>CM055116.1:685149907-685702407 GCA_029206835.1 Rana muscosa | reverse complement strand
ACCATGTTTGATTCATCTTAGGTTGGATCTCACTTCGCACACCAAATTGTCCACAGGTACAATTAAAAATCCAAATATGGGAAAAGCATGTCTAGAATAGAAATTAAGTATTTCATGTTAATTTTTTTTCCAAAAAAGGCTACATTTATTATAAATGAGTAGCTGTGTGTGTGTGTGTGTGTATATATATATATATATATATATATATATATATATATATATATATATAAATATAAATAAATATATATATTTTTACTGGTTTCAGAAAAATAAATGTGTGCAGTTCCAACAAGCTTGAGTCTAAAAAAACAAACAAAAAAACAAACAAACACCTGAAGAAAACCTGGAGAATAAAACTACTTAGCCCCCCCCTTCCAAAACTGACCTCAATTAAAAAAAATACAAAAATAGAAAAGAAAAAATAATAGAATCTAACACCTAATGTAATGTTGCTTACCAGTGTTTGGCATCTTTGTCAATCAGATTAAATGTTTCTAGCCTACCCATTTTCTTCTGATGACAGCATGTTGTCAATACACAGAATAAAGGAGAAAGTAACAGACAAAACAAAACCATTGCTGCACCATCTAAAGTTCTAGCAGTGAAAAAAGGCAGCAGCAAGCAGTTAGTTTTGTGACATGGTTGTACTGCAAACACAAGTAATTTTGGGTGCAGAGGTGGCTTCATCCAAAACACTTTCCAGTGTATGTAATGACATACACTTTCATACGTTTCATTAAAAAAGGATAAAACAAACAGGACAAAAACTTTTCTGATACCATGATCTTAAACTACTTCCCGCTTGCCATTTAATAGAATGACGTGCGCAAAGTAGTTAACCACTTAAGCCCCGGACCATTTCGCTGGCCAAAGACCAGGCCACTTTTTGCGATTCGGCACTGCGTTGCTTTAACCGACAATTGCGCAGTCGTGCGACTTGGCTCCCAAACAAAATTGACGTACTTTTTTTCCCAGAAATCGAGCTTTCTTTTGGTGGTATTTGATCACCTCTGCGTTTTTTATTTTTTGCGCTATAAATAAAAATAGAGCGACAATTTTGAAAAAAATTAAATTTTTTTACTTTTTACTATAATAAATATCCCCAAAAAAATATATAAAAAAACATTTTTTGCTCAGTTTAGGATGATAATCAGCACATTGATTATCAGCTCAGCCCCCAACCACATCTGCCAATCACTGCCCATCAGCTGCCAGTCAGTGCCCACCAAAGTGCCCATCAGCAACGCCTGTCAGTGCCCTTCACAGATGCCAATTAGTGCCCATCAGTAATAACTCAGTACCTCATCATTAGTGATGAGCCGAACACCCCCGGGTTCGGTTCGCACCAGAACCCGCGAACGGACCGAAAGTTCGCACGAACATTAGAACCCTATTAAATACAATGGATGCGAACGTTCGGATTCTAAAGTGCTAATTATAACGACTATTATCCATGTTATTGTCCGAAACAGAGTTTGGGAACCCGGGTTCTGCACCAGGGGACATGTATCAATGCAAAAATAGGATTTTTATAACAGCTTACCTGTAAAATCCTTTTCTTAGGAGTACATCACGGGACACAGAGCGACATAGTCATTACTAATGGGTTATATAGATACCGTCAGGTGCTGGCACTGGCAACTTCCAAAACCGGAAGTACCCTCCCCTATATAAGCCCCTCCCATCCGGGAGCACCTCAGTTTTGTAGCAAAGCAATAAGTGTCCCCAAAGAGGGGCGGGAGCTCTGTGTCCCGTGATGTACTCCTAAGAAAAGGATTTTACAGGTAAGCTGTTATAAAAATCCTATTTTCTTTCTCGTACATCACGGGACACAGAGCGACATAGTCATTACTAATTGGATGTCCTAAAGCAATGCCCAATGAGGGGGGGGGGGATACACCATATATAAGCTGAGCGCTATCAGACATGAGGATCTTTTGCGGCCTGCAACACACTGCGCCCAAAGGCGACATCCTCCTGACTTCTAACGTCCACCTGGTAGAACCTAGTAAACGTGTGAACTGAAGACCATGTTGCGGCCTTACAGATTTGAGCCAGGGAGGCCTGGTGATGCACTGCCCATGAAGTTCCAACTGCTCTCGTGGAGTGCGCTCTAACTTTGAACGGAGGCGGTCTCCTTCTCAAGCCATAGGCTTGTATTATGACCTGTCGAATCCACTTGGCTAAAGTAGATTTTGACGCTGCCTGACCCTTTCTGGGGCCTTCCGGCAGAATAAACAAAGTATCCGTTCTGCGAATCTGAGCAGTGGCTTTTAGATAAGCTTTAACTGCTCTTACTACATCCAAAGAATGCAATAACTTTTCCTCTACCGAAGTAGGTTTGGGGAAAAAAGAAGGAAGAACCACATCTTGGTTCAAATGAAACCTTGGTACCACCCTAGGAAGAAAGGCTGGATGAGGACGTAATACTACTCTATCCTTATGGATAACCAGATATGGCTCCTTACAGGACATAGCTGCTAATTCCGACACTCTTTTAGCCGAACAAATGGCTACTAGAAAAATCAATTTCCTGGTGAGAAGCACCAAAGAAATATGCTGTAATGGTTCAAATGGTTGTTTCTGTAGAACCGACAGAACCAAGTTTAGATCCCATGGACATATGGGAATATTAACCGGAGGACTAATACGCATCACTCCTTGTATAAAGGCTTTGACTAGTGAATGCGAAGCCAAGGGCCTTTGAAAAAATATTGACAAGGCCGAAATCTGACCCTTGATAGTACTCAAGGCAAGCTTCCTATCTACAGCCCATTGTAGGAAGTCCAGAATCCTACCTATTACGTACTTATGTGGATGCCATTTCTTGGCCTCACACCACGCGATGTACGCCTTCCAGATTCTATATTAGATCTGCCTGGATACCGGCTTCCTGGCATTGATCATGGTAGATACCACAGGATTAGAGAGCCCTCTCTTTTTTAGAATGTGGGCTTCCATAGCCAGGCCGTCAAACCTAGGGCTGGTAAGGAAGGGTGGTATATCGGTCCTTGCGAAAGCAGGTCCGGACGACGTGGGAGAGTCCAAGGACTCCCCACTGAAATTTTACAATCTCCGCGTACCACGCTCTTCGGGGCCACGCTGGAGCCACCGGAATCACTGGTTTCTTTTCTACCCTGATTCTGCGGAGTAATCGAGGTAACCATTGTGGCGGTGTGAATGCATATATCAGCTTGAACTGATCCCAAGGGAACACTAGGGCATCCGAGCCGCAAGCTAGGGGATCCCTTGTCCGAGAGACAAACCTGTCTCCCTTTGCGTTGAATCTGGATGCTAGAAGATCTACATCCGATGTTCCCCACCGCTGACATATTGTCCAGAAAACCTCGGGGTGAAGGGACCCTTCCTCTGGGCCTAATTGCTGGCGACTTAGAAAGTCCGCCTTCCAATTCTCCACTCCTGGAATGAATACCGCAGATATGGCTGGGACATATTTTTCTGCCCATTTCAGGATGTAATTTACTTCCCTCTGGGCTGCACGACTCCTGGTGCCCCACTGATGATTGAATTCTGACAGGGGACCCTTGGAGTTTGGATGTCCATGCAACTAGGGCATACCGGGCTGCTCGTATCTCTAAGAGATTGATGGGCAGGGCCTTTTCTGCATCCGACCATCTGCCCTGGAGAGACTATTGCTCCAGTACTGCTCCCCAGCCTATAAGGCTGGCATCTGTAGTGACCACCTTCCAAGAAATCAGACTGAAGGATTTCCCTTTTTCCAGATTCTGGGGAACCAACCACTAACGGAGGCTCTTGCGAACGGAAGGGGACAAGGACATTGTAAGTCTAGGGCCTGAACTTTTTTGTTCCAGGCTGACAGTATGGCCCCCTGCAAATTCCTTGAATGGAATTGACCGTAGGGTACTGCTTCGAATGATGCCACCATTTTTCCCAGCAGCCTTATGCACAGGCGTATGGACGGCTGTCTTTTTTGTACCCACTAAGTGGATCAAATCTTTCAAAGACAACACCTTTCCTCGAGGCAAGAATATTTTTCTCTGGCCTGAATCCAACCTTAGCCCCAAGTATTCCAGACTTTTGACTGGTTTTTAGGGCTAACTTGTCTCGGTTGATAATCCAACCGTGAGATTCCAGATACTTGATTGTCTTGTGAACGACCACGTCTAGTTTTTTCACTGAGTGGTCTATCAGCAACAAGTCATCTAGATATGCCATTATCATTACACCTTGTGTTCTTAGATTGGCCAATAAAGGGCCAGAATTTTTGTAAACACTCGTGGTGCTGTGGCCAAACCGAAGGGTAAGGCTCTGAACTGAAAATGGCGCCCTTCTACTGCAAAGCGTAGAAATTTTTGGTGGACTGGAAAGATGGGAATGTGCAAATAAGCATCTTTGATGTCGATCGCGGCTAACCAATCCTCCCCTTGTAGGGCAGTGGCCACCGATCGGATCGACTCCATCGGAAAGTCCTGATATACAGGAATTTGTATAGCCCTTTTTAGAATTAATATGGGCCTCCCGTCCGCGTTTGCTTCGGGACTGTAAAGAGGTTTGAGTAAAACCCAAACCCTCATTCTTACAGGGGAACCTCCATAATTACTCCTTGGAGCAATAGTTGTTCTAGTGCCAACAAGAGGGACTCTATCTTCCGGGGATCCCTTGGCACGTTTGACCTCAAAAATGGGAAGGAGGAGAGTCTTTTAACTCCAAACTGTATCCCAAACATACTGCGGAGAGCACCTATCTGTCTTGATCGTGTCCCGCCAGGTCTCTTGCGAACAACTGGAGTCCTCCCCCCACCCGACTGAGTGGGGGCAACCCTTCAATGAATTTAACTTTGGGGGAGGTTTTGTACCTCCCCTGACCCAGGGTTTCTCATTACCCTGCTATTGTCCCTGTTTTTTTTTTTTTTTACCCCCGGGAATTGACCGAGGAGGCCGTCGGAACTGTTACACAGCCGATGCCCCAGGGACTGGAGAAGCAGGCCTCTTAAAGAGGGACCTCTAACTCTGTTTTTAACCGGCAAGAGCGTATTTTTACCGCTGGAAATTTTCTGGATATATTTGTCCAGGTTTTCCCTGAATAAGCGTTCACCATGAAATGGGACGCTAACCAGCCATTCTTTACAGGGAGCTTCAGCAGACCAGTTTTTGAGCCATAGAAGCCTACGCATATGTACTATAGACAGCGTAAGGCGGGAGGCCTGATGGACTGAATCCTTATGGCGTCAACCGCAAAGCCTAAGGCTCTAGGTAGATCAGCTAGGGCAAAGCCTGCTGATCTGTCAAGTCCCTCAAGACCTGTTTCAACTGATCCTTCACTGCTTAGCAGACCCCAATAGCTGCTACTGCTGGTTGTGTCACCAAGCTTGCAGTAGAAAGAAGCAGACTTTCATAAGGACTCCAATCTTTTATCTATTGGGTTCTTGAACATTTGGACATTATCCACTGGACATGTCAGTGATTTATACATACAAGAGATGGCTGCGTCCACTGTAGGGACCTTCCATTTTTTTTTTTTTTTTTGAACTTATCCTCCATGGGATAGACCACCGGAAATCTCTTGGGGGAATAAATATTTTCTCAGGACGTTCCCAATCCTGGTAAATAAGCCCTTTCAGTAAAGGGTGAAGTGGAAAAGAACAGACAGTCTGGGGGCTTCTATCGACCCCAACAAGGATACAGTAGTGGTTGATGGTTCCGCAAGGTGCATTTTTAAATGCTGATCGGACCATGTTAGTCAGAGACTGAACCCATAATCTTTCAGCTTGAGATGCTGAGAAAAGGTTCCCCCACTGTTGACTCCTCTATAACAGAATCAACCTTATCCTGATCCCCTTCAGGCAGGTCGATCCCTGTATGGGACTGTTGCTCTGCTAACAGGCACTTTGAAGGAGAAGATGGAGATCGGCGTGCTTTCCCTGACAGGGAGGCAGCGATCAATGTTGACAATCTCTCTCTAATCCTCCCAGAGCTGAGGAAAAAACCTCCTCTGTTACATACACAGGAGCAGGTGAACTGAGGACAGCCACAGTACCAGTACCCCTGCGGGGTCTCTACGGTCACTTACCTCTGAACTTCAGGGGAGACTGGTGCAGCAGAAGTATGCCCAAGATCCTCAGAGCCCGATGAGACCCCCTTCGCTTCCTGGAAGATTCAGTTCCGGAGCTTCTGGACGGCATATTCCTAAGCCTAAAGCTGAGGTATTCCAGCCGTAATACACCACTTTTACTGAGAATAGTCTAGCACAATTGCTGCTATATCACAGTTGGTGTCTACTAAAGTGCCTTTCTAGGGGATGCCTGCATCAACCGCCTCTATGTGCCTTTATATTGTTGCTAGCTCTGTCTGTGCACTTCAACAGCCAGCTATAATGTGCTTCAAAACACGCTGGACGCCCGCACATGCGCAGTAGCGCCGCGGCGCACACCTGAGCGTCATCCACCCGCTCCACCCCTTTTTCCAGATCGCCTCTATGAATAGAGGCGCGTGCACGCGCACGCGCGCGGGCACGTGCGCCTTCGGCGCCTTTTTTGAAAACAACAAGGAGCTAGATGGGAGCCAGGGTCCCTTTGCCGCAGGGCCCGGGGATGGATGAGCGCAGCAACAGGGCAGAGGAGACAGCTTCCCAGCAGAGAACATACCAACTGCCTGGATTTGATTCTGGAAGAAAAAAATCCACATTACAAGAAAAAGAACCATAGCGGCCTCTAGTGTCTAACACAGGTACCGCGGTCTTACATTTTTTTTTTTTTTTCTTGCCTACTATTAAAATTTTTACATTTTCTCAGTAGTAACAGGCATACACAGAATATTAGCGGGAATACCGTTAGGTAACAGACAGAAAGACAAATTAGGCTTGGGGGTCCCCCAATAGAACCAAGTTCCTGGGGGCCCCCACTTACCTGTTCCCCGCCGCAGGACTTTGTTTGGTCCACAAAAGCCCAAACTTCACCTATCACGGCAGGCATTGTAATCAAACCTTCAGGGACCGGGTTCCCAAGGATTCCACTCCCCTGGACCTGTATAGCACCCTGCACAGAAAACATCTTGGTCGTGGGTATGACCAGAGCTCTGGATCCCAGGGTCCAGCTCTCCTAAGAGAAGCATTACAGGCAAAACCTTGCTCTTCTCTGCAAGGCCCGGGTACCGACCGTTTAGCTATGAAGCTTTTTTGGTCGGATCCGGAATAGCTTACTGAGGCCCAAAAGAACCTGTACGCAAGCTCAGTGAAAAACACATGTTTCTTCTTGGCCAACACCTTAGACACTGTCAAAAAACTGAGGTGCTCCCGGATGGGAGGGGCTTATATAGGGGAGGGTACTTCCGGTTTTGGAAGTTGCCAGTGCCAGCACCTGACGGTATCTATATAACCCATTAGTAATGACTATGTCGCTCTGTGTCCCGTGATGTACGAGAAAGAAAAGAAGTTTTAAAAACGGACGTTTTCCGGGAGCAGTCATTTTAATGATGCATAAAGTGAAAAAAAAAAAGTCAAATATTCCTTTAAATATTGTACCTGGGGGTGTCTAAAGTATGCCTGTGAAGTGCCACGTGTTTCCCGTGTTTAGAACTGTCCCTGCACAAAATAACATTTCTAAAGGAAAAAAAGCCATTTAAAACTGCTTGCGGCTTTAATGCAATGTCTGGTCCCGGTAATATGGATGAAAATCTTTAGGAAAAATGGCATAGCTACCCCATCAACCCCCCCCCACCCCAGCCCATTACCAGCCCCTTTGGGTCTTGTATGGATATTAAGGGGAACCCCGCACACAAAATAAAAAAGGCCCTATATACTCTGAACAGCCGTATACAGGCGGTGCATACAAGACAGGGACTGTAGGTTTGTTCTTATGTAGAATCTGTTTGTAATTTTGAACAGCTGCATTGTTTAAGTGTAGCTCCATGCCAAATTCCTTTTTTTAGCTTTTTGGAAAACATAGGGAACGGTTATCACCCCTGTCACATTTTTTTTGCTGTCTGTGCCCCTGTTCAGAACATTTCACCTCACTTTGCGTCCCAATGACAACTGTTTTTGAAATGTGGTGTTTGTATTGAAACAAGGATTGGTGATAAAGCATCAGTAGAGAGGAGACACCTTTCTCCCATATTAATTCTTACAGGAGAGAATTTTCCTTCCAAGGGGTAGATTTCCTCTCACTTCCTGTTGTCTTCTTCCGTTTGCAAGTAGTAGTCGTTTGTAAGTTGGATGTTTGAAAGTAGGGACCTGCCGTATATACTCTGCAGAAATTGGCCCCTTAGGTGTTGGTGTTGGCACAACACTGAAAGCACTCACGGTTATTCTTGGTGGGTGCTGGAACGCCCTGCTGTCAACTATTATATCAGGAATTGTAATAACATATAATTGTTGATTAGTGGTACTAAAAATTGGGCCTTTGATGGTGGTGCTGGTGCCACAACACTGTAAGGCCTGACAGTTACTCTTGGTGGGCGCAGCAATGGGCCCTGCTGTGAATTATTAGATCAGTAATTATAATTGCATGCCCCTGTTGAATAGGGGCTGAAAAATTGGGCCTTTGGTGGTGGTGGTGGTGGTGATGGTGGTGCTGGTGCCACAACACTGTAAGGCCTGACAGTTACTCTTGGTGGGCGCAGCAATGGGCCCTGCTGTGAATTATTCATTCAATAATTATAATTGCATGCCCCTGTTGAACAGGGGCTGAAAAATTGGGCCTTTGGTGGTGGTGGTGATGGTGGTGCTGGTGCCACAACACTGTAAGGCCTGACAGTTACTCTTGGTGGGCGCAGCAATGGGCCCTGCTGTGAATTATTAGATCAATAATTATAATTGCATGCCCCTGTTGAATAGGGGCTGAAAAATTGGGCCTTTGGTGGTGGTGGTGGTGGTGATGGTGGTGCTGCTGCCACAACACTGTAAGGCCTGACAGTTACTCTTGGTGGGCGCAGCAATGGGCCCTGCTGTGAATTATTAGATCAATAATTATAATTGCATGCCCCTGTTGAACAGGGGCTGAAAAATTAGGCCTTTGGTGGTGGTGGTGGTGGTGATGGTGGTGCTGGTGCCACAACACTGTAAGGCCTGACAGTTACTCTTGGTGGGCGCAGCAATGGGCCCTGCTGTGAATTATTAGATCAATAATTATAATTGCATGCCCCTGTTGAATAGGGGCTGAAAAATTGGCCCTTTGGTGGTGGTGGTGGTGGTGATGGTGGTGCTGGTGCCACAACACTGTAAGGCCTGACAGTTACTCTTGGTGGGCGCAGCAATGGGCCCTGCTGTGAATTATTAGATCAATAATTATAATTGCATGCCCCTGTTGAACAGGAGCTGAAAAATTAGGCCTTTGGTGGTGGTGGTGATGGTGGTGCTGGTGCCACAACACTGTAAGGCCTGACAGTTACTCTTGGTGGGCGCAGCAATGGGCCCTGCTGTGAATTATTAGATCAATAATTATAATTGCATGCCCCTGTTGAATAGGGGCTGAAAAATTGGGCCTTTGGTGGTGGTGGTGGTGGTGGTGGTGATGGTGGTGCTGGTGCCACAACACTGTAAGGCCTGACAGTTACTCTTGGTGGGCGCAGCAATGGGCCCTGCTGTGAATTATTAGATCAATAATTATAATTGCATGCCCCTGTTGAACAGGGGCTGAAAAATTGGGCCTTAGGCACTGGTGGCACAACACTGCAACCCCTCACAGATACTGTACTTGGAGCACAGCAATGAGGCCTGTTGCAAAGTATTGCATCCAAAATTTTAATTACACGCCCCTGTTAAACAGGGGCTGAAAAATTGGGCCTTAGCCACTGGTGGCGTCACCCATAAACCAAAATGATCTTCCAAGCTATCATCATTAATCGTATCATTGAGGAGGAGGAGGAGGATAGCCAGTCAACATAACAGCACAGGCACTCAGCATCAGCATCAGTCTTGAAGGGATGGGACATTTTAAAATCAATTAGTCTGTTATATCAGCATCAGGTGTGTGGTAGCTGGTGGTGATCCAAGACTGGTTCATCTTGATGAAAGTCAGTCAATCAACCGAGTCGGTGGACAGGCGCACCCTGTGATCCGTGACAAATCCTCCAGCAGCACTGAATGTGCGTTCTGAAAGAACGCTGGATGCAGGACAGGCCAGTAGCTCAATTGCATACTGTGCAAGCTCTGGCCAGTGATCCATCCTCAAGACCCAGTAAGCCAGAGGATTTTCGGTGGGGAAGGTGTCCAAGTCTGACCTTGCCCCTAGGTATTCCTGGACCATGTATATCAGACGCTGGCGATGGTTGCTGGAACCGATCATACTTTGGGGCTGCGGACTAAAGAATTGTCTGAACGCATCGGTCAGACGGCCACCTTCCCCACCGCTCCTTCTTTGACTGCCCGAAGCCTCAGCAACTCGTTGTCCAGGACCAGGAGTTTGTAACCTCCCAGTCTCTGGGAACGCGTTGCACAGACCTTTCTGCAAGGCCTCCCGGAGTTGTCTCATCCTCTGCTCCCTCTGCGACGGTAAGATAAGGTCCGCAACCTTACCCTTGTACCGTGGATCAAGGAGAGTGGCCAGCCAGTAATGGTCCCTCTCCTTGATCCGAAGAATATGAGGATCCTTCCGCAGACTTTGCAGGATCAGGGAGGCCATGCAGCGTAGGTTAGCTGAGGCATTCAGTCCGGAGTCCTCTGGGTCACTAAGGACGACATGATCCGCAGCCACCTCCTCCCAGCCACGTACAAGTCCACTGGTTTCTTGGGACTGTAAATCATCCCTAAAAGACTGCTGCTGATGATGCTGAGTGCCAGCCTCCACCTCCATGCTGACACAATCCTCCTCCTCCTCCTCCTCCTCCTCTTCCTGTGCGATGGGTGGGACAGAAGGAACACTGTCTGGGTAAAGGGGGCCTTGAGAGGCAAGGAAGTCCTCCTCTTCCTGCCTCTGTTCTGCCTCAAGTGCCCTGTCCATTATTCCATGCAGCGTGTGCTCCAACAGGTGGACAAGAGGTACAGTGTCACTGATGCATGCACTGTCACTGCTCACCATCCTCGTGGCCTCCTCAAATGGTGCCAGGACAGTGCATGCATCCCTGATCATGCCCCACTGGCGTGGTGAAAAAAACCTGAGCTCCCCTGACCCTGTCCTGGTGCCGTAGTCGCACAGGTACTCATTGATGGCCCTCTGCTGCGTGTGCAGCCGCTGCAGCATGGCCAACGTTGAGTTCCACCTGGTGGGCATGTCACATATAAGGCGGTTCTTGGGCAGGTTCAACTCCTTTTGCAGCTCAGCCAGGCGAGCACTGGCATTATAAGATCTGCGGAAATGCACACAGACTTTCTTGGCCTGCCTCAGGACATCCTGTAAGCCCGGGTACCTGCCCAAGAACCGCTGCACCACCAGGTTAAGGACGTGAGCCATACAGGGCACATGGGTCAGTTGTCCCTGTCGGAGGGCGGAGAGGAGGTTGGTGCCATTGTCGCAAACCACCATTCCTGGCTTAAGCTGGCGTGGCGTCAACCACCTCTCGGCCTGCCCCTGCAGAGCAGACAGGACCTCTGCCCCAGTGTGGCTCCTGTCCCCCAAACACACCAGCGCAAGCACGGCATGGCATCTTTTTGCCTGCGTACTTGCGTAGCCCCTTGAACGCCTACGGAGCACCGCTGGTTCCGAGGACAAACCACAGGAAGAGGCCATGGAGGAAGAAGAAGAGGAGGGGGTGGAGGAGAGAGGTGTGTCACAACCAGTAGTAGCATTTTGGAGGCGTGGCGGTGGAACAACCTCCAACACTACTGCACCTTGTCCTGCATCCTTCCCAGCTGCCAAAAGAGTGACCCAATGGGCCGTGAAAGAAAGGTAACGTCCCTGTCCATGCCTGCTGGACCATGAGTCAGCGGTAATATGCACCTTACCGCTGACCGCCCTGTCCAGCGAGGCCAAGACATTGCCTTCCACATGCCTGTAGAGAGCCGGAATCGCCTTCCGTGCGAAAAAGTGGCGTTTGGAAACCTGCCACTGAGGAACCGCACATTGCACAAACTCACGGAAGGGGGCCGATTCTACCAACTGAAAAGGCAGCAGTTGAAGCGCTAGCAATTTAGCCAAGCTAGCATTCAACCGCTGGGCATGTGGATGGCTGGGAGTGAACTTCTTTCGACGGTCCAGCAGCTGGGGCAGGGAAATTTGCCTGCTAGAATCGGACGTTGGTGTACTGCTAGCAGAGTGCCCGCAAGTACTTGGCTGTGACACACCTAATTCTACACCTTCATTCCTCTCAGAGCAGGTTTCAGAGAGGACTGAAGGTATACTGGGGTTGGAGATCCCAGCTGATGCGGTGCAAGAAGAGGTCAGCTTTGTTCTTTGGTGTGGGTCTTTAAGGTAGGCTTGCCAACGAGCTGCATGGCAGGTCAACATATGTCTGATCAAGCATGTGGTGCCCAAGCGGCTGATGTTTTGGCCACGCGATATACGCTTGAGACATATGTTGCAAACAGCAGCTGTGCGATCTGATGCACTCGCCTCAAAAAAGGCCCACACCAAAGAACTTTTGGAATGACGGGCAGAGGCAGCGCCCTGCACAGGCGGAGCTCTGCGGTGTGATTCCGTCGGTGTGCTGCCCATACGCTGGCCACTCAAGGGCATCCTGCCTCGTTGGAGATGTGCCTCCTCCTCATCCTCCTCCTCCTCCTCTCTCCTATTAGGCACCCACGTGGAGTCAGTGACCTCATCATCCCCTCCCTCCTCATCACTGGAGCCAATCTGGCAGTATGCTGCAGCTGCTGGAGCATGACTGCCAGATTGGTGTCCTTCTTGAGCATCCCCTCTCTCTGCTCTCACGCTACTGCCTTCCTCTAGCTGGGTATCATCATCAGATCCTTCGAAACGCTGGGCATCCTCCTGGAGCATGTACCCAACACTGTGCTCAAACAGTTCGGGGGACTCCTCAGGAGGAGGACATGGTGGGTCTAGGGAAGGATTGACTAATGAAGATAATGATACCAGAGAAGAGGACGCTTTGGCAGCTGCTTTGCCAGTACCCTGAGCCTGGGTGAGAGAGGATGAGGAGGATGAGGTGGGCTTGGTCATCCACTCTACCAAGTCTTCGGCATGATGTGGCTCAACATGTCCAGCTGCCGAAAAGAAGGACAAGCGTGTCCCATGGCCATGTGCTGATGACAATGCACCGCGTCCACGACCAGCACTGTTGCCCCCAGAAACAGAGCCTGCTTGCCCTCTTTTTTTGCCTCCTGACTGTCTGCCTCTCCTTGTTTGCCTTCCAGACATTTTAATGGATGGCCTGCAGGGAGATGGGAAAAAGAGCAATAAGGGCTACCTTCAGGTGTATACTGTGCAGGAGGCTTAGCAACAATGACACTGACACTGTCCCCTGCCTATCCTTCTCTGTCCCTAAACTCAAGGATTTCAAATATGGTTCAGCAAAATTGGTTTAGAACAGAATAGCACACTGACACTTTCCCTCGCTGTCCTACTCTGTCCCTCCCTACAAACAAGATTTAGCACAGAATAGCACACTGATAGTTTCCACGAGTGTCCTTCTCTGTCCCTAAACTCAAGGATTTCAAATATGGAACAGCAAAATTGGTTTAGAACAGAATAGCACACTGACACTTTCCCTCGCTGTCCTACTCTGTCCCTCCCTACAAACAAGATTTAGCACAGAATAGCACACTGATAGTTTCCACGTGTGTCCTTCTCTGTCCCTAAACTCAAGGATTTCAAATATGGTTCAGCAAAATTGGTTTAGAACAGAATAGCACACTGTCAGTTTCACTCACTGTACCTCTCTGTCCCTAAACTCAAGGATTTCAAACATGGTTCAGCAAAATTGGTTTAGAACAGAATAGCACACTGACACTTTCCCTCACTGTCCTACTCTGTCCCTCCCTACAAACAAGATTTAGCACAGAATAGCACACTGATAGTTTCCACGAGTGTCCTTCTCTGTCCCTAAACTCAAGGATTTCAAATATGGAACAGCAAAATTGGTTTAGAACAGAATAGCACACTGACACTTTCCCTCACTGTCCTACTCTGTCCCTCCCTACAAACAAGATTTAGCACAGAATAGCACACTGATAGTTTCCACGAGTGTCCTTCTCTGTCCCTAAACTCAAGGATTTCAAATATGGAACAGCAAAATTGGTTTAGAACAGAATAGCACACTGACACTTTCCCTCACTGTCCTACTCTGTCCCTCCCTACAAACAAGATTTAGCACAGAATAGCACACTGATAGTTTCCACGAGTGTCCTTCTCTGTCCCTAAACTCAAGGATTTCAAATATGGAACAGCAAAATTGGTTTAGAACAGAATAGCACACTGACACTTTCCCTCACTGTCCTACTCTGTCCCTACAAACAAGAATTAGCACAGAATAGCACACTGATAGTTTCCACGAGTGTCCTTCTCTGTCCCTAAACTCAAGGATTTCAAATATGGAACAGCAAAATTGGTTTAGAACAGAATAGCACACTGACACTTTCCCTCACTGTCCTACTCTGTCCCTCCCTACAAACAAGATTTAGCACAGAATAGCACACTGATAGTTTCCACGAGTGTCCTTCTCTGTCCCTAAACTCAAGGATTTCAAATATGGTTCAGCAAAATTGGTTTAGAACAGAATAGCACACTGTCAGTTTCACTCACTGTACCTCTCTGTCCCTAAACTCAAGGATTTCAAACATGGTTCAGCAAAATTGGTTTAGAACAGAATAGCACACTGACACTTTCCCTCACTGTCCTACTCTGTCCCTACAAACAAGATTTAGCACAGAATAGCACACTGACACTTTCCCTCACTGTACCTCTCTGTCCCTAAACTCAAGGATTGAAAATATGGTTCAGCAAGATTGGTTTAGAACAGAATAGCACACTGACACTTTCCCTCACTGTACCTCTCTGTCCCTACAAACAAGGTTTAGCACAGAATAACACACTGACACTCTCCCTACCTATCCTTATTTGTCCCTAAACACAAGGAATCCAGGATTAGTAAAGGAAAAAAAAATGACACTGTCCCTGCCTATGCTTCTCTTTCCCTGCTCCGGAACACACTACACAAGGCCGCCGCGCTGGCGGCCTTTTATAGTGTGGGGCGTGTACTAAACCCCCTCAGCAATAATTGGCCACAGGCATCCTGCCTGTGGCCAATCATTGCTCTCCTCGCTGCCGGCGCTGTGATTGGCCAAGCATGCGGGGTCACAGTGCATGCCTGGCCAATCACAGCGCCTGGATAACACTGCAATGGCGTAGTGCATTGTGGGCCGTTCGCGTCACTCGAATTTGGCGCGAACGGCCCAAATCGTTCGATCTTCGTCGAACGATCGAACAGCCGATGTTCGAGTCGAACGTATGTTCGACTCGAACACGAAGCTCATCCCTACTCATCATCAGTGCCATCTATTAGTGCCCATCGGTGTCCCCTATCAGTACACATCAATTATACATATTAGTGCCGCCTCATCAGTGCCTGCCCCATCAGTGCAGGAGAAAACAACATTTATTAAAACTGAAGACATTTTTTTTTTCTCTCAAAAATGTCAGTCTTTTTTAGTTTGTTTAGCAAAAAATAAAAACCCCAGTGGTGATCAAATACCACAAAATGAAAAGCTCTATTTGTGGGAAGAAAATGATAAAAATGTAGTTTGAGTACAGTGTTGCATGGCCACGCAATTGTCATTCAAAGTGTGACAGCGCTGAAAGCTGAAAATTATCCTGGGCAGGAAGGATGGGAAAGTGCCCTGTATTGAAGTGGTTAAAGATCATTTACCCCCCAAAGCCAAAAAATATACAATTTTTTGTACTCCCCATAAAATCCTTTTCTCTGTCATCCATGGATGGACGCAGCTCCTTAATTCTTGACAGTTGGGTTATGTTCCTGTTCTATAGGAGAGGACTAGGCAGAACATGTTAGATATTTAAATACATGTTACTTTAACAGAGTTGAACAGCCCCGCCCAGGGGGCGGTCCCTCCGGACATAACCCTCCGCCCTGCAGTCAGCAGCTCAGTTCATAAAAAGCAGTACAAACCAAAAAATGAGGGGTGGGTGCCGTGTCCATCCATGGAGGACAGAGAAAAGGATTTTACGGGGAGTACAAAAAAATCCTATTTTCTCTTTTCGTCCATGGACGGACACAGCTCCTTAATTCTTGACAGTTGGGACGTCCCAAAGCAGTGTAAAAAAAAAAAAAAAAACAGGGGTGGGAAAAGCAATCAAAAAACCAATTTCACCCCAAACAAGCAGAGCTCCTCAACGGAGGAGTTGCAACCTCAAACAGCCGCCTGCAAAACTTTGCGGCCGAAGCTAGCATCCAAAGATGCACTCACATCAACTTTGTAAAATTTTGAGAAAGTGTGAACGGATGACCAGGTCGCCACCTTACACACTTGTGATACAGACGCTTGATGTCGGAAAGCCCAAGAGGCACCAATAGCCCTGGTCGAATGTGCCGTGACAGGAAAGGGAGGCGCCCACCCCTTAAGGGCATAGGCCTGGATGACAGTCTGCCGAATCCACCGAAAAATGGTGGCCGACTAAGCCGCCAGGCCCTTCTGCAGACCAGACACCGTCACAAACAGTGAGTCAGACCTCCGGACCTGAGCCGTAGCAGACAGGTACACCCGCAAGGCACGTACCACATCTAAAGAATGCAGTGCAACCTCCTTGGAATGCGATGGCCGAGGACACAAGGATGGAAGTACAATGTCCTCATTCAGGTGAAAGGCCGAAACCACCTTCGGAAGGAAGGAAGGCTGTGGGTGTAGCACCGCTTTATCCTTATGGAGGACCAAATATGGGGACTTGCAAGACAAGGCCGCCAATTCAGAAACCCTCCTGATGGATGTGATGGCTACCAGGAAGGCCCCCTTCTGAGGGAGCGTCAAAAGAGGAATTTCCCTGATGTTCTCAAAAGGAGGTTTCTGAAGCGCCGAGAGCACCAGATTCAAATCCCACGGAGGTAGTGGTGGTCGCACTGGAGGAGCCACATGTCGGACCCCTTGCACAAACGTACTCACCAGTGAATGAGCCGCCAGGGGTCGCTGAAAGAAAAAAGCCAAGGCTGAAATCTGCCCCTTAATGGTGCTTAAGGCAAGTTTCTGATCTACTCCGCGCTGTAAAAACAGCAGGATCCTGGAAACCGAATAAGCCCGTGGACGCCACTCCATCGCCTCACACAGAGATGTAGGCTCTCCACGTGCGATGGTAGATCTTTCTAGAAGAAGACTTCCGTGCCCTCAACATGGTTGAAATGACCGAATCCGACAGGCCTCTGTCCCTTAGTACCTGGCTTTCAATAGCCATGCCGTTGAAGCAAGCGACTGTAAAGCAGGATGAAGAATGGGACCTTGCGAGAGAAGGTCCTCCCGCATTGGCAGTCGCCAGCGTACATCCGCCACCAGGCGCACAAGGTTGGCGTACCAGGGACGCCTGGGCCAATCTGGGGCGATTAGAAACACCGGATTTTCCTCGGTCTCTACTCTGCGGAGTAGACGAGGAAGTAACTTCAGTGGGGGAAAGGCATAAATTAGCTGATACTGACCCTACGGGGCCACCAACACGTCTGATGCGTCTGCCCAGGGATCTCTGGACCTGGCCACGAACCGACACCTTGCGATTGAGTCGAGAAGCCAGGAGATCCACTTCTGGCGTGCCCCATCTCTGGCAAAGGAGTTGAAAAACCTCCGGATGCAATGACCATTCCCCTTGGTCCAGCATCTGGCGACTCAGATAGTCCGCCTGCCAGTTTTCCACGCCCGGAATGTAAATCGCCGATAGGGCCGGCACGCTCTTTTCCGCCCACCGCAGGATGTGAGCGACCTCCAACGCTCCAGCCGAGCTTCTTGTTCCTCCTTGATGGTTGACGTATGCCACAGCCGTGGCGTTGTCTGACTGGATCCTGACTGGACGCCCTCTTAGCCTCTGTGACCACTCGGAGAGGCACAGCCTGATCGCCCGGAGTTCCAGGACATTGATCGGTAGTTGGGATTCGTTCGGAGCCTGAACCCCCAGACTCCCCCCCCCCAACCGGACAGGCTGGCGTCTGTCGTGATCACAGTCCAATGAAAAGGGAGGAACGACTTTCCGGACCGAAGAGACGGGGATCTCAGCCACCAACTCAGAGAGGCCCTGACTAGATGACTTATTTGAATCTGACGATCCAGACACAACGGAGATTTGTTCCATTTGGAGAGAATCTCCTTCTGCAAGACCCGAGTGTGGAATTGGGCATATGGTACTGATTCGAAAGAGGCTACCATGAGGCCCAGGACTCGCATGCAAAAACGGAGAGACGACCATTTGCGGGATGTCAACAAATTCACCGCAGACTGGAGTGCCTGTAACTTTCCCAAAGGAATAAAGACTCCGGCCTCCAAGGAGTCCAGATTTAACCCCAGGTATCCTAGGCGCTGGGTCGGTACCAACACAGACTTCTGGAGGTTCAGTATCCAACCAAACTCCCGGAGGGTCTGACTGGCTATAGACACGTCCTCCTAATTCTGAGCTTGAAGCAGCTCTCAGAAGAAGGTCGTCCAAGTAGCCCACGATAGCAATGCCACGCTGTTTCAGCAAAGCTAGAATCGGGGCGAGCACCTTGGTGAAAACTCTTGGTGCCGACGCTAGGCCAAAGGGAAGGGCCACAAATTGATAGTGGTCTTCGCCGATCGCAAAGCGCAGGAACCTCTGATGCCTGACGCAGATGGGGACATGCAAGTATGCGTCCCTGATATCCAAGGACGCCAGGAAGTCCCCCGGATGGAGCGCAGCAACCATCGAACGAATCGATTCCATCTGGAACTTTTGAATCTTTATAAAGGCATCGAGGGCCCTGAGGTCCAAGATGGGACAGACTTCGTCCTTCTTTGGGACCACAAACAGATTAGAGTAGAATCCCTGAAACCTGTCCTGTGGTGGTACGGGTATGATCACCCCGCACCTCAACAAGTTCTGCACTGCCCCTTACAGGGCAGTCCGACGAGCTGGAAGGAGAGGCAGATTTGAGGGAAAGAACCTGTTTGGTGGACGAGAAAGAAACTCGATCTTGTACCCCAAGGTGACTACCTCGCAGACCCACTGGTCAGAGAGCAAGGAGGTCCACCGAGCTGCGAAGCCGTCCCCCACCCAGGAGTCGGGCGGGGACAAAACTTCATGGGGTAGCAGGCTTGTTTGCTGGCTTGGTGGGTTAGCGCACCCAGTTACGTTTCCGTCCCCCAGCTGGACCTTTGTCCGCTTGGGAGGGTCTGTCAGCAGGTGCTGACTGACGAAAATACCGCTTCCGTGTGGGAAAGGAGGGCCCTGGCTTACGGCACAGCTCCTTCCCTTTAGTGGACTGAGGGAGAAGTATGCTCTTACCTCCAGTGACATCCTTAATGATGTCTTCCAGTGAGGCACCAAAAAGCCACCACCTTAGAAAGGCAAATCTGCCAGAGTTTTCTTGGAAGCTTGGTCAGCAGACCAGCATTTCAGCCATATCAGGCGGCGCAATACCACCGCAGATGCGGAGGCCCTGGAGGTTAAATGGGCCGCATCACAGACATACACAAGTCCCTGTACCAACTGTACGGCCAGTGATGCTCCTCCACAGTCTGGTGCAATACTTTAGCCCACTCAGTGAGTGTCTGGGACACCAAGGTAGCAGCCAATTTAGGCCGCAATGCTTACCCTAGCATGGTGAACATGGAGCGGCTCACCGCTTCGGACCCCCTATCAGAAGTGTCCGTAAAGGCAGGGGTCCCCTCCACCGGGATAGTGGTTACTTTATTTAACCTAGAGACCGATCAACGACCGGAGGAGAAGCCCATTTTTTTCCAAAAGGCTCTCTTCAAATGGGTAACAGACCGCCCTGAGGGACCGCAAAGGACCTCTGCGGCCGTTCCCATTCCTTATCTATGAACTTGTCAAAGTAAGACACATAAGGAAAAACCTCGATAGCGGGTCGGTTTGTGAGACCCAAAAGGGACTGACACCTCAGTGGATGTCCCAGCTGTATGCTCCAGCTTAAGAGTGACCCTCACTGCTGTGATAAGTGCTACCACAAGTGCTCTATCCTGCGCTGACCCGGACGAGGAGTCTGTCTCACTGCCCGGACGGTCTTCGCATCCTCTGACACTTAAGAACAGGGGTCCTGTGCCGCAGCCAGGCCCGAGTCTGAGGCAGAGCATTCCCCAGGAGATGGCGGGGGGAGGAGGCGCTTTTTTACCCCCCTCTTACGCCCGCCCTTGGCAAGAAATGACTCCAGGTCTGTCCATAGGCACCGCAGGTGTAGGGACACTGGTTGCTTCTGGGGAAGAAGCATCCAGCTTCTGACTCCATGCCCACCCACTGACAGCCTATAAGGACTTAAGTCAAGGTAATGGCACCAAAAAATATCCACCCTCCTTGCTCCCCTGACCCAAGGAACTCACCACCCAAGTAAGAGGCTGCCCAGCGTCGCTGTCTGCTCTCCCTCCGCACACAGCGTGTGTCTGAGGTGTTCTGTGATGTGAACAGCGCTATTCGCGCTGTTCAGGAAGCCTTCCCAACACTAGAGGCCACATCAATAAGAAAAAAACACCCTCAAAATGGCCACCAAATGCCTCAGAGAAATAGGGAGCGGACTACAAGAAAATGGCCGCCCGCAATGAAGACCTGCGTCATAGCGCGGCCACGACAAAATGGCAGCCAATGAAGATTTCAATGCAAACTACAGGCTTAAAAAAAAATGGCGTTGGCGCTTCAAAAAATGGCGCCCAAGCACCTGAGGTGGACGAGAAGGCCATAGAGATGCCGAATGGAGACTTCCCAGAGGCAGACCACCCTCCACAGAGAGCGGACCCGGACACCCCCACAGCCCCAAACTGGGATACGGAATCCCCCTCAGGTATACCCGGCCCCGCAAGGCGAGGAGGAAAAAAGAGGGGGGGCAGAAGGATAGGAAGGGAGGACAGGAGACCCCCTAACCGACCTCCCGGGAATGCCCAGCTGTTCCATCCTGTCGAAACAGGAGGAACTAAACTTACCCGTCCATGTGAGAACTTGCTGGTGCGTTCCAGACAGACCAACAGCCGAGCAGTATGGTCCACTGTGACTGAGACAGCAAGCAGCCCGGTCATATGTGGCCCCCGGAGCAATAGCTCCCCGGCCACCTTTGGAGCCATGGGGTATGTCGTGGCCGACCCAGCGCGTAGCTAAGGCCTGCTCGCGCTCGATGGCCGGAACTAGGGAGACTACAAGGATCTATTTTATCCAGCCTGACGCCCAGCCTGCAGTTGATAGTTGATCTCAGGATCAAAAAATAAAATAAAAAACAAAAAGTAAAAACTTCTTCCGGACCCTGGTCCCAAAGGGAGCCAGGTCCTTCTCCTCTACTAGGCAGAAAAAAACTGAGCTGCTGACTGCAGGGCGGAGGGTTATGTCCGGAGGGACCGCCCCCTGGGCGGGGCTGTTCAACTCTGTTAAAGTAACATGTATTTAAATATCTAACATGTTCTGCCTAGTCCTCTCCTATAGAACAGGAACATAACCCAACTGTCAAGAATTAAGGAGCGGTGTCCGTTCATGGACGAAAAGAGAAAAATGTTCAAACCTTCCTGAGCAATACTATTGCCAGACATCAGTGAGATGACCAGCCCACACTATACTATAATTACAAATATTATGAGAATGCATTTTCAAGATTGGTATAAAGATGGTTAACAAAAAAACACACACACACACACACACACACACACACATTTTTTTTTAAATGTTCAAAGCCATTTACTCAAGTTATGCTTGAAATCACGCAGAATGGTTGCAGCCATCTTTGACTCACCTTACTGGCACTGGAAGCTTTGGGCACAGAGACGATGCTTTCATACTGTTTGTGTACTGGCTAGAGGATAGTGCATAATCACAAAGATGTGACCCTGTGAAGATAAATCAAAGCTCATAATTATTACAAGCAAAAGTTAAAAATTTCAAATCATATGGCAAATAGTACGGCAGGTCTTTAAAAAGGTTCTGCATTTACCGTATTTATTGGCGTATAACACGCACAGGCGTATAACACGCACCCTAACTTTAAGAGGGAAGTTTCAGGAAAAAAACTTTCCACAGCCCCCTGCGTATAACACGCAGGCACAGTTTACCCTCTATTTTCATGGTAAAAAAGTGAGTGTTATACGCCAATAAATACAGTATATATATTATATATCGCTTAGTTAAAAAAAAGTGCAGAAACTATTCGAAGAATTCTCATACAACTAATTTCATGTGCCTCTTCTATAATGGCTGTTTGTTTTAGAATACTATAGGCATTAAAAGAATGAACTCTATCGTAAGAGAAACTTGGGAGGCTGCCATTGCCAACGCTTTTAAAAAAAATTAGTTGCCTGATCCGCTAGCACCTAGCATTTATAAATAAAGCATTGCCCTTGAATAAAGCTACAGACGCCAATAAAGGTGTACCAACTAAATTCGACAAGGTGTAGGGAGGTTGGATAAATGATAAATGATAGCTCCACTGTATCTGTCCGATTGTCTATATACCACTTTGCTTTTTGGAGGGCACAGTATGGGCGTTTGAGGGTCCCTGTGGATATATAGTACATTTGCTCTCTGTCCCTCGTGGGTTTGAATATTGGGATTCACAACTGTCTATAACGCAATGTGTGTTGAAAATACTTGTACGCTGCTATGTGTATTTGGTGAACAACTTCCTTCAAAACGTGTTTATGAAGCATTTAATAGTGATCTCACACCAAAAAATTGAAATAATATTAATAGAATAATAATGCGCTTGTTCTTGAACCTATGAGAATCAACATCCATATATTAGTGCTTGAATTCAATGACTTCAAGGGATAGAAGGGATATCCCTTGAAGAAGACACGCGACAAGTGACTCAACGGGTAGAGACAGTGACGTAATTTCCGGGGTCTCGTATACCAGGAAAAGCGGTGAGGTGGCGAGGAGCTGTCACAAAAATTTGTTAAATGTGACGTGTAAAGATTTTTTTAATTTGAGTGAGCATTACACATTTTAGTAAAAAAAAAGGGATTTTTATAACAGCTTACCTGTAAAATCCTTTTCTTGGAGTACATCACGGGACACAGAGCGACTTAGTCATTACTAATGGGTTATATAGATTACCTTCAGGTGTTGGCACTGGCCAATTCCAAACCGGAAGTACCCTCCCCTATATAAGCCCCTCCCATCCGGGAGCACCTCAGTTTTGTAGCCAAGCAATAAGTGTCCCAAAAAGAGGGGTGGGAGCTCTGTGTCCCGTGATGTACTCCAAGAAAAGGATTTTACAGGTAAGCTGTTATAAAAATCCCTTTTTCTTTTTCGTACATCACGGGACACAGAGCGACTTAGTCATTACTAATGGGACGTCCCAAAGCAATGCCAAATGAGGGGAGGGATACATAAGCTGGGCGCCATCAGGCATGAGGATCTTTTGCGGCCTGCAACACACTGCGCCCAAAGGCGACATCCTCCTGACTTCTAACGTCTACCTGGTAGAATCTAGTAAACGTGTGTACCGAAGACCATGTTGCGGCCTTACATACTTGAGCCAGGGAGGCCTGGTGATGCACTGCCCATGAAGTTCCAACTGCTCTTGTGGAGTGCGCCCTAACTTTGAACGGAGGTGGTCTCTTTCTCAAGCCATAGGCTTGTATTATGACCTGTCGAATCCACTTGGCTAAAGTGGATTTTGATGCTGCCTGACCCTTTTTAGGGCCTTCCGGCAGAATAAACAAAGTATCCGTTCTGCGAATCTGAGCAGTGGCTTTTAGATAAGCTTTAACTGCTCTTACTACATCCAAGGAATGTAATAACTTTTCCTCTACCGAGCTAGGTTTGGGGAAAAAAGAAGGAAGAACCACATCTTGGTTCAAATGAAACCTCGATACCACCTTAGGAAGAAAGGCTGGATGAGGACGTAATACTACTCTGTCCTTATGGACAACCAGATATGGCTCCTTACAGGACAAGGCGGCTAATTCCGATACTCTTTTAGCCGGACAAACGGCTACTAAGAAAATCAATTTCCTGGTGAGAAGAACCAAGGAAATGTGTTGCAATGGTTCAAACGGTTGTTTCTGTAGAACTGACAGAACCAGGTTTAAGTCCCAAGGACATATAGGAATACTAAACGGAGGGCTAATACGCATCACTCCTTGTATGAAAGCTTTGACTAGTGAATGCGAAGCCAAGGGCCTTTGAAAAAATATTGACAAGGCCGAAATCTGACCCTTGATAGTACTCAAGGCCAGCTTCCTATCTACAGCCTACTGTAGGAAGTCCAAAATCCTCCCTATCACGTACTTACGTGGATGCCATTTCTTGGCCTCACACCACTTAATGTACGCTTTCCAGATCCTATAATAGATCTGCCTGGATACCGGCTTCCTGGCATTGATCATGGTAGATACCACAGAATTAGAGAGCCCTCTCTTTTTCAGAATGTGGGCTTCAATAGCCAGGCCGTCAAACCTAGGGCTGGTAAGGAAGGGTGATATATCGGTCCCTGCGACAGCAGGTCCGGACGATGTGGGAGGGTCCAAGGACTCCTCACTGACATTTTTACAATCTCCGCGTACCATGCCCTTCGGGGCCACGCTGGAGCCACCAGAATCACTGGTTTCTTTTCTACCCTGATTCTGCGGAGTAATCGCGGTAACAATTGTGGCGGTGGGAATGCATATATCAGCTTGAACTGATCCCAAGGGAACACTAGGGCATCCGAGCCGCAAGCTAGAGGATCCCTTGTGCGAGACACAAATCTGTCCACCTTTGCGTTGAATCTGGATGCTAGCAGATCTACATCCGGTGTTCCCCACCGCTGGCATATTGCCTGGAAAACCTCGGGGTGAAGAGACCATTCCCCCGGGCATAATTGTTGGCGACTTAAAAAGTCCGCTCTCCAATTTTCCACTCCTGGGATGAAAACCGCGGATATGGCTGGGACATATTTTTCTGCCCACTCCAGGATGCAATTTGCTTCCCTCTGGGCTGCACGACTCCTGGTGCCACCCTGGTGATTGATATATGCCACTGCTGTGGCATTGTCTGATTGAATTCTGACAGGGGACCCTTGGAGTTTGGATGTCCATGCTACTAGGGCATACCGGGCTGCTCGTATCTCTAAGAGATTGATGGGCAGGGCCTTTTCTGCTTCTGACCACTTGCCCTGGAGAGACCATTGCTCCAGTACTGCCCCCCAGCCTATGAGGCTGCCATCTGTAGTGACTACCTTCCAAGAAACCGGACTGAAGGGTTTCCCTTTTTCCAGATTCTGGGGCACCAACCACCAATGGAGGCTCTTGCGAACGGAAGGGGACAGGGACATTGGTAAGTCTAAAGCCTGAACTTTTTTGTTCCAGGCTGACAGTATGGCCCTTTGCAAATTCCTTGAATGGAATTGACCGTAGGGTACCGCTTCGAATGAAGCCACCATTTTTCCCAGCAGCCTCATGCAGAGGCGTATGGATGGTTTTCTTTTTGTACCCACTAAGTGGGTCAAATCTTTTAAAGACGACACCTTCTCTGGAGGTAAGAAAATCTTTCTCTGATTTGAATCCAGCCTTAGCCCTAAGTATTCCAGACTTTTGACTGGTCTTAGAGCTGACTTGTCCCGGTTGATAATCCAACCGTGATATTCCAGATACTTGATTGTCTTGTGAATAGCTACTTCCAGCTTTTCCACTGAGTGGTCTATTAGTAGCAGGTCGTCTAGATATGCCATTATCGTTACACCCTGTGTTCTTAGATTGGCCAATAATGGGGCCACAATTTTTGTGAACACTCGTGGTGCTGTGGCCAGACCGAAAGGTAAGGCTCTGAACTGAAAATGGCGCCCTACTACTGCAAAGCGTAGAAATTTCTGGTGGGCCGGAAAGATGGGAATATGCAGATAAGCATCCTTTATGTCGATCGAGGCTAACCATTCCTGCCCTTGTAGGGCGGTGGCCACCGATCGGATCGACTCCATCCGAAAAGTCCTGATATTTAGGAACTTGTTTAGCCCTTTTAGATTTAATATGGGCCTCACGTCCCCATTTGGTTTGGGGACTGTGAAAAGGTTCGAGTAAAACCCGAATCCGCTTTCTTCCAGGGGAACCTTCATGATTACACCTTGGAGCAATAGTTGTTCTAGTGCCAGAAGGAGGGATCCTCTCTTCTGGGGATCTCTTGGCACGTTTGACCTCATAAATTGGGCAGGAGGAGTGCCTTTTAACTCCAGCTTGTATCCCAGACTTACTGCGGAGAGCACCCATCTGTCTCTGATGGTGTCCCGCCAGGTCTCTGTGAACAACTGAAGTCTTCCCCCCACCCGATTGAGTGGGGGCAACGCTTCATGCCTTGGGGGGAGGTTTTGTACCTCTCTTGATCCAGGGCTTCTTGTTACCCTGTGATTGTCCCTGATTTCTGCCCCCTGAATTTGACCGCGGAGGCCGTCGGAACTGCTTCACAGCCGATGTGCCCGGGACTGGAGAAGTAGGCCTCTTAAAAGAAGGACTTCTACCCTTGTTCTTAACCGGTAAGAGTGAACTTTTACCGGCAGAAATTTTCTGGATATATTTGTTCAGATCTTCTCCAAATAAGCGTTCTCCATGAAATGGGAAGCTAACCAGCAGTTTTTTACAGGGAGCTTCAGCAGACCAGTTTTTGAGCCACAGAAGCCTACGCATATGTACTATAGACAGCGTAAAGCGGGAGGCCTGTTGGATTGTATCCTTTATGGCGTCCACCGCAAAACACAAGGCTCTAGGCAGGTCAGCTAGGGCAAGAGCCTGCTGATCTGGTAAGTCCCTTAAGACTTGTTTCAACTGATCTTTCACTGCTTGGCAGACTCCAATCGCTGCTACCGCAGGTTGTGTCACCATGCTTGCTGTAGAGAAAGCAGATTTTAGTAAAGACTCCAATTTTTTATCTATTGGGTCTTTGAACATTGGAACATTATCTACTGGACATGTCAGTGATTTGTTAACAGAAGAGATGGCTGCGTCCACTGTAGGGACCCTCCATTTTTTTATGAACTTATCCTCCATGGGATAGATCACCGGAAATCTCTTGGGGGGAGCAAATATTTTATCAGGATGCTCCCAATCCTGGTAAATAAGCCCCTCTAATAAAGGGTGGATTGGGAAGGAACAGACAGCCTGGGGAGCTTTTAGCGACCCCAGCGAGGAAACCGTAGTGGATGGTGGTTCCGCCAGAGGCATTTTAAATGCTGATCGGACCATGTTAGTCAGAGACTGAACCCATAATCTTTCAGCCTGAGATGCTGAGAAAGGTTCTTCCACTGTTGATTCCTCCATAACTGAATCAACCTCATCCTGATCCCCTTCAGGTAGGTCGATCTCTGTGTGGGGCTGTTCCTCCACTAACAGGCACTCTGAAGGAGGAGACGGAGCTCGGACGCGCTTTTCCTGTGACAGGGAAGCAGTGATCAATGCTGTTAATCTCTCTTCCAATCCTCCCAGAGTTGAGGATAAAACCTCCTCTGTTATATATACAGGAGCAGGTGGACTGGGGACAGCTGCAGCACCAGGCATTCCTGTGGGGTTTCTACGGCTACTGACCTCTGAATTCTCAGGGGAGATTGGTGCAGTACAAGCATGCCCAATATCCTCAGAGCCCGATGGAGACCCCTTTGGCTTCCTGGAAGACCTATTTCCGGAGCGTCTGGACGACATATCCTTTAAGCACAAAGCTGAGGTATTCCCGTCGTCATACACCAATTTTTGCTGGTAATAGTCTAACACAGTTGCTGCTATATACCAGCTGGTGTCCACTAAAGTGCCTTTCTATGGGGATGCCTGCATCAACCGCCTCTGTGTGCCACTGTTTGTTGCTAGCTCTGTTTGCATCCAGCTGACACTTGTACTGTGTCTTTTAACCATGCTGGGACGCCTGCACATGCGCAGAAGCGCCGCGGCGCGCATCGAGCGTCATCCACCCGCCCCGCCCCTTTTTTTCATAGGAGGCACGCGCCCGCGCGCGCGCCCGTGCGCCATTGGCGCCCTTTTCGAAATCAAACAGGGACTAGGAGCCAGGGCCCTTTTTGCCGGAGGGCCTGTGCGGTGGATGAGCGCAGCAACAGGGCAGAGGAAGTGGATTCCCACAGAGAAACTTACCAACTGCCTGGATCTTTTGACTTGAAAAAACCAAAGATCCACATGACAAGAAAAATGGACTACAGCGGCCTCTAGTGGTTTAACACAGGTACCGCGGTCCCCTTTTTTTTTTTTCTTGACTACTATTAAAATTTTACATTTTCAGTAGTTACAGGCAAACACAGATATTTAGCGGGAATACCGTTAGGTAACAGACAGATAGACAAATTAGGCTTGGGGGTCCCCCAATAGAAGCAAGTTCCTGGGGGCCCCCACTTACCTGATCCCCGCCGCAGGACTTTGTTTGGTCCACAGAAGTCCAAACTTCACCTATCACGGCAGGCATTGTAATTAAACCTTCAGGGACCGGGTTCCCAAGGATTCCACTCCCCTGGACCTGTATAGCACCCTGCACAGACAACATCTTGGTCGTGGGTATGACCAGAGCTCTGGATCCCAGGGTCCAGCCCTCCTAAGAGAGGCATTACAGGCAAAACCTTGCTCTTCTGCTGCAAGGCCCGGGTACCGACCGTTTAGCTATGAAGCTTTTTTGGTGGGATCCGGAACAGCTTACTAAGGCCCAAAAGAACCTGTATGCAAGCCCAGTGAAAACACATGTTACTCTTTGGCCAACACCTTAGACACTGGCAAAAAACTGAGGTGCTCCCGGATGGGAGGGGCTTATATAGGGGAGGGTACTTCCGGTTTGGAATTGGCCAGTGCCAACACCTGAAGGTAATCTATATAACCCATTAGTAATGACTAAGTCACTCTGTGTCCCGTGATGTACGAAAAAGAAAGAAAGCGTTTTAAACAATATTGCGCAATGAAATGTTCTTCTATACCCTGAGTAAACGGTAGACGAAAAGGAGTGGTTTCTGCTGACTCTCAACGGGGGACGCGGATGATTTGAATCACACCAGGATGATACCTATAGAAACTGAAGATAGTTTCACCAACAAAAGACTTTGTTTGACATATATTGTTCATACCCTGAATGTGAGCGGCCAATTCACTCAAGGTGGCTGGTGGTGGCTTTTGTTTGTCACGAAAATAAGCAGGATTGTGAACACGCACAGGAGCAGGGATGATTTTTGTGCTATTGTAATAACTGCTTTAATTATAGGACTATCACTTATTTATTTTTGATGGTTTTAATATTTATTTATTCTTTTGATATTTGGTTTATATATGAATTTGCTGTGTGTTATCTTGTTATTCTGAATTTAAGCACTAAAATATGGATGTTTAGGATTGAAGGATTTATTAATTTATTTAGTGCTTGGTTTACCATAATTGGTTGAATAATTCACATATAGACTAATAGTGCACTTGTTCTTGAACCTATTAATACTATAACGTAACGTGTTGTTGTTTCCTTAAATGTTCGTCACTATCCAACATAATTGCTGCATTGCTTACTGGTGTTGATGCATTGTAGTGCTGAGTTAGTTGACCGTTTACTCTGTTTTTGTACTTGCATATGAAAACATTAATAAAAATAAGTAAAAAAACAAAAAAACAAAACGAGTTGCCTGTGCCATGTTGACTTAATGGTACCATTACTTTTGAGTTATGATTTCTGAAGTTTGAATGACTTTTATAATCTGAATACTTGTGGATCATGGACTCAAAGCATTTAAGCTGGAGCCTGGCAATTGACAGAAGAGAAATCAATCTTCCTTTGACAAAAGAAAGGGAACCAGGGCTTTCTTACCTCCCACGTGTTTGTGAAAATTCTCATTCTATCGCATTTGTTAAAGTACATTTAATATTTATAAATTTGTATTCAATACACCATTGAAATACATACAGAATTTGAGAATTGTTAAACAAGCCATTAAAGTCCCTATCATCCAAGTCCTGGACCGCTTTGATGACTACACTATATTAAAGAAAGGCAGCTTAATCCAGAATCCACCCCAGCATTTGACTGGACATTGAAGTAGCCTCTGCACCTAGACAAAGTCATCCCTCTGCTCTCCACTCAAGTGATATTTTCATATTTGTATAATAAACAGAAGTATTTAAAACGAACAGGCCCTGAGTGCTGCCCTCCAAACCTCTACAATTCATAGATTTGCAATACTATTGAGTGACTATTGAGGGGGAATGAGCAGACAGGCCTCGAGTCTGGAGTTGCTTTAAGTGGCATAACTTTGAACATACTGTGCCGTTTGATTTTTTGGGATACTGAGTCTTGGAGTCTGCGGGACCTGCGAGTGGAGGGATCCACTGCTGGAAACCACCTGGATCTGACCCTATACACGAATTACCCCTGTAGGGGCGATAGAAGCTGGTGAGTGGGGACCCTTGTGGGGGAGCACGACAACTCCCCTTAATATCCTTGATATAATAGAGCACAAATCACCTTTGTAACCGGTTGAAAGACTATCCATTATTCATCCTTCCATTTACCTTCAATTTGATGGATTGGAAACTGCCTGGAATCATCCCTATAGACATTAGCACTTTATAAATTTCTAATGTTGACTGATCTTACACATATATGGGATTTTTTGCACATGTTTTTTTTTGTTTTTGTTTTTGATAATTTTTTGTGTGTGGCATTCTACATGTTTTCACGTTTGAGGATATACATATATAGGTTATCACCTATTCAGTTAGGGGGCACCCATTACCTACCGTGAGTGGGAATACTGGTTTTATGTTTTTTTGTGTAATCTATTGTATATATTTGTGTTTAATTTTAGGTCACACCTTTATGGGACAAGGTCCCTACTCAGGTTTAGAGTGTTTAATTTGCACATTTCCAAATCACCATCACATAGGTGGTCATTAACTATTCATTTAAACACATAGCCCACCACACTGGTTCATTATAGCCTTTTGTAGGCACCTATCAGGTGCAGGCAGCGCCACCACCCCCACCCATTTTCTTTATACTCCTAGAGCTACCTAAGGGGAGCCTCTACAGGGGGGGGGGGCTGCAGCCTCCGTTCTTATTTCTTAAGCACGGGTACAACATTTTATTATATACTGTCAAATTACTGCTCAAGCTTGTTGTATATATAAAAATGCTGTATAATAACTTAAGATGATTCTTCTTCCAAAATACTTATGTGACCTCTCATATACCCATGGTGGTGCCCAAGTCGTTCTTTAAAATGTTAGATGCCCTATTTACATCATTTATATGGGTAAATAATAGAAGGAAACTGAAACTTACCATCCTACAACGGCCTAAAGCTGAAGCTGGCATGGCACTTCCCAATATGTACTTCTCCCATCTGGCAGGGCAGTTATATAATTTGATCAACTGGCTGACACCTGTCACTCCGGGGGTAGTGGAATCACACTTGGCTTGGGTATTAAACCTTAAACACTTGCTGATAGCGATGGAGGCTCCATTATCTGCTTTGGGAAGGGAACGCATACTCTGACTCTGGCACCTATGGTGTGGAGGTAGGCTAAACAGCTGGACAAATTTGATGACACTAATCTATAGCTACCACTGTGGCACAACCCCATGTTTTCTCATATCCTGAATTTTGCAGATTACTCCTTTTCAGAACACAGGGGAATTGTTAAACTACAGGATGTATATACAGGGAATGTAATGGCCTCCTTCACGGATCTACAGAGAAAATATGAACTCCCCCGTACAGTATTTTATAGATACCTCCAGCTACGTCATGCTCTACAGACTCAATTTTGTGTTACTAGTACAAAGTCCTCAGACTATCCACTGATTCAAGTATTAAGGTCACAGGGCCTTAAAAGGCTTAATTTCTACTGTTAACTCACATTTATTGGCTACCTCACCTAATACAAGTCCTCTGGAGGTTTGCAATAAATGGCAAACACTTATACCTGAAGCGTGTGCCTCCCATTTAATAACAAGCTTATACAACTATACATGGTACATCAGTCTTACTTAACACCGGTAAGATTACAATGTGATGCACCGTATTCCAATGTCGGCATGTACTAGATGTACCTGCCAACGTGCAGACTTTGTCCATGTAATGTGGCTGTGCCCTTTTATTACTATATACTGGAAACGGGTGATAGATTTACGGTGTAAAATTATTTCGGTACCCGTACCATGTGATCCACGCATCTGTCTATTGGGTATACTTGATGAAGAACACTGGCCAAAGTTTACTAGAATAATGCGGAGAGAAACGCTGTTCTTGGCTCGAAAGGCTATTGCGCTTAAGTGGAATCAGTCTCCCCTGCTATTTACTGGTCAATGGATTCAGATGGTTAATCAGATGCTACCGTATGAAAAAAAAAATTTGAGCATAGGAGTTGTCCCAGCAAATATGATAAGGTGTGGAACATCTGGTGCTCATCCACTCTTACCATTTCTAGTCTGTGAGCAACTTCTTCTCTACACTCAACATGTGTGAGAATGGAAAAATAAAATCTTGTACTGGGAACAATGTAATAACAATACTAAATTACTTTGTACTTGTAGGCAATCACTTTTTATTAGACCTGGACATTCAAGCATATACAACTGTGAATATGTACTTCTTGTGTATTTATGTACCAAACACTAATTCTTTACACTTATGTTGAGTGTGTTTGAAGCTGTACCAATATGTTGTTTTTGCATATTAGTCAATAAAAAAAAATGCTGTATAAATAAAAAAAATAAAAAAAACACACCCACTACATATATACATACAAACCCCAACGGTGGTATGGTTCCCACACAAATGTCAGCTTGCAATAAAAATTATCACATTGGCACTATTTCTCCTGTCAAGTTCTGCGAGTACCCACATGTATATCTACAGCTTAGAAATCTGTAGTTTCAAGATAAAAATCGAAGTTAAACATTTTTGCAAGCCGCTTTTTTTTTCCTTAAACCTAAAATCCTGGATTTGCGAAAGTCTTAATTTTCCTCTGGTTTATAACTGTAATTTATATTACATGAACTGCACACAGGTTTTTGCATCTGAGTCACTAAACATCTTTTTTTTACTTAGATTTGTAATCCCCTTTAGAACGTTTATTAATTTTGATTTAAAATAAGTTAATTATTTTGATCTTTATACTTGAAGACATAGGATTTTGTCAAATGCATTAAAATGCTAATTCTTAAATACCATTCATGCTACTTTTTATTCTTTAAATAATGTGAAATGGAGCCAGACTTTTATACTACTATGGCTCAGCATTGCTCCAGAGGTCAAATGTTCCCCTGACTGTTATTCTTTTGCATTTCTCCATCAGGATTAACATCTACAGCAGCAATAAAAATACATTTATGTATTCATCTCCACTCTCAGTGGGTCATAAAAGAGTCCTTGCAGTGTTTTATGTGTGCATGGAGCTGTTCCTTACATGTTTTGGCACTTTGGATACAAGCTAATGAAACTGCCAAGCAAAAAAAAAAGAAGATTGTTACAGTACAGATCAGAGAGTGACTATTGGTTGGCCATAAATTGGCAAATATCTCACCAAGAATAACTGGCAGGGAGACAGCTAACTGACTATGAATGCATTACTGCACCACTGCCATCTGCCATTATCTTTTCTTTTATTTAAATGACAGGTATTGATCAGTCTATGTGGCATTCAATACTTGCTATTATGGTTGATGATGCTATGGAGAATAGACCCTGGTCTTAAAACTACTTCCAAAGATGTTGGAAATTGTAAAAATCATTATGAAGCAATATGTACATCGGACAATTATTTTTTCCATCAAAAGTTTCAAAAAAGCGACGGTTTTTGTATTTAAAGTGAATAACACATTTTTTTTATATCAGCTGTGAATAAATCAAGGAATACAGAGTGAATCTTACAAAAAAGAGAAAGAAGAAATAAGTAGTATAAAAAGAAAGGAGGAAGAACAACTCTCTAGTCTTTGATGAAGCCCTAAATTCATACTTTACCCGAAGTAATGAAAACCTTTAGCTGTATTTATAAAGATTTTTTTCAATAAAATTAGATGGTTTAGAACACTTACCATTATTTTCAGCAAATTTTTGAACATCAGACAATGTTTTAAGCTCCTCTTGCGGACACTGGGAAACACACAATGCTATAGATTTTATTTTTCTGTTTATCAAGTCCAGCTTACAAGGATCCAGAAAGAATACATACCTAAAATGTAACAAATAAGAAAAGGGAGTACATTATTTTGGGTGTCTAGCTAATAGTAAAACAATAAAATTGTTTTGTTTTTTTTGTTTAGAATACATATACAGACTGATTTTATTGTTGTTGGTTTAGTAACACTTTCATTTACTAAAACTGCAAAATCTGGTGCAGCTCTGCATAGAAACCAAAGTATGTACTTGTGAGTGTAATGTAATAAAAGGTTTTTAATAGTGATTGATTAACAAGAAAACTTAGTAACAGCCTTTTATGTTAATTATAGTAGTTCGTGGGTAATCGCTTCTCTGTAGGTATACATCTATGGCTATTTCTGTTAGTTGTGACCCTCTGACCTTACCATATGTATCATCGCATTACTTTCTATTTGGTGGGAACTGGTTTTAACTAGTTTGAGTTAAATATACAGGGGGTCCCCGAGTTACGAACACAATAGGGACTGTAGGTTTGTTCGTAAGTCGAAGTTGTTCGTAAGTCGCAACACTGCATTTGTAAGTGTAACTTCCGGTCGGAACACTGCATTCGTAAGTGTTCGTAAGTGTAACTGCCGCCTGTGCATGGATGTGGGATGTTCCGGGCGCTTGTTATATTATCTGGGGCGTAGTATGGCAGTGTGGAATGTGTCGGAGCTGCTCGAAAGGTATCGTAGAGCACAAGTGCCCAGCATTTGAGGCCGTTCGTAAGTAGGAGTCGTTCGTAACTCGGGTGTTCGGGTGTTCGTAACTCGGGGACCCCCTATACAGATTTACAGCACTTTGGTACTTTTTTTTATTTTTAAAAAAAGCTTTATTGAACAAAGAAAAAAAAAATACATACAGTTAGCGGTCATGACAGACATTGGACATGGTAAAGAATACCTCTCAACATGAATATGTGACATCATTACCCGTCACTGCATGCTTATTATAAATGCGATGCATAACAATAGGTACCAGTTACACTCCTGTCTCTCGTGTACATTGTGCGTAGAGCGGTGCGGTGAACTCCCCGCTTCCCTGGTGTTTATGTTCCGTGGGGATATCCTGCAAGTCCGTGGGCTAGACCACAACTAGTGTTATTAGGTGCATGTTGTGGGGTCCTGGAGCCACCTGTCCCATATATTATCATATTTTGAAGGACACCCCCTGTGAGAGTATACTAGTTTCTTATAAGGTAAGACTGGGAAGATACCTAGCAGGCACAGCTTTGGCTGTAGCGTTATGGGGGAGCCCATCGTATCATGCAGGAACTGAACCACCTGTCCCCAAAACGCTTGTATTTTGGGACATTGCCACAGCAAGTGGAAAAAGGTGCCCAGAACTTGTCCACACATGGGGCAGGTGGCAAGGGTGATCGTTCTTGTACCTGGAGACTCTGAGCGGTGTGAGATAAGCTCTGTGAGTGATATAAATTTGCGTGAGGCGGTCCGATAATTTAGGGGATATTAATTTACAGGTGTCTAGGGCATCACTCCACTCGTCGTCTGTTAATGGGCCCACGTCCCCCCTCCCACCTTGTTTTTAAGGTATACGCCGATTTAGTCGCCTCCGGGAGTGTCAGCATAGTATGAAAGCTGGAAATCAACTTCTTAGGGTCAGGGTATTTTATTGCTGTCATTAAGGGGTTGTCAGGTAGAACGAGATTGTCCTGGGGAAATTGGGCGTAGAAGGCGTGTCGGAGTTGGAGGTATCTAAAGTACATGTGATTCGGTAAATCAAAATCAGTTTGAAGGCTGTCGTAGGACTTCAGTTTCCCATCGTGTGTGATGTGGGACAGAAAGTATACCCCTCTAGAGCTCCATATTTCACTATCTTGTAAGAGACTGAATTCAGGTAGGTCTGTGTTGTGCCACAGGGAGGTAAATTTATGGGGCGAAGTGATACGCAACCTGTCCGAGGCCACACTCCACACCTTTCTATACTGATATATGAGTGACTGGCGGTCTGTCGGTGTTCCCTCGCCTCCCCCCCCCCTCCCGCTATCGTCACTAGTGGGTCCGCAGTTGGCTGCACCCATTTGGGGCATAGAAATTGCAGGAATCTGTCCCGGTCCACTTTATCTATATGAAATATCTGCGACAGCTGGGCAGCTAAGTAGTACGCACTAAGGTCGGGTAGTGCCATTCCCACCAGGTCCGTAGGGTTCTTCTACTTACGCCATGGGAGCTTGTGCCTAGCATTACCCCATATGAACGGCTTAAGGAGAGTTTCCAGAAGTTTGAAATGCCGAAGCACCAGGTACACCGGGGAATGCCAAATCATGTAAAGTATTTTGGGCAATATAACCATTTTTACAAGGTTGATGCGACCCATCACTCCCAGTGGGAGACGAGCCCAGATTTGTGCCTTGTGCTTCAGCATCTCACACAGTGGGATGTAGTCTGCGGGAGTTTGGGTAGTCCGGATTCCCAGGTATTTTATTTCGGCTACTCCTTGTAATGGGAGAAGGGCTCTGTCTCTGTGTGGTGGGAAGTTATCTAAGGGGAGTATTTGGGACTTGTCCCAATTTATTCGGAGACCGGAGAACACTCCGAAGCGCTCAATTAGGTTTAATGCTAATGGGAGAGATTCGTTTGATTCGTCTAAATACAACAGGGTGTCATCTGCATATGTGCTTATTTTCTCAACTACCCCTCCCCTCTGGAGTCCCACTATTCCCGGGTGAGATCGTATGGCGATAGCGAGTGGCTCTGCCGCCAAAAGCATAGAGCAGCGGCGACAGGGGGCAGCCCTGTCTCGTACCTCTAGATAAGGGGAATTGTTCCGAGGGCCATCCATTGGCTAGGACCCTAGCTACCGGGGTCTGATAGAGGAACCACACCCATTTTATGAATTTAGGACCTAGACCAAACCTGTCAAGGCAGATCCAAAGATACCTCCACTCGACCGAGTCGAAGGCCTTGGCCGTATCCAAGGCCACGACCACCCGCGATCCCGGATTATCATGTTTTGTCTGAAGGTTGATGAAGAGTCTCCTAAGGTTGAAAGAGGTGTTTCGGTTCGGCATAAAACCAGCCTGGTCCTCATGGACCAGTGACAGGATAACTGCATTGAGGCGGATGGCAAGTACTTTAGCAAGTATCTTGATGTCCACCTGGAGCAGAGATATGGGACGATACGATTCCGGAAGGTGCAGGTCCTTACCGGGTTTGGGGATTAAAACTATGATGGCTTCTCTCATGGAGGGTGGGAGTTCAGAGCTTTCAAATATGGATTCATACAATGCAAGAAGCCTGGGGACAAGTACCTCCGAGTAGGTCGAGTAAAACTCTGAAGGTAAGCCGTCCGAGCCAGGAGCTTTTGAATTGGAGAGTGCAACCAGTGCGGCGGAGATCTCTCACTTTGGTACTTTTATTGCACCTTGTATGAAATTAGATGGCACTTGTATGAATTTACGATCTAAAGAATATACGTTTTGTTATAAGAGGTTAGGATTCAGGAGGCACAGCTCATGTTTATTAACATTTAAACATAGGAACCTGGGAAACCTGGACGTAATAAAGTTAAACCCTTTATTACATAATGATGCTGCAAGCAGGGTGTTTAATCCTTTCAGTGCTGGCATCAATAAATGCTACATATTCGTTGTTCACTGGGTTATACTATTTCTCACACCTGAGGGTGAAGGAGAGCCCAGGAATTACCCAGGCCATCCAGACGAGCAGTGAGCTGGAACAATTGGAATATCCATTGGGGCAAAAAAAAAACGCAAAGCTTTTTCTGCCCTTCCTGTTAAAAGGGGTCAGAAACATCTGATGAGTTTGCACTCTTCACATATGTGGCTATACCTTCTTATCTACATTCATGGTGAAATAAGTGTGAAGAGAATTGCTGAAACAGGGAGAGCTATTTTTGATGATGTATGGACACTACAGCATGGACTAATTTAACTAGTGCATGATGGTTTGTTTGTAATATGTGAAGCGCCTCACTTTTATTTTGCACTTTTGGTTCATAGGTATTCATAAGGGTACATAAAGTGGTAGCAAACTCTAAATTATTATAGTCCCCTTATTAAAATCATACATAAACATTATACATGTTGCCATGTTTACAATTTTCCTAATCTTCCCTGTTTTGTAGAAATGGTCCGATGTAACGTTAACCACTTCAGCCCCGGAAGAATTGACCCCCTTCCTGACCAGAGCACTTTTTGCGATTCGGCACTGCGTCGCTTTAACCACTTGCCAACCGCCGCATGCACTTTTACATCGGCAGAATGGCACGGACAGGCAAATGGGCGTGTATATATACATACCTTTAAATTTGCCACCGTGTGGGCGCACGCCCCTGACGCGAGCTCCGTGACAGTGCCCGCGGAACTCGCGGACTCTATGTCTGCCGGTGTCACGCAATCATGTCACGGAGCCGCAGAACGGGGGGATGCCTGTGTACACAAGGCATCTCCCTGTTCTGCCTAGTGACACGTCACTAATCGTCTGCTCCCTGTCATCAGGAGCAGCGATCAGTGTCGTCTCACAGTAAGCCCAGCCCCCACACAGTTAGAATCACTCCCTAGGACACACTTAACCCTTTCCTCGCCCCCTAGTGGTTAACCCCTTCCCTGCCAGTGTCATTTACACAGTAATCAGTGCATTTTTATAGCACTGATCACTGCAGGGAGCAGTAGATCTCTGTCCTGTCACTAGGCAGAACAGGGAAATATCTTGTTTACATAGGCATCTCCCCATTCTGCAGCTCCTTGACACAATTGCGGGCACCCAGCAGACATCGGGCACGGTCACAGAGCTTGCGGCGGAAGCGCGCACAGCGGCAAATTCAAATCGATGTACAGGTACGTTGCTTTGCGCAGCCGTGCCATTCTGCCAATGTATATCGGCGTTGGCCGGTCGGCAAGTGGTTAATGACGTCACCAGTGCATGCACAAATTTGAGCCAATTCACGGCATGCTCAGTGGGCCATGAGTCTATTCAGGAAGATGCTATACCTCTGTCATCACCTCTCAGCAATCTCACGAGAGTACAGGCACATTCACAACTTCCTGAAACACCTCATGTGACCTGCAACATCACAGGGAGAGTCAACATCTACACTGATCACGGGCTATGAATGGATTTTCGGCACTTGGTTGATGTAGCGATACCGGAATGAACATGAGGCTTGGCTACAAAGCAATGTGCATGTGCGAGAATACGGCCCTCCTGACAGAGGGCGGAATGCACTGTGGATGCAGAAGACAACAAAGAACATGGCGCCGGCTTAAGCCGGTATACATGAAAAACCAAATAAGCCGCAAAACAAGAAACACCTGAGGGGATAATTATTCAGGCGGAATGTTGTACAAAGCTTTGACATACTGGCTTTGACTTTTACGATTTGGCTGGCTGGATTCACTACCACTTTCAAGGGGCAGCTTCACTATTTATTTCACTATTTATTATTCAAAGAATGTTTCTTTTGTAAATTTTGAAGATTGCACAGAATGGGAGTTGGAAGTTTTTTTGGATTCATTATATTTATGTATTTTCTGAATATATAGAGCATCACTAGTTGTAGTGAGTTTGAAAAAAAACTCCTAACATTTCAGTATATAGTGCACTATCATTTGCTTGCACACGCCTTACTTTTTTGTTATGTTTTGTAATGTGACAATGTTATCTGAACTAAGAGAAGGTAATGCTACGTGTGCAATTGAGTTTTGCTACCTTTATTTGTGGGCTTAAGTATAAAGTTCTAAGGGTACAAGTACTTAAATAGGAAAAAGTTATTTAAAGAGGTATATGAGAAACACGAAAGCCTCACTAGGAGTTTGTGTACGTTTTAGTTTGATTAAATGAAAAAACATTTGTGGGATGAGCTACAGCTTTAGAATGTCTATGTGAGATACAATAGACATGTTCTTTCCGAGTTTGTGCGAGACAAACAGATGGAGAAAGAACTATGTAGATTCCTCCTTTCCCTCCTTAATAGACATGGGGAGGATGTACTAATATTGGAGAGTGCAAAATCTGGTGCAGCTCTCCATAGAAACTAATCAGCTTCCATTTTTTTTCTGTAAAAATAGGATTTTTTGTACTCACCGTAAAATCCTTTTCTGTCATCCATGGACGGACACAGCTCCTTAATTCTTGACAGTTGGGTTATGTTCCGTCTATTAGGAGAGGACTAGGCAGAACATGTTAGATATTTAATACATGTTACTTTAATACAGTTGAACAGCCCCGCCCAGGGGGTGGTCCCTCTGTACATAACCCTGCAGTAGAAACCTCAGTTCGTAACAAAGCAGTACAAACTAAAAAAGGAGGGGGGAGAGAGAGAGAGAGAGAGAGAGAAGCCCGCACAATGGACCAGCTGATCCACCTAGAAAATGGTGGCTGACGAGACCGCCAGGCCTTTGTGGACCAGTCACTGACACAAACAGCGAGTCAGACTTCGGAAACGAAGCCGTAGCAGACAGGTACACCCGCAAGGCACGTACCACGTCTAAAGTGTGAAGCGCAGATCCCTCTGGGATGCGATGACCGAGGACACAAGGATGGAAGTACAATGTCCTCATTCAGGTTGAAAGCCGAATCCACCTTTGGAAGAAAACGAAGGTCGCGGGAGTAGTACCGCTTTATCCTTATGGAGGATCAAATATGGGGACTTGCAAGGCAAGTTCGCCAATTCAGAAACCCTTCTGACAGAAGTAATGGCCACTAGAAAGGCCACCTCCTGAGATCACGTCAAGAGAATAGTCTCTCTGATGTTCTCAAAAGGGAGGTTCCCGAAGAACCGAGAGCACCAGGTTCAAATCCCAAGGAGGGAGAGGTGGTCTAATTGGGGAAAGCCGCAGTCGAACCTCCTGTACAAAAAGGTACCCAAGAGGGAATGGGACGCTAAAGACCATTGAAAAAAAACAGCCAAGGCTGAAACTGACCCTTAGTGGTGCTTTAAACAAGCTTTTGATCCACTCCATGCTGCAAAAAAACAGCAGGACCCCGGAACCAAAAACGTCCATGGACGGTACTCCATCTCTGCGCACAAGGAGATGTAGGCCTTCCAAGTGCGATGGTAGATCTTCCAGGAGGAAGATTTGTGCCCTCAACCTGGTCGAGATGACCGAATCCGAAAGACCTCGGTCCCTCAGTACCTGGCTGTCAATAGCCATGCCATAAGGCCAGCGGCTGTAAGGCAGGATGAAGTATGGGACCTTGAGATAGAAGGTCCCCCCCACATTGGCAGCCGACAGTGTGTGCGCCACTAGTGGCGTACGAAATCAGCGTACCAAGGACGCCGGGGCCAATCTAGAACGAATAGGATCACCGAGATCCCCTCGATCTGCACATTGAGGAGCAGACGAGGAAGCAACGTCAGTGGGGGATAGACCTAAATTAGCCGATACTGACCCCACGGGGCCACCAATGCGTCTGCCCAGGGATCTCTGGACCTGGCCACGAATCTCGACATCATGCGATTGAGTCGAGAAGCCAGGAGGTCCACGACCGACGTCCACCTCCGGCAAAAGGAGTAGACACCCCTCCGGATGGAATGAGCATTCCCCTTGGTTCAGCAACTGGCGACTCAAATAGTCAGCCAGATAGAGTTCTACACCCTGAATGTAGACGGCCGACAGAGCCGGCACGCTTCTTCCCGTCTACCGCAGGATGTCCAGATGGTTGACATAAGCCACAGCCGTGGCATTGTCCGACTGGATCCTGATCGGGCGCCCTTGTAGTCTCTACGACTACGAAGAGAGACATTCCAGAACATCGACTGGTAGATGGGATTCGTCCAGAGTCCAGCGACCTTGGACCGACTGGACCCCTCCCAGCCTGTGAGGCTGGATCGTAATCACAGTTCAATAGAAAAGAAGGAAAAAACTTCCAGGACAGAAATGCCGGGAAGGTCAGCCACCAAGTCAGAGAGGCCCTGACTAGGCGATTCACCTGAATCTGATGATCCAGAGACAATGGGGGATGTGTTCCAATAGGACAGAATCTCCCCTCCAAATGTGGACCTGGGCAAACGGTACTGCCTCGAAGGAGGCCATCATGAGATCCAACTCACTGCAGCCTTCGGCAACCTCTCTGGAGGGAGAAAACTCTTGCCTCTGACGGGCACAGAGCCAGCCCCAGGTATTCTAGGCGATGAATCTGAACTAATACCGACAACTGGAGGCACAGCATCCACCTGAAGTCTTGGAGAGTCTGACTGACTATAGACACGTCTTCCTCCAATTCTAACCTGGAAACAGGTTATAAAAGAAGACTATGCAAAGAACCAACAATGACAATGCCGCGCTGACTCAGCAAGGCTAGAATCGGGGCGAGCACCCTGGTGAAACTCTTGGTGCTACCACTAGGTCAAAAGGGAGAGTCATAAATTAATAGTGGTTCCCCCTTGAACGCTAAACGCAGGAACCTCTGGTGCCTGTCGTATATGGGGACCCAGCACGTATCCCTGAAGTCCAGGGACGTCAGAAGGTCCCTTAGTGAACCGACTCCATCCTAAATTTCCGAATCCCCAACAAGTCTTGAACTGCCCCATCAGGGCAGTCCGACGAGACGGTAGGGCAAAGAAACCCTTCTGTGAACAAGAAAGAAAACATCGATCTTGTATGAAGAGACCACTTCGCAAACTCCGTGGCAGGAAAAACCGGATGGCTACACAAAGGCATTAAGGGCCTTGAGGCTTAAGATTGGACGACTCCATCCTCTTCTGGGACCATGAATAGATTGGGGAAGGAAGGTCCCGGCTTACGGGGCGCCCCTACTCTTAGCCTTTGAAAGGCAAATCTGTCAGAGCTTCCATAGAAACTCGGTCAGCGGACCAGTATATCAGACCCCTCAGGTGGCGCACCTGCTGGTCGGCCAGTGTCACAACTTTTAGAGGAAGCTGAAGCTCCGAGCCACTGTTCCTGATCACCTCCTAAAGGCAGGTGTCCCCCTATCGGGATAATGGTACCCCTGATACCAGGGGGTCAACTTCATGGGAAAAAAACCCATATCTTTTTTAAAAATGCTCTACAAAGGAATAACGGACCGCTGTGCGCTGAGGGACCAAAAAGGACCTCTGCGGCAATCTCCAGTCCTTAAAAACCTATATAGAGTGGGTTGATCAACGCGACCCCCAAAAAAAAAACCTGACACCTGAGTGGATGTTCCAGCAGCTACTACATTGATAAGTGCCGATTGTACAAACACATAGCTTATACTGTGTATTGCGTCAAAACGTGCAACTGGAGCGTGGGTGGAAACCGGAGTACCCGGAAGAAACCCACGCAGACACAGAGTATAGTACATACACATACCGTGTATGTATTTTAGTATGTGTGAATAAACATGTTGAACATGTTTATGCTGTGCAAAGCACCGAAGGCGCGCACACCATTGGGGCGTGGGAGAAAACCCGGAGTACCTGGAGGAAACCCACGCAGACTGCATACACATACCGTGTAGGTATTTTAGTATGTGTGAATAAACATATTGAACATGTTTATGCTGTGTATTTAGTGTCGTGTATAAACATATTGTGTATGTTTATACTGTGTATGGCGCCGATTGCGCACATGTCAGTGGAGCGTGGCAGAAAACCCACGCAGACACAGAGAGCAATAATACATACATACACTGTGAATGTATCCAGTGTTGTGTATAAACATATTGTGTATGTTTAAACTATTTTGCCGAGGGCGCTTAATCTGCTCTGTATTGTTCCAATCTGAGTATATGTGCTGCCGAAGCAAGCACCAAACTGCAGGTAAAAGACAACCTCTGACACCTCAGACCGTGGTCCTGTCAGAGACAGAGCATTCCCCAGGATATGGCAGGAAACCACAGGTGCAGGGGCTCTGCTGTTGCCTCTCAGATACTGACTCCATGTTACACAGAAAGCTCTCAGGGACTAGACAAATAAATGAATAAAGTCCCCCCACCATGCTGCACCGACCGGGGGGGGTCACCCAGGGGACTCACCAGCCCAGAATGAGACCGCTCAGTGCCACTGCCCGCCTCTATACACTAAGTGCATCACTGTATTATCCATGCTGCTCTAGAAGCAGTGTGTGAGGAAACAGTGAGGAAGCTGTGAGGAGAATTGTGCAGCGCCATCCAGGAGCCAGCACTAGAGGCCAAACCTCCACCAAAGATGCCGCCGGATGCCTCAGGGAGAAGGAAAGGGCGCGACCACAAGAAAATGGCCGCCCGCAATAACTGTGCCATAGCGCGGCCACGGCAAGATGGCCGCCAATGGGCAAATCAATGCAATAGAAAACACACCCTGAAAATGGCGGCGGCACCGTCAAAATGGCGCCCAAGCACCCCGATGTGGACGAGAAGGCCCAGCATGGCTACCCCAGAGCAGAGTATCCCCCCACAGAGAAACGGGCCCTGACACCCCCGGACCCCACCAGGACCTGGAGTCCCCACAGGTACGCCCTGGTCGCAGCCAGCCCCGTTAGGACAGAGGGAGAAAAGGTGACAGAGAGCAGGGAAGGGGAGGACAGGAGAACCACCTATTCCTAGGAATACCCAGCTGTTCCCACCTGCTGAGGCAGGAGGAACTGTAGTTACCCGTCCTAACGAGGACCCGCTGGTGCGTTCCTGACAGACATACAACCGAGCAGTACAGAGTAGTTGTCGGCCCGGTCCACTGTGACTGAGACAGCAAGCCGCCCAGTCATATGTGAACCCTGGAGCATAGCTCACCGGCCACCCTGGAGCCATGGGGTATGTCGTGGCCGACCCCGCACGTAGCTAAGGTCTGCTCACGCTTGCTGGCCGGACTGGGGGGACTACAAGGATCTATATATCCTGCCTGTCATGCCCAGTCGGCAGTTGATAGAAGATTCTTCAAAAAATTTAATAAAATAATAAAAAGTAAACATTTCTTCAAGACTCTGGGCCCAAAGGGAGGCACGTCCTTCTCTACTAGGCAGAAAAAAACTGAGGCTGCTACTGCAGGGTGGAGGGTTTGTACGGAGGGACCGACCCCTGGGTGGGGCTGTTCAACTCTGTTAAAGTAACATGTATTAAATATCTAACATGTTCTGCCTAGTCCTCTCCTAATAGACGGAACATAACCCAACTGTCAAGAATTAAGAATCTGTGTCCGTCCATGGACGAAAAGAGAAAGCTTATTTTAACAAGCTAAACTTAGAAGCTGCTTGGCTACCATGCACAGCTGCACCAAATTTTGCACTCAATTTTAGTAAATCAACCCATGGTTTTTGTGAAGCAAGTCATGTTGGAAGAGAAATGGGCCATCCCCAAACTGTTCCCACAAAGTTGGGAGCATGAAATTGTCTTGGTATGCTGACGCCTTAAGAATTCCCTTGGAACTAAGGGGCAAAGCCGAAACCGTGAAAAACAACCTCACACCATAATCAACCCTCCTCCACTAAATGATTTTGACCAGTGCACAAAGCAAGGTCCATAAAGACACGGATAAGCAAGTTTGGGGTGGATAATCAGGCCTTCTCATCCAACATCAGGGCCTGACCTCACAAATGCGCTTCTGGAAGAATAGTCAAACATTCCCATAGACACACTCCTAAAGCGTGTGGACAGCCTTCCCAGAAGAGTTGAAGCGGTTATAGCTGCAAAGGGTGGGTCAATTTAATATTGAACCCTACTGACTAAGGCTGATACCATTAAAGTTCATGTGCGTGTAAAGGCAGGCATCCCAATACTTTTGACAATATAGTATATGTATAGGTTGGAGAAAAAGACTGGAAGCGTTCGCCCAGGGTCTTGAGAGAGCACCTGCAAAAAGAAGATGGTTGCTCCAAGGAATTGTGAATTAAATTACAGCCTCTATAATACTTAAACCAAGCTAAGTATATTTATTTTATTAATATACTATTTTTGAGTTGTTTTAATTTTTGCACCACATCAATAGCAATAGGCTGCCATGCAAATGAATTAGCAAGGTACTTTGAGGTCCCAACAATGAATGGTACCTCTAAGAACATCATGTGTTTCAATACCAAAAAGTTCTCACATGAGAGCTTGCTATGGGGGTACCCGAGCAGGCTCGTTCCTGAACTTCTGCTTTGTGTCTATTCACAAACAGAGCGTGGCTGGGCCCAGCCCCTGCTCTATTCTTATTGGCTAACTGGCTGTGATTGACAGTCTCAGCCAATGAGGAGGAAGAGACCCAGGAAAGCCACTTCTACGAGAGGAACATTGCTGGATGGAGCTGGAGCTCAGGTAAGTATTAGGGGGGCTGCTGCACAGAGGCTTTTTACCTTCATGCATAGAATTCACAAAGTTAAAAAACCTTGAGCCTTTACAACCACTTCAAAGGGTCAAGTAATGCCCCTAAAAATACATCCAACATCATTGTAATACAAGAGAGGGTTTAGTTTTATAAGCTGCTAAAAAGGACACTTCTCATATACCACTTCTAGTCCACAGAACCTGGTGAGGTCATGAAACAGTAGAGGCCTAGAAGTTGATAAAGAGGTTTAATTAAAATTTAAAGCCCAACTCCAGACAATTTTTTTGGCGTATTGTAAAGAGTGGGGAAGAATTCGCACTTCTGTCACATTTAAAATGCAGTGCCCCAGCTTAGGAAATGATTCTTTAACCACTTCCCCACCGCCGTATAGTCATATGACGGCCTCCGAGCGGCCGTCATATGACGTCCTGGGATTCCCTGCAGTGTGGAGAGCGCGCGCGCACTCGCCGCATCACCGAGGACTCGATGCACGTGCCAGGCGGCCAAGATGTCTGCCGGGCACCCGCGATTGCTCGTCACAGAGCAAGGACGTGGATCTGTGTGTGTAAACACACAGATCCACGTCCTGTCAGGTGAGAGGAGACCGATCCGTGTGTTCCCATTACAGAGGAACACCAATCATCTCCTCCCTACAGTTAGAATCACTCCCTAGGACACAGAATTAACCCCTTGATCACCCCCTAGTGTTAACCCCCATTAATATACGCTTATTTCGATTATTTTTTATCCAAAAATTTGTAGAAGAATACATATCGGCCTAAACTGAGGAAATACATTTTTTATTTTTTTTTTAAATTGGGATATTTATTATAGCAAAAAGTAATAGTGTTTTTTTTTCTACATTTTTTTCAGCGCAAAAAATAAAAACCGCAGAGGTGATCAAATACCACCAAAAGAAAGCTCTATTTGTGGAGGAAAAAAAATGATCAAAATGTATTTGGGTACAACGTCGAAATGACCGCACAATTCTCATTCAAAGTGTGACAGCACTGAAAGCTGAAAATTGGCCTGGGCAGGAAGGGGGTGAAAATGCCTGGTATGGAAGTGGTTAAGTTTGTTTAGGAACTCTTCTGCTCCTGAATAGATTTCCTTGTTACTTTTTTTCTTTCCAACACCTGTCAACTGGACACGAAGTGAACAAAAATCTCACATACTGAAATGGATAAAATACAATAAATAGGTAAATAAAGTAGATAGATTGCCACATAATGTTTTGGCTGAAGTTGGGCTAATATCTTGATGCTTTGCTATTCCAATAAAGTCTTGTACACACGGCCGAGAATCTCGTCAGGAAAAAACACGTCGCTTTTCCTGACGAGATTCTTGACAAGAATCTTGTCCCGGCCGGGTGTACACACGCTCGATTCAAAAGAACCGCCGTTCTTTTGAATGGAACGAACGTGGTGAAGTCATCGACTACGACGAGCGTGCGCTCGTCACATTCAATGACGCCATCTTGCTACACCCTACCTATGCCTAGGAAGCTACCGCGCATGCGTCAGTCATTTCGAGCATGCACGGGTTTCCACGGCGACAGGTAAGCGTACACACTCTCGGGTTTCTCGTCGGGAAACAGGCCGACGAGAATCTCGACGACAAAATAGAGAGCAGGTTCTCTATTTTTCTCATCGAGATTCTGGCCAGTTTTCTTGACGAGAAACCTGAAAGCCTCGTACACACGGCCGGTTTTCTCGGCAAGAAAGCTCTCCCAGCAGTTTTCTTGTCGTTTGATGAGAAAACCGGCCGTGTGTACGAGGCTTAAGACTTGTCACAGCAGAAAAAGTATTTTCAGAAGGCAGCAGTCTAACTTAGTTTGAAAAAAAAGTAACATTTGCCCAGTTCACTCATATTTCTGCAATACAGAATATTAAAGCAGACCTCCAGTCTAAACGTACGTGTGTTTGTGTGTGTGTGTGTGTGTGTGTGTGTGTGTGTGTGTCCTTTTTAGACACACCTTTAGACACATTTTTGCTAGCAGTGAGAGGATCCTCTCTAAAATGGAGGGCAAAATCCTACCCTTGACTGGAATAAAGTCAAAGAACTCTGGAAAGCTTCCTCAGTGATGCATACAAAATATTATACTGTATATATGCAACCAGAGCCCTGCCTTCCAGGCTCGCCATGTACTAGAGAAAAATCCAAAAGGGCTTGCAGCATATAAAAAAGTTTACTGTAGATTCAAAAATAACAAAACATGATGGCAACAGTCCCTTTTGATCTACAATAAAAAATGTACATTCTGAAACCCCTTTTTGGATTTTTCCCTTTACATATTGAGCCTGGAAGTCAGGGCTCTGGTTGCTTTCTGCCTGTGCCTTTCCTTTATAATGTAGTGGATAGATAGATATACACACACACACACACACACACTATATAAATACTGTACATACATACAGCTTTGAATACATTTTACTTACTTGCGGTTGGTATGGTCTAAACCACTGTTTTCAAAGCCTTCTACCTTAGCATTCTTCTGTCCACAAATATTCCCATAGCTGTCATAACCAGAGATTAAACGTGAAGCAGCTCCAGTGGCTACAGAAAAGCCACAAATAAAGCCCTGCAAAAATAGAATGGAAGAGCAAACATTTCTTAATGTAAGCTTGCAGAATCTTATAAACCAATAACAAGGCCTACTTAAAAAGTCTATGTGTGGCCAAAGAAAAAAATAAAATAAAAAGTACACATCTCTCCAGCTTCTGTCTCTTTAATAAGGCCAAAATGCAGAAAAATAGCTGATGATCCTGCCAGAAATCCAATGAGCTTAGAACTTTTTGTGCAGGCTGCCTTTGCTGCATTTAAATATTAAGCAGTGTTATCAGCCCTGTCCAGTTTTCTCTGTGGACCACAGAACACCTGTCCACAAATTATGGAGTTGAGGAAAGAAGAGTTGCTCTGTAGTACTAACTCACTACCTGTAATGTGAAGAAATGTCTGGAAGACCGCACTACAAAAAAAAAAAAATCACCTTTGATTTAAAAAAACATAACATGACAGTCCATACATTAGGCCAGGGAAAAAGATACAGCAAGCAACACAGCCAACGTGTTTCAGACCATTCTTGGTGCTTAATCATAGCCATAACTTACTACCTGTCCTAAGGTAACAATGCTGCTCCTCAACAGATAAAGTATCATGAATGAGCATTGTCACCCTAGTATAGGAAGTGTGTTACTGGCAGAATCACCAGGTGGAAAAAAAAAGTAAAACAAATACAAACACCATATCTCAGAACTGGCAAGGTGTAATGTCGGTTCTTGGGTTTGGTCACATCTTAATATATAATTTTGGGAACAGCTATAATTTTTTGCAAGCACTGAGACAGAAATGTGAAGATTTACTTGACTAGGCTGTCTGCACGTAAGGGGCAACACATGACACCATGAAGCTACATTATCAATGCGCATCTTATGCTGGTGAAAAAAACGAACAAACAAAACAACCAAAAAAAAAACGTGTGGGTAGAAATGTTTGGCATGCATTTGAATAAACTTTTTATGGGCGAGAGCGGGATATGAAACCATGAGGATGTATGCCTCCTGAGCTCCACTCTTGTGGTTATCCCTTACATTCTCCCAAACTTATGGGACACCGTTTAGAGCCTCTCTGCACAGCCTTTAACCCCTATGCCTTGGGCATCTTCTCCACTGTCCTTCCCATGTCTCCCACCAAGCTCAAGCCCCGCGCCTTGACACCAGCGTCTTCTTCCCTCACTCCCGCTCCGGCGGCCATTTTGGAGACTTCTCCAGCATGCCAGCAGATGTCTGTAGCCACACAGAGGATTCAGGAGGGAGGGCAAGGCTGACATCCTGGAGACAATCACCACATGCAGGGAAGCGCTCATGGAGAAGACCTGAGGCAGGGGGCTGCATCTCTCACGTGGAGGATGTGGTCTGCTCTGACTCTACTGAACTGCAGCGTCAATTTAAGGCACTACAAGAGAAGTTGGTGGACACCGAGAACTGGCTCTACTGGAACAACATTTGTGTGCTAGGCATTCTGGAGCGGACAGAAGGCCCCAAACAAGCTGAATTTGCAGAAACATTCCTTGCTACCTTACTGGGCCTTAGGCATTTCCCATCAATGCTCATTGTGGAGAGGGCACGCAGAGTACCACCACTTCCTCTGATCCCAGGTTCCACAGCAATTCCTCATCTGCCTGCTAAACTATCGGTACCGCAATAAATGATCATCACTAGGGATGGGCCCGGTGCTCGATTCGAACCCATGTTCGAATCGAGCACCGGGCGTTCGCTCGCTCGTCGAGCCCAGAACTATTTGGGCCGTTCGCATCACATTCGTGTGATGCGAGCGGCCCCGCAATGCATTGCGGCCGGCGCGGCCGGCGCAGTGCATTGCTGGCTGATGATTGGCCAAGCATGCACTGTGACCCCGCATGCTTGGCCAATCACAGCGCCCGAAACTCGGAGAGCAATAATTGGCTACAGGCAGGACGCCTGTAGCCAATTACAGCTCAGGGGCTTTAGTACATGCCCCACCATTTAAAAGGCCGCCACGCCATCGGCCCCGGTCACATGAGTTCCGGCTTTAGGAGAGATCAGTCTGCTGATTCTGTCTTTGCTTGATACTGAAAGATTTGCTCTTCTTTGCTAAACCATTGGCTATTTCTTTGCTAAACCATTGCTACCTAAGTCATTGATCGTTCATTGCTGCTGATTGCACAGTTAGCGTGTTATTAGCTGCTGCTGGGGATTAGTCTGGTGCGTGCTTACTGTTAGTACAGTATTGCAGTAGTACCAACCGCAGTGCTGTTAGCACAGCATTGCACCCCAACAGCACCCATAGGACTTCTAGTGTGTTAGTGGCAGCAAACAGAGCTCCTATATTTTCTTCTCAGCAGCACCCATAGGACTTCTAGTGTGTTAGTGGCAGCAAACAGAGCTCCTATATTTTCTTCTCAGCAGCACCCATAGGACTTCTAGTGTGTTAGTGGCATCACACAGAGCTCCTATATTTTCTTCTCAGCAGCACCCATAGGACTTCTAGTGTGTTAGTGGCAGCAAACAGAGCTCCTATATTTTCTTCTCAGCAGCACCCATAGGACTTCTAGTGTGTTAGTGGCAGCAAACAGAGCTCCTATATTTTCTTCTCAGCAGCACCCATAGGACTTCTAGTGTGTTAGTGGCATCACACAGAGCTCCTATATTTTCTTCTCAGCAGCACCCATAGGACTTCTAGTGTGTTAGTGGCAGCAAACAGAGTTCCTATATTTTCTTCTCAGCAGCACCCATAGGACTTCTAATGTGTTAGTGGCATCACACAGAGTTCCTATATTTTCATCTCAGAAGCACCCATAGGACTTCTAGTGTGTTAGTGGCATCACACAGAGTTCCTATATTTTCATCTCAGAAGCACCCATAGGACTTCTAGTGTGTTAGTGGCATCACACAGAGCTCCTATATTTTCTTCTCAGAAGCACCCATAGGACTTCTAGTGTGTTAGTGGCATCACACAGAGCTCCTATATTTTCATCTCAGAAGCACCCATAGGACTTCTAGTGTGTTAGTGGCATCACACAGAGCTCCTATATTTTCTTCTCAGCAGCACCCATAGGACTTCTAGTGTGTTAGTGGCATCACACAGAGCTCCTATATTTTCTTCTCAGCAGCACCCATAGGACTTCTAGTGTGTTAGTGGCATCACACAGAGCTCCTATATTTTCTTCTCAGCAGCACCCATAGGACTTCTAGTGTGTTAGTGGCATCACACAGAGCTCCTATATTTTCATCTCAGAAGCACCCATAGGACTTCTAGTGTGTTAGTGGCAGCAAACAGAGCTCCTATATTTTCATCTCAGAAGCACCCATAGGACTTCTAGTGTGTTAGTGGCATCACACAGAGCTCCTATATTTTCTTCTCAGCAGCACCCATAGGACTTCTAGTGTGTTAGTGGCATCACACAGAGCTCCTATATTTTCTTCTCAGCAGCACCCATAGGACTTCTAGTGTGTTAGTGGCATCACACAGAGCTCCTATATTTTCTTCTCAGCAGCACCCATAGGACTTCTAGTGTGTTAGTGGCAGCAAACAGAGCTCCTATATTTTCTTCTCAGCAGCACCCATAGGACTTCTAATGTGTTAGTGGCATCACACAGAGTTCCTATATTTTCATCTCAGAAGCACCCATAGGACTTCTAGTGTGTTAGTGGCATCACACAGAGCTCCTATATTTTCTTCTCAGCAGCACCCATAGGACTTCTAGTGTGTTAGTGGCAGCAAACAGAGCTCCTATATTTTCTTCTCAGCAGCACCCATAGGACTTCTAGTGTGTTAGTGGCATCACACAGAGCTCCTATATTTTCTTCTCAGCAGCACCCATAGGACTTCTAGTGTGTTAGTGGCAGCAAACAGAGCTCCTATATTTTCTTCTCAGCAGCACCCATAGGACTTCTAGTGTGTTAGTGGCATCACACAGAGCTCCTATATTTTCATCTCAGAAGCACCCATAGGACTTCTAGTGTGTTAGTGGCATCACACAGAGCTCCTATATTTTCTTCTCAGAAGCACCCATAGGACTTCTAGTGTGTTAGTGGCAGCAAACAGAGCTCCTATATTTTCTTCTCAGCAGCACCCATAGGACTTCTAGTGTGTTAGTGGCATCACACAGAGCTCCTATATTTTCATCTCAGAAGCACCCATAGGACTTCTAGTGTGTTAGTGGCAGCAAACAGAGCTCCTATATTTTCTTCTCAGCAGCACCCATAGGACTTCTAGTGTGTTAGTGGCATCACACAGAGTTCCTATATTTTCATCTCAGAAGCACCCATAGGACTTCTAGTGTGTTAGTGGCATCACACAGAGCTCCTATATTTTCTTCTCAGCAGCACCCATAGGACTTCTAGTGTGTTAGTGGCAGCAAACAGAGCTCCTATATTTTCTTCTCAGCAGCACCCATAGGACTTCTAGTGTGTTAGTGGCATCACACAGAGCTCCTATATTTTCTTCTCAGCAGCACCCATAGGACTTCTAGTGTGTTAGTGGCAGCAAACAGAGCTCCTATATTTTCTTCTCAGCAGCACCCATAGGACTTCTAGTGTGTTAGTGGCATCACACAGAGCTCCTATATTTTCATCTCAGAAGCACCCATAGGACTTCTAGTGTGTTAGTGGCATCACACAGAGCTCCTATATTTTCTTCTCAGAAGCACCCATAGGACTTCTAGTGTGTTAGTGGCAGCAAACAGAGCTCCTATATTTTCTTCTCAGCAGCACCCATAGGACTTCTAGTGTGTTAGTGGCATCACACAGAGCTCCTATATTTTCATCTCAGAAGCACCCATAGGACTTCTAGTGTGTTAGTGGCAGCAAACAGAGCTCCTATATTTTCTTCTCAGCAGCACCCATAGGACTTCTAGTGTGTTAGTGGCATCACACAGAGTTCCTATATTTTCATCTCAGAAGCACCCATAGGACTTCTAGTGTGTTAGTGGCATCACACAGAGCTCCTATATTTTCTTCTCAGCAGCACCCATAGGACTTCTAGTGTGTTAGTGGCATCACACAGAGCTCCTATATTTTCTTCTCAGCAGCACCCATAGGACTTCTAGTGTGTTAGTGGCATCACACAGAGCTCCTATATTTTCATCTCAGAAGCACCAATAGGACTTCTAGTGTGTTAGTGGCAGCAAACAGAGCTCCTATATTTTCTTGTCAGCAGCACACATAGTACCTATAGTGTGTTAGTGTCAGCACCCATAGGACCTACAGTGTGTTGTGAGCACACATAGGAGTTCTATTTTTTATACTATATACACTACCGACTACAATGGCTGGAAGACCGCCAAGGAGAGGCAGAGCGTGCCGAGGCAAGAACACAGGGCAGGCAGGCTCTGTTTCTAGAGACAACAGTGCTGGCCGTGGACGTGGTCGTGCATCGTCATCAGCACGTGGCCATGGGACACGCTTGTCTTTGTTTTCGGCAGCTGGACATGTGGAGCCGCATCATGCCGAAGGCTTGGTAGAATGGATGACCAAGCCCTCCTCATCCTCCTCATCCTCTCTCACCCAGGCTCAGGGTACTGGCAGAGCAGCTGCCAACGCGTACTCAATGGCATCATCAGCCACCCCTTCCCTAGACCCACCATGTCCTCCTGAGGAGTCCCCCGAACTGTTTGAGCACAGTGTTGGGTACATGCTCCAGGAGGATGCCCAACGATTCGAAGGCTCGGATGATGATACCCAGCTTGAGGAAGTCAGTAGTGTGCGCGCAGAGAGAGGGGATGCTGAAGGACAGCAATCTGGCAGTAGTGTTCCACCAGCTGCAGCTTACTGCCAGGTTTGCTCTAGTGGTGAAGAGGGAGGGGATGATGAGGTCACTGACTCCACGTGGGTGCCTGAAGGGAGAGAGGAGGAGGAGGAGGAGGATGCAGCGTCACATGTCCAACGAGGCAGGATGCCCCCTGGAGGCCAGCTAGCTAGAGGCCAGCACAGCAACTGTACCACACCGCAGAGCTCCGCCTGTGCAGGGCGCTGCCTCTGCACGTTATCACAAAAGTTCTTTGGTGTGGGCCTTTTTTGAGACGAGTGCATCAGATCGCACCACTGCTATTTGCAATATTTGTCTCAAGCGTATCTCGCGTGGCCAAAACATCAGCCGCTTGGGCACCACAAGCATGAGCAGACATATGTCGACCTGCTATGCAGCTCGTTGGCAAGCACACATAAAAGACCCACACCAAAGAACAAAGCGGACCTCTCCTTGCTCCTCATCAGCTGGGATCTCCATCCCCACTATATCTTCAGTCCTCTCTGAAAGCTGCTCTGAGAGGACTGAAGGTGTAGAATTAGGTGTGTCACAACCAAGTACTTGCAGTACACCGACGTCCGATTGTAGCAGGCAAATTTCCCTGCCCCAGCTGCTGGACCGTCGAAAGAAGTATACTCCCAGCCATCCACATGCCCAGCGGTTGAATGCTAGCTTGGCTAAATTGCTAGCACTTCAACTGCTGCCTTTTCAGTTGATAGACTCGGCCCCCTTCCGTGAGTTTGTTCAATGTGCGGTTCCTCAGTGGCAGGTTCCCAAACGCCACTTTTTCTCACGGAAGGCGATTCCGTCTCTCTACTGGCATGTGGAAGGCAATGTCCATGCCTCGCTGGACAGGGCGGTCAGCGGTAAGGTGCATATTACCGCTGACTCATGGTCCAGCAGGCATGGACAGGGACGTTATCTTTCTTTCACGGCCCATTGGGTCACTCTATTGGCAGCTGGGAGGGATGCAGGACAAGGTGCAGTAGTGTTGGAGGTTGTTCCGCCACCACGCCTCCAAAATGCTACTACTGGTTGTGACACACCTCTCTCCTCCACCCCCTCCTCTTCTTCTTCCTCCATGTCCTCTTCGAGTGCTCTGTCCTCGGAACCAGCGGTGCTCCGTAGGCGTACAAGGGGCTACGCGAGTACGCAGGCAAAAAGATGCCATGCCGTGCTTGCGCTGGTGTGTTTGGGGGACAGGAGCCACACTGGGCCAGAGGTTCTGGCAGCTCTGCAGGGGCAGGCCGAGAGGTGGTTGACGCCACGCCAGCTTAAGCCAGGAATGGTCGTTTCTGATAATGGCACCAACCTCCTCTCCGCCCTGCGACAGGGGCAGCTCACCCATGTGCCCTGTATGGCTCACGTCCTCAACCTGGTGGTGCAGCGGTTCTTGGGCAGGTTCCCAGGCTTACAGGATGTCCTGAGGCAGGCCAGGAAAGTCTGTGTGCATTTCCGCCGATCTTATAATGCCAGTGCTCGGCTGACTGAGCTGCAAAAGGAGCTGAACCTGCCCAAGAACCGCCTAATATGTGACATGCCCACCAGGTGGAACTCAACGTTGGCCATGCTGCAGCGACTGCACACGCAGCAGAGGGCCATCAATGAATCAATGAGTACCTTTGCGACTACGGCACCAGGACAGGGTCAGGGGAGCTTGGCTTTTTTTCCCCACGCCAGTGGAGCATGATCAGGGATGCATGCACTGTCCTCTCACCATTTGAGGAGGCCACGAGGATGGTGAGCAGTGACAGTGCATGCATCAGTGACACTGTACCTCTTGTCCACCTGTTGGAGCATACGCTGCGTGGGATAATGGACAGGGCACTTGAGGCAGAACAGAGGCAGGAAGAGGAGGACTTCCTTGTCTCTCAAGGCCCCCTTTATCCAGACAATGTTCCTTCTGTCCCACCCATCACACAGGAAGAGGAGGAGGAGGAGGAGGAGGATTGTGTGAGCATGGAGGTGGAGCCTGGCACTCAGCATCAGCAGCAGCAGTCTTTTAGGGATGATGTACAGTCCCAACAAACCAGTGGACTTGTACATGGCTGGGAGGAGGTGGCTGGCGATCATGTCATCCTCAGTGACCCAGAAGACTCCGGACCGAATGCCTCAGCTAACCTACGCTGCATGGCCTCCCTGATCCTGCAAAGCCTGCGGAAGGATCCTCGTGTTCTTCGGATCAAGGAGAGTGACCATTACTGGCTGGCCACTCTCCTTGATCCACGGTACAAGGGTAAGGTTGCGGACCTTATCTTGCCGTCGCAGAGGGAGCAGAGGATGAGACATCTCAGGGAGGCCTTGCAGAAAGGTCTGTGCAACGCGTTCCCAGAAACTGGGAGGTTACAAACTCCTGGTCCTGGACGACGAGTTGCTGAGGCTTCGGTCAGTAGCAGAAGGAGCGGTGGGGAAGGTGGACGTCTGACCGATGCGTTCAGACAATTTTTTAGTCCGCAGCCCCAAGGTATGATCGGTTCCAGCAACCATCGCCAGCGTCTGATATACATGGTGCAGGAATACCTAGGGGCAAGGTCAGACTTGGACACCTTTCCCACCGAAAATCCTCTGGCTTACTGGGTCCTGAGGATGGATCACTGGCCAGAGCTTGCACAGTATGCAATTGAGCTACTGGCCTGTCCTGCATCCAGCGTTCTTTCCGAACGCACATTCAGTGCTGCTGGAGGATTTGTCACCGATCATAGGGTGCGCCTGTCCACCGACTCGGTTGATCGACTGACCTTCATAAAAATGAATCAGTCTTGGATCACCACCAGCTACCAGACACCTGAAGCGGATATAACGGAATAATTTATAATGTCACATCCCTTCAAGACTGCCTATGCTGATGCTGAGTGACTGTCCTGTTATGTTCACTGTCTATCCTCTTCCTCCTCCTCAATGATCCATGCCACCACACCAGTGCCTAAGGCACAATTTTTCAGCCCCTGTATAACAGGGGCGTGTAATTACAATTTTTTAAAAAGATGCTTCGCAACAGGTGTGACTGCTGTGCTCAGAGTACAGTATCTGTGAGGGGTTGCAGTGTTGTGGCACCAGCACCAGTGCCTAAGGCACAATTTTTCAGCCCCTGTTGGGGCGTGTAATTACAATTTTTAGGCAATGCTTTGCAACAGGTCTCATTGCTGTGCTCAGAGTACAGTATCTGTGAGGGGTTGCAGTATTGTGGCACCAGCACCAGTGCCTAAGGCACAATTTTTCAGCCCCTGTATAACAGGGGCGTGTAATTACAATTTTTTAAAAAGATGCTTCGCAACAGGTGTGACTGCTGTGCTCCAAGTACAGTATCTGTGAGGGGTTGCAGTGTTGTGGCACCAGCACCAATGCCTAAGGCACAATTTTTCAGCCCCTGTTTAACAGGGGCGTGTAATTACAAATCTTGATCTAATAGTTCACAGCAGGGCCCATTCCTGCGCCCACCAAGAGTAACTATGAGGGCCTACAGTCTTGTGGCAACACCGTCCACCACCACCACCACCACCAAAGGCCCAATTTTTCTGCCCTGTTCAACAGGTGCATGCAATTACAAATCTTGATCTAATAACTCACAGCAGGGCCCATTCCTGCACCCACCAAGAGTAACTGTGAGGGCTTACAGTCTTGTGGCAACACCGTCCACCACCACCACCACCAAAGGCCCAATTTTTCTGCCCGGTTCAACAGGTGCATGCAAGTACAAATCTTGATCTATTAACTCACAGCAGGGCCCATTCCTGTGCCCACCAGTCTTGTGGCTACACCAACATCTAATAGGGCAAATTTCTGCAGAGTATATACGGCAGGCCCCTACTTTCAAACATCCAACTTACAAACGACTCCTACTTGCAAACGGCAAGAGAAAACAGGAAGTGAGAGGAAATCTACCCCTAGGAAGGAAAATTCTATCCTGTTAGATTTAATTTGGGAAAAAGGTATCTCCTCTCTACTGATGCTTTATCACCAATCCTTGTTTCAATTAAAACCCCACTTTTCCAAAAACATTTGTCATTGGGACGGAAAGTGAGGTGACATGTTCTGAACAGATGTGCAAAGACAGCAAATGTTACAGGGGTGATAACCCCTCCCTATGTTCTCCAAAAAGCTTAAAAATTGATTTTTTTGGGATGTAGCTACACTTCATAATGTACCTGTTCAGATTCTACTTAAGAACAAACCTACAGTCCATGTCTTGTTTGCACCACCTATATACTGCTGTTCAGAGTATATAGGGTTGTAGGTATAGGGTTTTATTTTGGGTGCGGGGTCCCCCTTAGTATCCATACAAGACCCAAAGGGGCTGGGGTGGGGGGGGGGGGTGATGGGGTAGCCATGCCATTTTTCTCAAGGATTTTCAGCCATATGGCGGCCAGGACAAGACATGACATTAAAGCCGCAAGTGGTTTTAAATGGCTTCTTTTTTTCCTTTACAAATGTCATTTTGTGCAAGGACAGTTCTAAACACGGGAAACACATGCCACTTCACAGGCATACTTTAGACACCCCCCAGGTACCATATTTAAAGGAAAATTTCACTTTTTTTTTTTCACTTTATGCATCATTAAAATGACTGCTCCCGAAAAAACTTTAGTTTTTAAAATTTCTTTTTGCATTGATATATGTCCCCTGGGGCAGGACCCGGGTCCCCAAACCTGTTTTATGACATTAACATGCATATTGGCCGTTGTAATTAGCAATTTTGATTTCGAACGTTCGCGTCCATTATAACGAATAGGGTTCGAAAATTCGCGCGAACTTTCGGTCCGTTCGAAGGTTCTGGTGCGAACCGAACCCGGGGGTGTTTGGCTCATCCCTAATCATCACCACTGCCAGAACCAAAGTGGACCTTCACTATCCAGAGATCCAACAACGGCAGTCCCTCACAGAGGTCTGGAAGCGTCTCTGGGACAAGGGCATCAAGTAAAGCCTTCTCTACCCCAGCCGACTTTGCATTTTATATGGAGAGATGACCAGATTCTTTGCTACCCGTGATGCTGTGTCCACCTGGTTGAATAATCGTTAATCTGTCTGGGCCTCTTCCACGTCGACTCATTTTCTCTCTGGGATCTGCCTTTTTGGGATGACTAAGTATACCACCCTTACCATGTTGTCTGTTGGCCCCTAATTCTCTGCATGTACTTAATTACGGTATGTTCACCAGCACATTACTACAAAAAGGAGTGATGCTGGTCTTCCTTTATTACTACATTACCACCGCCTTATTTTTCTGACTCAAGTTGCTTGTTTCAAAGAGGGTCCAAGTTCTTCATTGAACTCTCCTCCCACGGAGTAGTGTTCGAGTTGGGATGTTACTTTTTAGGGTTCTCCCTAAGAGTTTTGGGTAGAAGTTCTCTGTTGTATATTTTTTGGAGTACACAATGGGAGGTTAGTTTGTGTTAAAATGTATGTTTATTGTTGCACCGAGTAGTATTTCTACTTTGGCTCATGTCCTATCTTCCATTGCATGTATACTAAACTATTTATTTTAAAGATAACCTTAAAATGCCCCAATCTGATGTCTTGGAATAGCAGGGGCCTCAACTCTAAATTTAAAAGGGCCTTGCTATTCAAAATACATCAAATCGTAACCCCCCCCCCCATATTCTCTTCTTACAAAAAAAACACACTTAGAGGGAAGTAAGGTCCTCTCCCTGAATATCCCGGGTCCAAAAGGCTTTTCACACCACATACTCTTCAGTTCATGGGAGTGTCTATTCCTATTAGTAAATATCTACCTTGTAAGGGCAGATATTCTGACCCTTGACGAGGAGACATAGGAAGATTGTCTCAACTTTTATTCCTTCCATGATAGCGGCAAAAGATAGGTTTGTACAACTGAAGTTCCTTCACAGGGTCTAATATACTCCGCAAAGGTCTCATATATATATACTCAGCTGGATCCAAAGTGTTATAGATGTAATCTTGAGGTGGGCAACTTTTGGCATATGGTCTGGTCATATCCCAAACTGCATCCTTATTGCGAGGCGATAGTAACCATACAAGTGTACCCTTATGCCACACACACACACACACACACACAAACACAATAGTTTTTCCCGTCGGAAAAAGTCAGATGTGAGCTTTTGAATGGGAATTCCGACCGTGTGTATGCTCCATCTGACTTTTTCAGTCGGAATTCCCACCAGCAAAAGTTTGAGAGCAGGGTCTCTATTTTTCCGACGGGAAAAAATCCTATCGGAAAAAACGTTCGTCTGTATGCAATTCCGACGGGAAAAAAAAACACGCATGCTCGGAAACAATGCGACGCATGCTCGGAAGCATTAAACTTATTTTTCTCGCCTCGTCTTAGTGTTGTACGTCACCGCGTTCTTAACGCTCGAAAGTTCAGAGAACTTGTGTGACTGTGTGTATGCAAGACAAGCTTGAGCGGAATTCCGTCGAAAAAAACATCCAAGGTTTTTCTGACAGGAAAACCGATCGTGTGTACGCGGCATTAGACCCACTTGTGCTACTGTTAAGTCATTTGGAAGATCTCTCTCTCTCTCCCTCTCTGAACTGCTACCTGAGATGACATATTTCCTTTGTATAGTTTCTATTAGTTGGCATTATATTTTGTACAGTATAGTCCCCTTGAATCTGATAAACCTCACTGTCAATTTTGTAATACAATTGGAGTATGCCTCTTGGCATGCGTTTTGTACTTTAATAATAACAGTTTTGGTGCGCTATAAATCAACCCTCAGTGAATACAGTAGTTAAAAAATGCAAAAAATTGGCAAAAATTATATGTGATATCCACAGTGCAAGAAACAGTGCAACATCCAGTGCAAAAAACAACAAAGGTAAGTGTATAAGTCTCCTAATACTGAGCAACCTCTACACCAGGATGGCTAGCTTACAACAGCCAGGAGAATTCCACACATGCACTTCTCAGTCCTAATGACAAACAGCTAGAAACCTTCCTCAATAAGTCTCTCTTTCTCAGCTGTGCATAGGTCCAAACAGCGATCAGATATATTGCTTGAGCAGTACAGACGGTAGCTAAACAAACAGCTGAATCTTGGAATGAAAGAGAGAGAGAAACATTCATTGCGCAGCGCTGCAGGTACTACAAGCAATGATATTCCAATTGCTCATCTCACTCACGTGACCGTAGACAGAGTATGCACACAGTAGCCACTATTCAGCTCAGTTGGAGCGATCTCCTTCACTCGCTGCGGCTTCCAGTTCCTTCGAAAACACCGCTAGCGTAACTAGGCTCCTCCCCCTACGCGTTACGTCACACGTCACGTGACTTAGTCATGGGTTTAGCCTCGTGACAGGAAAAACAAGTGTATTTATACACAAGTGGCGTGCTTGTTGCCATAACGGCAAAGGGAATCATCCAATCATCATTGCTGACAGGCAATGTGTGTTTTTACAACTTCATATTAATGTTAATACAAACAATAAAACAACTTTAATCGTCTTATACTTAAGACTATTTAAAATAACACCTAGAGATGCCACACATATTACATGATATAGTATAAAACCCAGTGTTACATTTAATACGAAGGAGATAAATATATTAATTTATTACTCCCTCCAGTGGTGTATGATATAACTACACCCAACCTTAGTATGCATTCCTCATTAAAGGATTGATATGGGTGCCTGCAGCAAAACACCAAGTCTATCAATACACATATACAAAAATAAAATGAATCCTAATACTTAAAACCATACATTCAATTAATAAAAATGGATAAATACTTTATAATATTAAGACCAGAGGTATTATATACAAATACAAAAATAAAAGTATAAAACATTTAATATAATATATAAAAATTATGTATGTATATAAAAAAACCGACAGATTCTAATAATTGGATATAAAACAATTCAAATCGAATTCGATGTTAAGGCCGTTCGGCGCAAGAGTACGCATTTGATGGATCCATCTGGACTCACTTTGGCTGAGGTCTCTCACTTTATGGCTACCTCTCCAATGTGGTGTGAATTTTTCAATAGCCCAGAATTTTAATTCTTTAGGATTTTTTTGGTGACATATGCAAAATGACGCAAAACATTATGTTTCGGAAGCCCATTTTCAATATTTTGCACGTGCTCCCTTATTCGCTTCCACATGGGTCTCTTAGTACGTCCTATGTATTGGAGCGAACAGGAGCACTCTAACACATAAACCACCCCCTCAGTTCTGCATGTAATCAAATCTTTTATCTCATAATTTTGTTGTGTGGCATTAGATTTGAATTTCGAGCATCTTTGGCCATTCAAATTTGTTTTCCTACACGCATAACACCTTTTACAGGGAAAGAATCCCTTTCCCTGAAAAAAAGTGAGCGTGTTTAACTTAATAGGAGGATCAGGCACATTTTTGGCCACTATATCTCTAAGTGTGGGGGCCCTCCTATATATGATCCGGGGTACAGATGATAGTATACTTTGTAGCTGTCTGTCGGCTTTGAGTATTGGCCAATGCCTTTTGAATATAGATTCCACTTGTCTATGTTGAACACTAAAATTCATTATAATTGGTAGTTCCTGAAATGATGTAGTCTGCTTCTCCTTATCCTGCACCAGAGTATCCCTTGGTATTTCCAAGACTTCTTGTATTTTTTTGCTGACAAATTCCTCATTATAGCCTTTCGCAATGAACTTGTTTCCCATCATTTTGGCTTGTTTCAAAAATACTTGATTATCCGTACAATTTCTTCGTAATCTGATCAGCTGTCCCTTTGGTATGTTGATGAGCCATGGTTCAAAATGGCAACTATCTACTGGGATGTAACCGTTTCGTTCCACTGGTTTAAAATATGTTTTCGTGGATATTATATTCTCTTCCAGTGTGATTTCCAGATCCAGAAACTGTATGTTTTTTTTACTCATTGTATACGTTAGTTTTATATTTTGATCATTCTTATTTAATTTCTTCAGAAATTGTACTAGGGAGCTTTCATCCCCATCCCAGATTACTATGCAGTCATCAATGAATCTTTTGTATAACACTAGTTGTTCCGGTATATTTTCATAGATGGCCACCTCCTCCCACTCAAAAAAATATTTGCTACACTGGGTGCATACTTTGCACCCATCCTGATTCCATTGAGTTGTCTATAGTAATCTGAGCAATACCAAAAGTAATTATGCTGGAGTCCAAATGCCAAACTTCTCAGTATAAACCTTTTTTGTTTGCATATAAGATCACTAAAATTTGGTCAAGGCCCATTTAGTGGCCCTAATTGCATCTTCATGATCTATTACCGTATATAATGATGCGACATCCGCCGTAGCTAGTAAGTAATTTTGTTGTGGGATAATTTTTACTTTTTCCAAGATCTGAATTAAATGTTTAGTGTCCCTAAGATACGATCGTGTTTTCGGGACCAATGGCTGTAGGAACCTGTCAACATATTCACCAATCCTAGAATTTATTGATTGGATTCCATTTATTATGGGTCTCCCCGGTGGTTTTTGCAAGTTCTTATGTATTTTGGGTACTGTATATATGACTGGTACCATACACATATCAGGAACTAAATATGTCTCTTCCCTTTTAGTCAAAATGTCTCTCATAGTGCCCCTGAGTATCAGCTCAGACAGTTCTTCTCTATATTCCCTTGTGGGGTTTCCCTTCAGTTTGATATACGTATTTGTGTCATTAGGTTGACTGAGCAATTCCTCATGTTAATAATCTTTAGACATAACCACGATGGCACCCCCTTTATCAGCCGGCCTTATTACCACTTGTTTATTCTTTTCCAGTTCTTTTATGCCCCGATGGATACTTATAGGGTCTGCCATTCTTTTGACTTTTAATTTTTCCAAATCTCTTAACACCATTTTATTGAACAATATGCTCATTATTATGTACTGGAGGGTTAAAGAGAGATTTATTCCACAGTTCGCTGGGGACTATTCTCCCTGGTGTGATTATTCTCTCTTTTTCCCTCATCGGAGGTTTGTTCAACATATATTTTTTAATGTTTAATCTTCTTGTATATTTTTGAACATCTACATATACGTCAAATTTATTGAGGTTTCTCTTGGGCGCGTACTTTAAACCTTTATCCAACGTTATCATTTCTGTCCTAGTAAGATCAACTCCACTAATATTATATATGTCCTCTCCTACCGCATTCTTCTTTTTTTGGATTTTGAATCCTCCTCGACATCCCCTCTTTCGTTTGGGCTTCGAGCACTTGTCATTTGCTCGTATCGAGGGGGAGTTCTGTCGTTCCTGCGATACTCCAAAAAAGACCTTGTATTATCTTCTTCTCTATAATTACTTAAAGGTTCGTATCTATTTTCTGTGTGGACCGGGCTTTTTCTATTTTCATAATGGTACTGGTCCCGATAATTTTGAGACCCCTGGTATTGATATTGCTGGGAATGACCCCCTTGGTACTGTTGATTATGTTGGGGGTATGCATCTCTTATATCCCTCCTATCATAATTAGACTGGTTACAATCACCATAGTATCCTTGTTCATATCCCCCCTGGTTAGTATGGTTTTGTGGGGGGTTACAGGGTTTGTGATTAGTCTTATTATTTTTCCAGAAGTTTTTTTTGGGGGATTTTGACCATGGTTTTTGGTTATTTTTGTTCTTCCACCATGGTTTAGGTGTTCTGGGCCCTGTATAATCATCCCTATAAGGTCTTTCATTACCATATTCTCTATAGGGCCTATCATGACTGCCCATATGTTCTCTAGGTTGTCTAGATGGCTCAGGTGATCTGTGTCTACGGTCTCTACTCTGGGATACAATATGTACCTCTCTGACCGGCGACGATGTAACCGATCCCTTTTTGCCATCTTTCAAATTTAATTGCCACTTATAGGCTTGTTCTAATTTGTAGTCATTTAGGTATCCTTTGTTGATTGTTTTCACTATTTAAGCACTGTTTGTTTGCACCATTTTCTAGCGCTGCAGTATTCTATATAATGTGTTTTGTACTGCTGATTTGTTCAATAAAAAATCTCTGTTAAAAAAAAAAAAAAAAAAAACACACACACACACAATCTACCTTGCTGTGCAGGGTGTACACACTGACCTGAATGGCAAATATGTCACCTTAATACTTACTATTTGGAATCAGTGGCATGCTCTTGTTAATACTTCCCTTCTACCTCTGTTCTTTTCAGACCTCCTCTATTATCCAGCCAGGGTTAAACAATTTACATGTCCTGGGAGTGACTGTCAAATCCTATGTGGAACTGAATTTACTTTCAGTGTTCTTAGAAGTTAAAAACAATCTGAAGGCATGGAGAAATTTGCCCTCATCTTTGCTTGGTTGAATTAATTTGATTAAAGTGAAGGTTTTATCTAAATTTGTTTACCCATTTCAAATATCACCTGTCTGGATTCCCAAGTCCTTCTTTAAAACAGCTTAACCAAAATTGTTGCTCCCCAGGATACAAATTTGACATTGACCATGCCACACGTCTAAGTATTTCATAACCACTTAGTTAGCTACGGCCTACTCGTGACTAGTGCCAAACTTAAATAACTCCTGTACCATGCTCAAAGCAGGATCAAAGCTGCCAGCACGAACTCCTTGGAAACTCTCTGGCATTTATTATGCAATGGTCCCAGCATCCCTTATCCTCACCCTCTTACTCCCCTGATGAAAACCACCATCAGTGCTTGATTGGTGGGTCTTTGGTGAGAGGGGCAGCTACCCCTTACCTTCTCCCCTTTCACCTCACTGTGAAATTCCCTTTACTATTTCCAACTGTTCCCTGACCTACTGCTGGGTCAAGTTTTAAATTAAAACTAGCGAATATTCTTGAGAATGGGTGACTGATGTCTTTTGAATATATAACCTGCCATCTTGCTACCGATTTAAATACCTGCAACTTTACCAGGCCTTCTCTGACTAGTTTCCACTTCAGGTATGGTCACCAGGTTGGTTGTTCCTCATTAAATAACTTTTTGTGCACTGATGAACTCTCCAAACCAGCATTGTCCCTGTATCAACACGTCATCTTTATTACCATTTCGGATCTCTCTGGCCTACAGAGGAAGTGGCAAGGAGATATACTGGAAATGTACAAGGAGTACTGGACCGACTTTTGGTATGCATGCTTCTGCTAGCTGGTCTCTATTAGGGACAGGTTGATCCAAATGAATATCCTCCACAGGGTGTTCTTCTCACTCCTCACAGGATTTACAAGCTAAGGCCATCTCTGTCATCATTCTGTTTTTGTTTTTTTTTGTTTTTTTTAGATCTTTTAGACTCAGTTTTGACTGGAAATTCTTGACAATAATTATGGTCATCCAAGTATGTCTCACTCAAATGCCAAGAATAAGCCTGTTGGGTTTGGTCGAAGACATAGCCCCTACTGTGGCCGAATGTCTGCTACTTTTCTATGCTAGGAAATCAAATCGCCATTCACTGGAAGAAGGCTTCTCCTTCTCTTCTGGAATGTTTGGGTAACTTGAACCTCCCTCTTTACCGAGACACTTCCAAAAATAGGGGTTGCAAGAAAATGTTTATTAAAAGTATGGGCATGATGGCTCAAGCACCCATCTACTGCTGTGTATTCGGCCCCCTGATGCTTGTCCATGATTCCTGAGAGCTCATCCGTGCTCTCCATAGTGTTGTGGGCTAGTACGCGAGGTACTTTTGTTAGTTGTACGGGGTTTTTTTTTTTTTCCAAGTCAAGACCCCCCCCCCCCCCCTCCATGTGGGTCGTTTCACTTGCTGTCGGTTTTAATTTTTTTTATTTACTCGAGAGCTACTAAAAGTTTTCATGGGAAAAAAATACAAGCATTGCAATTTTTTAACTCTTAAAAATGCTCATTACTTGGCTGTTATGCCAACCGACTGGCTTCGTTACCTCCTGGGTCACCAACATAAATCAAAAGCTTAGATGTAATAAGTCCTTATCTGTGTATTCGCTTTAAGTTTGATTAACCGGTTCCGGACCGCCCGCCGTTTCACTGCGGCAGGTTGGCTCGGCTGCGCAAAATCACGTTATACAACGTCATTTTGCTCTGTGGCCTCTAGGGGCGCGCCCCCTGCTTGCCCCCCGGTGCCGATTAGAGTGCCCTGGCAGGCGCAATGACTGCCGGGCACCAGCGATCGCTCGTGACAGAGCGAGAACCAGGAGCTGTGTGTAAACACACAGTTCCCGGTTCTTTCAGGGGGGGGAAATGACTGATCGTTGTTGTACAAAGTATGAACAGCGATCTGTAATTTCCCCTAGTCAGTCCCATCCCCCCCTTCAGTTAGAACACACTTTAGGGAACATAAATAACCCCTTGATCGCCCCCAAGTGTTAACCCCTTCCCTGCCAGTTTCATTTTTACAGTAATCAGTGCATTTTTATAGCACTGACCGCTGTAAAAATGCCAATGGTCCCAAAAATGTGTCAAAAGTGTCCGATAAGTCCGCCATACTGTCGCAGTCACTATAAAAATCTGATCACCGCCATTACTAGTAAAAAAATAAAAATAAAAATGGCATAAAACTATTCCCTATTTTGTAGACGCTATAACTTTTGCGCAAACCAATAAAACGCTTATTTTACCAAAAATATGTAGAAGAATACGTATCGGCATAAACTGAGGAAAAAAAATTGGTTTTTTTATATATTTTTTGGGGATATTTATTATAGCAAAAAGTAAAAAAATGTAGCATTTTTTTCAAAATTGTTGCTCTATTTTTGATTATAGTGCAAAAAATAAAAACCACAGAGGTGATAAAATCCCACAAAAGAAAGCTCTATTTGTTGGAAAAAAGGACGTCCATTTTGTTTGGGATCAACGTCGCACGACCGCACAATTGTCAGTTAAAGCGACGCAGTGTTGAATCGCAAAAAGTGGCCTGGTCTTTGGCCAGCCAAATGGTCCGGAGCTGAAGTGGTTAATGTACTGAAAAGAAGAGCCCAACTGCCAGACAATGGAAAGTTTCCTTTAAACTATAGTAAAAGTAGATTTTTATGAAATTTCAGGCAGCAAAAGCATTTGAAAACAAAAAGTCATATTTTTATTCTGCAACTTTTGCTGTAAATATAAAAACAAAAAAAGTGACAGGTAAAAAATTTCTTCACTCGTTTCTCTGCATTGAGAGAGGCATGGTTGCCACCTTTGTTCCCCTCCTTCAGGCCAAGTTCACAAAGGCAGCCAAAAAGCTGTAAAAATATGTAGCCGATCGTACGATAGGCTGGCTGTTTAAGTCTGTTCATATTTTCTTGGCTGCGATACCTTGTAGTGCCATATTCATAACTTGGTGTGTCGAGTTTGACAGGTGGCACCCTCCTGCAAACTCACCCATTGAAGTCAATGAGACTGCGCTGCAGCCACATGGCAAATGCAGCTATGGCACTTGCGGTACAAGAGTTCAAAGTAAAATCCCCATTGGGAGTGGAAAAGTAAAAGCAATTTAGGAGGAGAAGGCAGTATTACCTCTTAAAAGCCTGTAAACCATCTCTAAACCACCCCTGAAAAAGCAATCCACAGTGGATCGTGTGAATGAGCCCTTACATAGTGGATTGATGGGATTAGTAGTTTACACAAGAAAAGATGGATATGTGCACTCTCTGTATAACTCAAAAGAAGTGACAAGATCACAAAATTTCTAGCAAGCCAAAACAATCAGGTCTTTTCTATACTGGGTTAAAATGTTCATAGTCTGAGGCCTCGTACACACGACCGATTTTCTCGGCAAGAACCAGCAAGAAACTTGCTGGCAGAGATGTCTTGCCGAGTAAATCGGTCGTGTGTACGCGGCTATCGGGTTTCTCGTCGAGAAAACCGACAAGTAACCTCGACGAGAAAATAGAGAACCTGCTCTCTATTTTCTCATCGAGATTCTCGTCAGCCTGTTTCTCGACGAGAAAAGTGAGTGTGTGTACACTTACCTGTCCGCCGGGAAGCCCGCGCATGTTCGAAATGAATTTGACGCATGCGCGGTAGCTTCCTAGGCATACGTAGGGTATACCAAGATGGCGGCGACGGCATCGAATGTGACGAGCGCATGCTCGTCGTAGTCGATGACGTCACCGCGTACGCTCCATTCAAAGAACCGCGGGTTCTTTGAAACGAGCGTGTGTACACTCGGCCGGGACAATTTTCTTGTCCAGGAATCTCGTCGAAACAAACGACATGTTTTTTTCGACGAGAATCTCGGCCATGTGTACGAGGCCTGAAACATGAAAACTGATGCAGCCACTGCATTGAACGACTGGTAAGCTGCAATAGTATACGTGTAGAGCCCCCCCCCCAATATCTTGGGGCACTATGTGGAAATTTAGGGGTAGTCTGAGCCAGTAGTTGGGCTCAGACCAATCAATGATTCAATATTGCTCTGCTCTGGGTGTGATACTGCCTGGCAGTAGTGTACTCTGTTGCCTGTAGGTGGCACAGTCATCGCCGGCATAGGTTAAACTACAGGGGGGGGGTATCACAGCACCTTGGGTGTCCTCTCTCGGCAGCCGTGCAGTGGGCGTGGCCTTCCCACTGTGCATGCTGGGAGAGGGTACAAAAGGGGCAGACGCCATTTGGCGTGAGGCGATTCCAGGGGGACCCCAAGGCGTTCAGGGGGGACCTCTGGTCCAGCGAGTGTGCCTCGTGGCCCGCATGGCACGAGGTGCACGAGTGTGTTTAGGCCTCGGGCACCTTCAGCCCGAGGCCCTGTTGCTGTATCGTGGGCCCAGCTCCGCTGGCAAGGGCCTACGCTTCAGAGAAGGATCCCAGGCTGCCCGCTTGTAGGGGGCCCATCTTAAGGAAAGGAGTCCATGGAAGGATCAGTCCCAGGAGATTAGCGACGGTACTGCTGTCTCGGGGAGAGGCCTGGAAACTCGCCTAAAGAGGGATTCATCGTCTCTGATATCCGTGCTCTATCCTGGCTGCTAGGACTGCTCTCATAGGGACTATCCGGGTGAGCAATACCCACTCAGGCTTGAGTGGCGACGAATATGGACACTGAACTTTAAGTGTTGCGTGCCTGAACCTTCCCCTACTTATTTCAACGTCCTACTCTCTCTCTCTCTTCAAGTTGACTCAAAGAAAAAAAATAATAAAGCCTTACTGATTAGGTTTTACTCCTGTGTGGACATTGGCCTTATTACAAGAGATTGTTTTTGCCTAGACAACGGAGCTATGGGATCCACTCTAGAGGGGTAATTGCTGCAGACCAAAAACAGAACCAGCTGGTCCCTTAAATGGGGATAAGTGCTACATACGTTTTTGTTTATTTTTTTCCAATAGATACACTTTAGGAAAAGTTTCCAAAAAAAAGGATTTTGACAGTTTGACAGTTTAATGTAAGCATCATGAACTGCAGTCTATTTCCGGCTTTATAATAGAGTGCAGAAATGCTCAAGTAGCTACACAAACTCAGAGGTTTCAGCTAGTTGTCATCACTTGACCAACTAACCAGTTAATACTCCTATTTGACATTGTGAGCCTTTTAGCTTCTTTATTTATAATGTGAGCCATTTGTTCTAATATATGAATCTCTAGTTTTCTCAGATCAAACTTTTGACCACTGACAAGCATAATTAAGGGCCAGTTCACACCACATGCCGTCCAGTGCGTTTTTTTCTGCATCAAAAACGCAGGGAAAGTAGGTTATATGGATTTCAATTGCATAGTTCACACCAGGGCTTGCAGTTCCAGTTCCATAAAAAAAGAAAAAAAGAAGAGAACGTAGAAAATTTTTCCTGCACTGGACTGTACTGGGATGCTGTAAATAACACATCAAAAATGCACTGGAATGCACCATAAACGCACAGGAACACGTCATTATTTAAGGTTAAGAGAAAAGAGGGGGGGGGTGGACTGGATTGCATCAAAAACTCACTGGAACGCATCCGGACTGCGTTTCTATAGTGTGAACTGCCCTAAAAAAAAAACTACAATTTACCGTTTTAATGTTTTTTATTTTATTAACTCATTTGAATGAAACATGCTGCATTTAATTATATGACATTATTTTATGGCTCTGAACTGCAAAACCTTATTACATGGCCATATAAAATGGAATTTAAAATAAACAATGAGTCTTTGAAACATTTTATGTAGTGCAATATGTCTTGCACGTCCAATTTCTGACTACACAAACTGAACAAGGAGTCATTTGACTTTGCAGGGCAAATGCATCACGTTACTACAATACACCATGTCATTTTCACAAGTGAAAGACCAACCTTGTTCAGCTTCACAAACATGAACGACTGTTTAAAAGGAGACAAAATTGCAAAGTTTTGCAAAAGCTTCTAGCATTCTGGGAAAAAAAATCTGACTTTAAAGCAGAATTTCACTCTCAATCAACCTCGTCTATTATTAATCCTTATGCTGCTAGCATTAGTAAGCAGATCGGAAAGTATACCATATTTACTTTTTTTTTGTTTTTATTTCTCCAGTTACTTTCTGGTTCCCAGGCCTAGGCAAATGACATACATCTCAAGAGTCTTCAGGAGGGAAGGAGGGTTTTGGCGTGAATGGGGAGCAGGTGTGTTAAATTTGGTGTTATCGCTCTCACTCTCTCATACTGGTCACTGGAAGTTCAACATGGCACCTCATGACAAAGAACTCTGAGGATCTGAAAAAAATTATTGTTGCTCTACATAAAGATGGCCTAGGCTATTAGAAGATTGCCAAGACACTAAAACTGAGCTGTAGCACTGCGGCCAAGACTGTACAGCAGTTTAACAGGACAGGTTCCACTCAGAACAGGCCTCGCCATGGTCGACCAAAGAAGTTGAGTGCACATGCTCAGCATCATATCCAGAGGCTGTCTTTGGGAAATAGACGCACAAGTGCTGCCAGCATTGCTGCAGAGGTTGAAGGGGTGGGGGGTCAGCCTGTCAGTGCTCAGACCATACGCCGTACACTGTATTAAATTGGTCTGCATGGCTGTCGTTCCAGAAAGAAGCCTCTTTTAAAGATGCACAAGAAAGCCCACAAACAGTTTGCTGAAGACAAGCAGACTAAGGACATGGATTACTGGAACCATGTCCTGTGGTCTAATGAGACCAAGATAAACTTATTTAATTCAGATGGAGTCAAGCGTGTGTGGCGGGAACCAGGTGAGGAGTACAAAGACAAGTGTGTCTTGCCTACAGTCAAGCATGGTGGTGGGAGTGTCATGGTCTGGCGCTGCATGAGTGCTGCTGGCACTGGGAAGCTACGGTTCATCGAGGGAACCATGAATGCCAACATGTACTGTGACATACTGAAGCAGAGCATGATCCCCCTCCCTTCGGAGACTGGGCCACACGGCAGTATTCCAACATAACGACCCCAAACACACCTCCAAGACTACCACTGCCTTGGTAAAGAAGCGGAGGGTAAAAAGTGATGGACTGGCCAAGGTCTCCAGACCTAAACCCTATTGAGCATCTGTGGGGCATCCTCAAACGGAAGGTGGAGCAGTGCAAGGTCTCCAACATCCACCAGCTCCGTGATGTCACAGCTGGTGTCAGACCCAAAACAAAATCTGGCACAGCAATGACAGCCATAGCTTCTGGCAGCACAGCGATAGCGGGGGGGGGGGGCTCAGTGAGAGAGCAAATCACACCCAAACTCCTATTCACCCCAGCAACGGTGCAGTTCTCACTGATCAGGTTAAAGATGCCATCAGGATCGAGGGGACATGCCCAATTCAAAAAGAGTAATCGTCCCTCTGGTGGGCATTAGACATGTGCATTCGTTTTCGTCCGAATGCATTTTCGTCCGAATTTCAGCTATTTTTGTTATCGTTTTAACAAACGAAAACGAAAGCACAGAATCCGAAAACCGAAAGATCCGACATAAACAAATGCTTTATTTTCGTTGCTACAACAGTTCGATATAGATAGGAGATTCAACGTGACGCTGACAATAACAATCTGTGTCTATCGAACCTGTGGTCGAATGTGCCTAACCTTAACTCTATTAGTCCAAGATTATTCTACATAGAGAGAAAAGATTCGACATAGGAGAGAAAAGATTTGACATAGGAGAGAAAAGATTTGACATTATAGAGAGAAAAGATTCGACATAGGAGAGAAAAGATTTGACATTATAGAGAGAAAAGATTTGACATTATAGAGAGAAAAGATTTGACATTATAGAGAGAAAAGATTTGACATTATAGAGAGAAAAGATTCGACATAGGAGAGAAAAGATTCGACATAGGAGAGAAAAGATTTGACATTATAGAGAGAAAAGATTCGACATAGGAGAGAAAAGATTAGACATAGGAGAGAAAAGATTTGACATTATAGAGAGAAAAGATTCGACATAGGAGAGAAAAGATTTGACATTATAGAGAGAAAAGATTCGACATTATAGAGAGAAAAGATTTGACATAGGAGAGAAAAGATTCGACATTATAGAGAGAAAAGATTCGACATAGGAGAGAAAAGATTCGACATAGGAGAGAAAAGATTCGACATAGGAGAGAAAAGATTTGACATTATAATGTCAAATCTTTTCTCTCTATAATGTCAAATCTTTTCTCTCTATAGAGAGAAAAGATTCGACATAGGAGAGAAAAGATTCGACATAGGAGAGAAAAGATTTGACATTATAGAGAGAAAAGATTCGACATAGGAGAGAAAAGATTTGACATTATAGAGAGAAAAGATTCGACATTATAGAGAGAAAAGATTTGACATAGGAGAGAAAAGATTCGACATTATAGAGAGAAAAGATTCGACATAGGAGAGAAAAGATTCGACATAGGAGAGAAAAGATTCGACATAGGAGAGAAAAGATTTGACATTATAGAGAGAAAAGATTTGACATTATAGAGAAAAGATTCGACATTATAGAGAGAAAAGATTTGACATAGGAGAGAAAAGATTCGACATTATAGAGAGAAAAGATTAGTTATTATAGAGAGAAAAGATTCGACATAGAGAGAAAAGATCACTGCTTGTGGGCGGAACATTCGACCAGAAATGTATGATTGCAGAGTCGTACAGTTTCGCTGCTCCGTCGAATCTTCTTTGAACATTCGACAGACACCATAAGCCTTCAATGACAGATTCGACCTTAATTAATTCAGATTTTCGGACGAATGCAATTTTTAACAAAAAACGAAATAAATAAAAACGAATTTCGGGAGTAACTTAATAAATTTATTTTTCGGACGAAAACGAAATTCCGAAACAAAATATTTCAGTGTGCACATGTCTAGTGGGCATACCCCCTACATACAGGATCTTCACAGACAGACTTCCTTAAGGCCCCTTTCACACTGGGGCGGGCAGGTGCGGTGGCGGTATAGCGGCGCGATTTTCAGCGCCGCTATACCGTCGTTATCACCGCGGTATGTGGCCGCTAGCGGGGTGAATTTAACCCCCGCTAGCAGCCGAAAAAGGGTTAATACCGCCCGCAAACCGCGGCTATTGCACACCGCTACTTCACCGCTGTAAAGATGCGGCTAGCAGGACTTTTGGAGCGGTCCTGCTAGCGCACCGCTTCAGTGTGAAAGCCTTCGGGCTTTCACATTGAAGAATACAGGGCACAATTTTTTCAGGCGGTATAACAGCGCTAATATTAGCGCTAAACCGCCTGAAAAACCTGCCAGTGTGAAAGGGGCCTAAGTGAGTGAAACATGACCTTGGGCCTGTAAGGCACTCTATGACTCAAATCATTGCACCATACTTAGGCAAGAACCTATGACAGAATCCAGTGTGAAAAGACACATTACAGGCCTGGCCCTGCTTTTCTCAGCAGAGCCCGGGTACAGCTTATGTGGCAATGCTGAGGATCAGGTGATCTGCAAAGCTGCAAAATGAGCCCCTTCTGGCTCTGCAGCAACTGAAAAAAACTGCTAGGTGAAAAAGAAATCTTGCTAAAAACGAAGAAAAAAAACGTTTATTCTCTCAGACGAGAGAAGACGTCCGCTCTTAAGACACTGGAAAAAAAGGTGGCATGCTGTGAGTTAAGGGGGGGGGGGGTTATATTGGGCTGTCTTTACAGCGTTATTTTGCCAGTGTTCTGAAGGCAGCAGCATAACCCAAGATACCCGAATTATTTCATCCTGGTTCCTGTAATGTACAACTAAGAAAATACTTCTTGCCCATTTGCATCAACCTAATTTTTAACAAAGTAATTCAAACATCAGCTGCAGGTGCCAACATCACTCGACTCCAGGACAGGTAAGTGTTCATTTATTAAAAGCCAGCAGCTGCAGCATGTGTAGCTGCTGGTTTTAATTTTTAATTGTTTTGGGGGCGGAACACCGCTTTAAGCTTTGACAATAAAACCTAGAAGCTGGTTTGTTACTATGCACAGCTGCACCAGATTCAGTGTGCACCAATTTAAGCAAATCGCCCCTACTGTGTTCGGACTGTAAGAGGTATAGGTAAGCAGGGCACCTCCTCACCATCTATCAAACATAACCTAAAAATATTGCTTTTAAATGAGGGGTGGCAGTTTAGCTGCATGTGTGAATGAGCCTCAGAACCTGTTCTTTCATTTTTAATTTGATTCCTATTTTGATTATTACCATTTCTGAAAAGGAAAACTATAGATCGGTGATTTTAATTTTCGTAGTGAAGCCCTAATCCGTTGAGACCCAGGAGTTACCAATTACAAAAAGGTATGAGGGAAACAATCTGGGTGATCTGCCTGTAGAAAACACTCAAGCATTATCTTTCCTTAAGTCTTAATTCAGATGGGCATACCTATCCGTTCACCTCCACAACAAAGGGCTGTTTTCACCCACACAAGAAGTAAAGGTGTTTCTTTCAGACCCGTGCAGGCAGTCTGTTGCAATCAATGCAGACAGGGAGGCTTCATGCAGCTGGATGTCAGTCAATTTTAACAGGTTACATGCACAGGTCTACACAGAAAATCTGTACAACCGAAGCGCGTGAAGACAGCCCTTCACACGGGTGTACGGACAGATATGCCTGTGTGAATGAGGCCTTATTGCCACAAGCATTAGTTCTGAATTTCCTCTCTTGTAGAGGTTACATATTGCACTACTTCAAACTAGTGGATATTCCATCAGGAAGGTTTACTTTCCAAAAAATGCTTAGGATTTCCATTAAATAAATGTTGCCTGTAAAATAAAAATGGACTAGGCTAAGCAGTGGACCAATTTTCCACAAACAGTTTTGTGTTTCCGGCGTTTCTTTTTTTGCCAATAAACATAAGAGAAAGCCAGCCCATAATACGCATTTGCAGTTATAATCAGCATGACAATTATGGGGCAGCAAGCAGAGCCTTCACATTTTGCTACTTTTTGCTGTTTAGCATACGAGTAATTAACTTTCACTACGATATTCTTTTCATTTTGAATCTGGCGTGTTAGCATGTTTTGACAACAAAAAATACATTACAGAACACTGCAACCCAGGTTTTGTGAAAGCTGAATAAGAAACTAGTGTCTGTTCCAGAGGGGGAGAGTTTCGTACCTTTCACAACAACCTTTCACAAGGTATTGGTGTATAATTTTTTTATGGCAATAGCCAAGTTTGTAAATTACGCTAGGGAAAAAAGTTCTACTTACAATTCAATTCCTCGGCTACTATGTTTATTTTTTACATTTTATGTGCAGGCATTCCATGTTTGGTCACTCAAAGAGTATGCCTTTGGTTGGAAATACAAAAAGGCCAATGCTGATTTTGGAGGGGCAGTCTGACATTGTTATGCAACTATGAGACAATTAAAATATCCTCTCCTCAGCACCTCCTGTACATGCATATGTGCAATCATCTAACCAGCATACAAGCTATAAAGCATATGTATTAAAGGTGCACCTCTCATGTTTGGTCTTCTGATGCTGAGATTAGAAGGACATGCTAATTTACCTAAAATGTATAGAGTGGGGAAAAAAATTATTTGATCCCTTGCAGATTTTGTAAGTTTGCCCACTTACAAAGAAATGAAGGGTCTATCATTTTTATCATAGGTGTATTTTAAATGCATCCAGAGACCTTACAAAGATGCTTGTACCCCTTCTCATTCTTTTAAAGCGGTGTTCCGCCCCCAACGAAAAAATGAAAAGTCGGCAGCTACACATACTGTAGCTGCTGACTTTTAATGGGACACCATGTCCTGTTAATGGGACACCTGTCCTGGAATCCAGCGTTGTCGGCACCCCAGCCGATGTTTCCATCAGCTCTCGGGTGCTGCCACCGCCTTAGCGGTAAGGAAAACCTGTAGTGAAGTCTTACGGCTTCACAGCCTGTTCCCCACTGCGCATGCACGAAGCTTGTTGCGCTCTCCTACTGGCCCGGCGTCGGGGGAAGGAGGGAGGGGGAGGGGGGCCGGACTTCTGATGTACCTTGCTGTGGAGACAGATAAGCAGAGCTTCCACTTTTGAGTGGAACTCTGCTTTAAGAACTCAGGGCATCCAGGTTAAAGGACATAGACACCTTTTCCTCAAGAATTCCACTGCTTCATAAAAGTCTGCAAATGTCGAAGAGACTATCAAGTGTCCTCAGACTTTCAGTTGAGTAATCCACTTCCAAAATCTGCCCTCCAGAGTTTCTGGAATATCTAGGCTTTATCATATAAGCAAATGTTTTCCTTTCAACAAACAAGCTTCTCTTGATAAGGTCTCATGCTTAGACCTTAAAGTGGTTGTAAACCATATTTATGTATATATATATATATATATATATATATATATATATATATATATAATGTAGCGCCCTCACCTCTCTCCCTTTCTTTATCGGTTATCTGGCTGTTGTCTAGGGGTACCTGGGAGAGAGAGATAAACACACCACGGCCCATGTCCTCCGTACCTGGGAGGTGAAGGCCAGAGATTGGGCTTTTGTGTAGGTGTCCTAGAGTCAAGTCCAGTCCTTCGTCCCTGACTCCTTTGCTTTAGTAACCCAAGTTCCACACAGTGAATAGGTACAACTCTGTTTTATTGCTTGGCAAGAAGAATAAAACTATCTTTCTCCTTTGGAAAATGGGGGACAGATCGAGGCACAATCCTTTCCCTTCTTGCTGCTGCCCAATGTGCTGTCACCAGTGGTGAATAGTCACTGCCACTGGCTAGGTAATATAGAACGTGAATTACCTTTGCTCGCTTTGCCCCTGTCAGAGGAAGAAATCCGTCCAAGGGAGAAGTGGAGGCCTCTCCGTCACCAGCGATGCTGCGGCGGGCTCTTCAGAGAAGTTACTGCGCACCAGTCCTCACAAACGCAGACATGGGCACCCAAGGAGTTAGGGCCCCCTCGGATTCCTCCACCCTCGCTGAACTCAGTCGAAGGTACTGAGCCCCAGGCATCCGCCATAGTACCTCACCCCAGGCTAAAGGTGCCTGAGATGGACTCCATCCCTGCTCCAGCTAGGCCAAGGGCGCCTAGGCCTGGAACACCGGAACGCCAGCACCCAAGCTAAAGGTGCCTGGGTGCGGCCGCGTCCTCTGACTCTCTCCCTCTCAAACAGGGCGTCCGCCCCTTTTATGACCTCTCCCTTTGCACCACAGCGGGTTCCCCGCCCCGCTGTACCAGCTCCAGGGGAGGACAAAAAGGCACGGTTCGCGGTGTGAGCTCAACTCCGGCCCCAGGCAACACCGCCACCCAGGGACCCCAAGGAACCTCACACCACCAGAGTCCTCACATAATTCAAATACCCGCTACACTCTCCCCCTGGTGATTTGACACTGGTCCCCAGTGTCTGGTACAAACTCACACCCCACAAAGAGTGGTGTCATAAGTTCAGCCCAGAAACCAACTACACAATTTAGCCCTGAATTGTGCCAAGACCTGAATGGGAAAGGGAAAACTTAAAACAATACAACTATAAAACTTTTCAATAAAACACTTTAAATATCCCACACATTTACATTCTTCCCTCCGGCTATCTAAGAACCACCCACTCTCAGTAGTCTTGACAGACGAGTCTCCTGCAGAGGGAAAGAAAATAAACATACATCCTACCAACATGTGTGTTTGCTTGGAATGAATAGGTCTATCCTAGAAGAAACCCACTCACTCCAATAAGTGCTGCATAATGTAAAAAAACAAACAATCGTTGCGCAACACTGCCACCTGGTGACAGTGCAGGGGTCAAGACACTCATCACTTCCAGATGAACTTTCCTCTTGAACATTTTCTCTGTGATCCTACACTATCTAAAACTCAAAGTCACTGATTTCTTCTGAGCGCAAGGAGAAGGAGGGAGAACAAACAAAAACACAGCTCCCATATCTCCAACGAGTAGAACTGCCCAAATACAAAAAAAAACTAGGGCACAGTCCCTGTGTTCAAGAAAAGGCACTCCGGAAAGTTCAGCCAGGAATAGAAAAGAAAAGCACACGGGAGTCTTTTTTTTTTCTCCCTTACAGGTAAAACCTTGGATGAGGCAATGATATAGGCTTCAAACGATCATCAAAAGCCTCCACATGGTACTCAATACTTTTTCCTTCTTTGCGGCAGATCACCACTTTATCCGCATGAATGTGTCTTCCCAGCATCCATTTAGCTTTACAGTCCTGAAACTTCTTGGTGACCGTTGGTGAACAAGAAAGATACCGCCGTGCTTGCTGTACTTTCAGTTTGTCCCATACAAAGGTATCATACTATCTTTGCCGAAAGACCTCCACCTCATAGAGCAGTTCCCGAGGCAGATACGGGTATTCCCACCCATATTCCTGAGCAACCTTCTGGCCAAAGAGACGCTGCAGCCTTGACAAAGGTGGCATAGTAGCTCGGTCTCCCTCTCCAGGTGGAACAATCACTTCTGGGTGGCGAGGTGCGTTCACCACCTCGGTGGACCTGGGCCTAGGAGCCCGCAGTGATTGACGTTGCACCCCCGCAACAGGAGCAGGTGAAATGGATGTTGAATCCAGAAGAGGAACTTCAGACAAAGGACCAGCTTCATCCCCTGGCGCCAGGGCCTCTACCCGAGGTGTACTTTCACCAGTAGACATGGGCAGGTCCCTCGTGACACGGGCCAAGGGTAGCTTCATCTTGTCCCATCCCTTCTGTTGGAAGATTTCGTCTATCTCCCCATCATCGCCATTGTCAGACAATGAATCCAGGTCAGAGGTGTCGTAGCACTCAGCGGGCAGATAATTCCCAGTCACGGAACTATCCCCCTTGACGGCCTCTACCGACTGTGGACTACCGCCACATTCTATCCCACAGACAGTCCCAACCCCTGGCTCACCTGGACCTTTAAACGAGCAAGGATGTCCAGGACGTTGTCTACCGAATCCATCCAGGTCAGGCAAGCAGTGGGGCGAAGCGTTTCCACGACCACACAAGGCCATCACTAGGCCGACTTTTCTCTTCGGTGGCTGGAGCAGGGAGCTGCTGGTGACCGAGGCAGCATCCTCGGATTTTTCTCTTTTCACTTCCGCTTGGGCAGTCACTTCGCCCGAATCAGTGTGCACAGGGAACGCACCAGCATCGATCTCTCCCTCTGGAGTGGCAGTCCCTGTGAGGTAGTTGAGGTGGAAAGGCTGAGGCTTTTCTGTGGATGGTTCCACCTCAAAGAGGAATTCTTTGCAGACCTCACAGCGCCCAAACGGCTTCAGCTGGACCACCAGTCCCGAACAGCCGGGACAGATCCCACCGAGGGCTTCCATGTCTCTACAGGTAAAGTGAGCCAATCGTCCCCGGGGCCTTAGTCTTATCCCCGTATCCATAATCGGAGCAGCCAGAGAAGACATATCCGCAAAGGAAGGAACAGAAATCCACGGAGCACTTGAAGCCATCCTCTCTCTTTGCTGCTCCATTGAGCACTGACCCACCTGCCCCGGAATCTCCACGTGCGTACCTCCACGTGGCCAGACTCCTCCCACCTTCTGCACTTGTTCGCGGGCTTTTCCCTTGTTCGCGGGCTTTTCCCTTGCCCCGCCCATGAACTACACAGTTATGGGTTGCCTCGTGGCGCGTTGGCCAATATGGCCGACCTACTCGGAACTCCTCCGGGCAGCAAAGTTCAATTTCAGACACCATACACATATCCCGGATACGATGCCCCCACGTGTAGCGGTCTCACCTCTCTCCCTTTCTTTATCGGTTATCTGGCTGTTGTCTAGGGGTACCTGGGAGAGAGAGATAAACACACCATGGTCCATGTCCTCCGTAACTGGGAGGTGAAGGCCAGAGATTGGGCTTTTGTGTAGGTGTCCTAAAGTCAAGTCCAGTCCTTCACCCCTGACTCCTTTGCTTTAGTAACCCAAGTTCCACACAGTGAATAGGTACAACTCAGTTTTATTCTTCTTGCCAAGCAATAAAACAATCTTTCTCCTTTGGAAAATGGGGGACAGATCGAGGCACTATCCTTTCCCTTCTTGCTGCTGCCCACTGTGCGGTCACCAGTGGTGAATAGTCACTGCCACTGACTAGGTAATATAGAACGTGAATTACCTTCGCTCGCTTTGCCCCTGTCAGAGGAAGAAATCCGTCCAAGGGAGAAGTGGATGCCTCTCCGTCACCAGCGATGCTGCGCCGGGCTCTTCAGAGAAGGTACTACGCACCAGTCCTCACGAACTCAGACACGGGCACCCAAGGAGTTAGGGCCCCCTCGGATTCCTCCACCCTCGCGGAACTCAGTCGAAGGTACTGAGCCCCAGGCATCCGCCATAGTACCTCACCCCAGGCTAAAGGTGCCTGAGATGGACTCCATCCCTGCTCCAGCTAGGCCAAGGGTGCCTAGGCCTGGAACACCGGAACGCCAGCACCCAAGCTAAAGGTGCCTGGGTGCGGCTACGTCCTCCGACTCTCTCCCTCTCAAACAGGGCGTCAGCCCCTTTTATGACCTCTCCTTTTGCGCCACAGCGGGTTCCCTGCCCCGCTGTACCAGCTCCAGGGGAGGACAAAAAGGCACGGTTCGCGGTGTGAGTTCAACTCCGGCCCCAGGCAACAGCGCCACCCAGGGACCCCAAGGAACCTCACACCACCAGAGTCCTCACATAATTCAAATACCCGCTACATATATATGTATATATATATATATATATATATATATATATATATATATATATATATATATATATATATATATATCTCCAGTGAAGTGACTAGCCTCAGGTGACACGCAAATTAAACAAATCCTCCTACATTAGTTGTAACTGGTTATCTGCAGACCTCTACTCATGGCCATTCCAAAACCATAATTTATACAGCATGTGAGCTTTCAGAAAGCAGGGGGTTGAGGAGCTGAAAGAAACCCTGCAGAGCTCAGTGAGAGTTGATTAAGGCGGTCAAACATGTGCTTGAGCTCCCACCTCTGTCACCTTTTTATCTCGTGGTGTCAGGAAAACCTGTCAGAAGTGACTCATGCTGATACCAGAGGAATAAGGCAGAAGACAGAAATTATACCCAGTGCTCTGGACTGAGACAAGTACACACTATAGAGGTATATACTTTGTCCATATTTCATGTCAGAGGTTCACAATGAGAGATGATCTGAGATTCTCAATGAGTTCTAGGCCTCATGGTTGCCTCATTCGAAGCAAGGCCCCTCCAACACAAAATTATTTTGCCTGGAACAAACACTCTTCATCTCTAGACTTTCCTATGCTTCTCTCCAGCCAAGCAACGATTTACCTGGCATAATGGACATCCGATTCAGCATTGGAAATGGGTAAAATCTTTTCCCCAACCTCCACGGAAGGTGATTAACAGATGCCAGCCTCACGGGCTGGGAAAGAGTGTTTTATTCTCCCAAAGTACAGGGAACCTTGTTACCCAGGGAAGCAAAACTGCTTCCTGCACCACTGGACCCCCTTCCTTTAAAGGCACCTGAGGGTGCAATTAGTAAATGCCATGGCAGTGACCAATAGCAATTACCAGGGGGAAACCAGGAGTCAGGCTCCCTTGAAGGAAGTCTGATCATCTCCTAGACTGAAAAGCATTGACCAACAAACTCTGCTGTTCACATCCAGGTAGTGGACAATTGGAAGGTGGATTTCCTCAGCTGTTTTCCCCCCGTCTGGAGCATAGGGAATGGTCACTCCAATCCCAACATGTGCCATCTCCTGTGTCAGAAATAGGGGAACTCAGAAGTGGACAGCCTAGCCTCAAGGTTCAACAACAAGTTGACCCAATTTGTGGCCAGGACCATGGACCCTCTAGCACTGACATCTAATTCTCTGGTGATCCCATGGATGGAGTTCACAGTAATACATGCCTTCCCTCCATTGCAGATTCTTCCTCAATTGCTCCGCAAAAGAAAAAGATAACAGCAGTGATACTCATTGCATAAAACTGGCCCAGAATTCATAAACGATGTCACAGCAAAGAGGTACACAGACATACTCAAACTCTCGGGCCTCTTTCAAACAGGCCAGACCTGCTGCCAAAACAAACAAACATTCTATACAGCTATAACTTATGTATTCAGTGGCTGCATTCTTCTTAACATTTGTTTATCTCAAATGGTTGTCCAAAGTTAGCAAAATGTATCTTCTGGGTGCAGGTAGTTGCGGCTGCTCAGCCTGTACAAAGCAATGACTAGCTGTAAATACCGTGTGAATTTTATTGACCAAAGCTACCAATTTATGTTGTTAGCCACAGCCTAAAGATTTGAGCATGCATAGGAAAATTGGATTTGGAGGATCAGAATATGATTGGTGGTTGTGGGACATTGCAGAACAGTTCTTGAAGAGGCGAAACATATGTAGAACACATTTCCGGTTACGGTGATTTCGCAGCCAGTCCGTGGGCAAGGCCTGGATATTACTGTTGTAATGCCTGGCAAATCTTTTAACAAGGGAGTATAAAACTGTATATGTGTGATTTTAACAATAAACAGTATTACGCTAGGTCGGATTCCGCAGTTTTAATGCAGATGGAGTAGATTAAGCCATGGATGCTGGTACCGGAGAGGAGGTTGAGTGCAAAGTCAATGCGTTTTCATCCAAGCAGAAATGGAACATCACAAGCTGGTAGAGACTCATATAGCCATATGGTTATAGGGTCAAAACCCTCTGGTAAGTGGGGAATCACTAGCAGGGGGGCACTGTTCATGTGTGAAGTTGCTGCAAAAAAGTAAGTAGGAGAGCTGTAGGATTCACTGTTCAGGCATTGAGCACAAGATTGCATGAATAGTACAGCAGTTTCTAAAGACTGCACAATATAGGACTTTTGATTTCATTTATTATTTTTATTTTTTATTGTGGAAATTGGTGTTAAACAGAAGCAGAAGATCCCCTAAACGCTCACTGCAATGTATGCACTTTAGGTTTACATACATAATTTTTGGTGTTAAACACAACACTTTATTTATTATAATAATGCAGAGGGACAGCGGTGTCATTTATGTTGTTCAGTTCTAAAGGGATAATACACCTTTTATGAGCAGCAGCAGCCCTATATATGTTTTATTGCACGCACCGCAGGTTTTTTTTTTTATAAGAACATTTTATTAAACACAGCCAAAAATATTAAAAAGGCAAGCAGTACATTTTAAATTATCCAGTAGCGCAATATGCAGCGACTTGATGTGGAAATTGATATGAGTAATGACCCATATAGCCAGACCTGCTTAAGCACAGATATGTGTTGCTGGTTTTAGCTAAAAAAGATTGTCGTTCCTTACAAGCGGCAGGGACATGAGTAGGGTGAATTGTCGTGTACCTCACTGTTGGCGATAATCGCATATGAGCAGAGGGTAAGATGTCTCCCTCCATAATTTGCAACAGCTTTAAAAAAGGAAAAGCTCATTGGCAAGGGCCACCATGTTCTGGCCTGATAATCCCATTTTATGATGGAAGAGTAAAGAATAATTTAATATATAAACAGGGTTTTTCACTTTTTAATCTCTACTGTATGCTACACATTCTCAATTACAGGAAAATGCACAGTTTGTGAGAATGAAATGTGATGACCACACAAAACTGGAAAATGTATTTTATTCGTAAATGCATCTTTATGGAAAGCTGGTTGGCTGCTTCTCTCTGAAGCGTTAAGCGGTGCGATGTGGAATGGAGAAGTGTGACTTGAGTCTATCTATTGCTTGAAGAAAGGATTTAGCCATGCATTCCAAGTAAACACTGCTAGCCTTCTCTTTCAGACAAGATCAGGAAGTTATTGATGTTGCTTGGCTTCTCCAAGGCTGCCTGTCCCTGATAGCTTTTCTGCCTTTTTACAACTTTTCTCCCTGCTGTTTTCATATAACCCCAAAGGTTAATGAATGAAATAACATTAAAAAGGGTTTGAAAAATTATTTTTGCACTGTTTTGACACGATAAATGTTTTGGTACTGTACATAGGGTGCAATGACGGGAAAAACGACAGTGAAATACACATTTGTTTTTTTAGTTACTATTGTAAATGTTTTATATGTTGTGCCTGTAGTAGACATGTAATTGATATTTAAATATCTACAAAGAGCCACGTTTAGCTTCAGGCTCAGCAGGCATATACTTAGGATATCAGAGGTCAAAAGGAAATGTTTTTCTGCATGGAGATGAAGATAAGGAGCCTGCATGCCAAAAGCTGAGAATAAGTGAGTATGTGAACTATTCCGAGTATGTTTTGAAAAGATGTAGTGCATTCTAAAGGAATTGGCGGTCACCTTCGATAATGGACATTTGAAGCATTTGAGCTGTGGTGCATTAGGGACTATAGACTTTGAAAGTAGAGGTCCAATTATTATATAGATATCTTTTTAACAATGCATTATTGACTGATTGCCTGCTTTGCCTTTCTAAAATTGGAGAAAATAATGAAGGCAGGGACATACATTTCCAAGATTAAGGCTGGGTTCATACTAGCTGCAGCCACGGCTCACAGCATGGGGTCCGGTGCATGTCTGTTCACTGTTTCGGGTGGAAATCAGTCAGAATTTTTGGCTAAATTCACACTTGAAAACGGACCAGAATACTCACAGGACCCCTTCTGCAATTCGGACTGCAGATGCCCTGGAGCGGTTTGAACCGGCTCCATTGAGAGCCAGTCACACTCTCCTGTCATGTGAATTGGATGCGGGGGAAACCCTCATCAGTGTGAACCTAGCCTAACAGAATCACTGCATGTGTGCTAAAAATGGAAACACCATACTTAAACAAAACGTGCATGTAAAATTTCACCTGGCTCAGGGACAAAATTTGGTCCCTGAGCTCCTTTGCTGTAACAAACGCACATGCTGCAGACTATTCAAGTGAATGGGCTGCACTATGCTTGACATGTGGAACCACGTGAGAATCACCCACATAAAATCTCTAGCGGGAACTCAAGTTCCCAACAGGGCCTTAAGTAGCACTGCCAAAGAGTGAAACCTGATCCTGACCACCTCTTAAATATGTATCTATTAAAATGCATCTCTTAGAGAATTTTTAGTAAGCAATCTGTATCAGAGTTTTGCAAATCATATTTGGCTGCCCAGGAGTACCTTAGCAGGCGTGCAAATGGACTGTAAACGTGGTGTAGAGGATATCCTGTACTGCCCTTCAAATTTCTGACATTTGAGCCATGTGCCCTGATGACATAATGACATGTCTGCTGGCTCTCCACTCTTAACTACCCTACACTGTGCTGGGTCATGCGTCGTGAGTTGTGACAAGTTTGTTTCCTCAGTGGCAGCGCCTTGAGTCCTAGGCTTCACCTGGACCTCCTTGTTTTCAGATCTAGTTGGTGGGGGCATGCTGGGTCTGTTTGGAGCACAAGCTATATCTGATGCATCTTAGGGGGCAAGGTTATGCGTCTTAAAGCACTGTTGTGGCTACAGCTGAGAACTGATGTGGATGGAGCTCCAACTTTTGACTCCCACTGTGTATTCTGCATTGGTTCAGGAGGTATAAAGCTGGGCTTCTTTAGCTTATCCAGTGAAGGTTTACTACAGTGCCTTGAAAAAGTATTCATACCCCTCAAATTTTTTTTAACATTTTCTCATGTTACAACCAAAAAGGTAAATGTATGTTATTGGGATTTTATGTGATAGACTTGTGAAGTGGAAGGAAAATGATAAAATGGTTTTCAATTTTTTTTACAAATAAATATCTGAAAAATGTAGTGTGCATTTGTATTCAGCCCCCCCCCCCCGAGTCAACACTTTGCAGAACCACCTTTCACTGCAATTACAGCTGCAAGTCTTCTTAGGTATGTCTCTACAAGTTTTGCACATCTAGGAGTGAATTTTTTTTCCATTATTCTTTGTAAAATAGTTCAAGCTCTGTTAGATTGTATGGAAAGCGTCTGAACTAGTTTTCAATTGGATTTAGGTCTGGACTTTGACTGGGCCATTCTAACACATGAATATGCTTTGATCATAACCATTCTTTTGTAGCTTTAGCTGCATGTTTAGGGTCATTGTCCTGCTGGATGGTGAATCTTCGCCCCAGTCTCAAGTCTTTTTCAGACTAACAGGTTTTCCAAGATTGCCCAGCTCCATCCATCTTCCCATCAACTCTGACCAGCTTCCCTGTCCCTGCTGAAGAAAAGCATCCCCACAACATGATGGTGTGTGTAGGATGATGTGCAGCGTTTCCACAAAATATAGCATTTTGCTTTTAGGCCAAAAAAAGTAAAATATTTTGGTCTCATCTGACCAGAGCACCTTCTTCCACAGGTTTGCGGTGTCCCCCAAATGGCTTCTCGCAAACTGTAAACGGAACTTCTTATGGCTTTCTCTCAACAATGGCTTTCTTCTTGCCACTCTTCCATAAAGGCCAGATTTGTGGAGTGCACGACTAATAGTTGTACTGTGGACAGATTCTCCCACCTGAGCTGTGAATCTCTGCAGCTCCTCCAGAGTTACCATAAGCCTCTTGGCTGCTTCTTTGATTAATGCTCTCCTTGCCCTGCCTGTCAGTTTAGGTGGACAGCCATGTCTTGGTAGGTTTGCAGTTGTGCCATACTCTTTCCATTTTTGGATGATGGATTGAACAGTGCACCGTGAGATGTTCAAAGCTTGGGATATTTTTTTATAACCCAACCCAGCTTTAAAACTTCTCCACAACTTTCTTCCTGACCTGTGTGGTGTGTTCCTTGGCCTTTATGATGCTTTTTGTTCACCAAGGCTCTCTAACAAACCTCTGAGGGCTTTACAGAACAGCTGTATTCATCCCGAGATTGAATTACACACAGGTGGACTCTTATTTACTAATTAGGTAACTTCTGAAGGCAATTGGTTCCACTAGATTTTAGTTAGGGGTATCAGAGTAAAGGGGACTGAATACAAATGCATGCCCCACTTCTCAGATATTTATATGTAAAACATTTTGAAAACCATTATTTTCCTTCCACTTCACAATTATGTAGTTGTCCTTGGCTCTTTTTCTATGTACCCATGGGATGTTTTCTCGGGTCAGATGAGACACTATTATGAATAACCATGCGGATTTTCAGCTTGTGGACAGCCACCAGATGAATGTATACGTATACACCTTGCATTACAAGCACATGTGACTCTTTAATAATAAGAGTCCATTCACTCTGGTAAGAGTCTCTTTCGCCTAAGGTGGTGGCAAAACACTGGTGTTTGAAAAGGATGAAAGAGTCACTATAAAAATGATCATCTTCACATAGATCACCTTGGGAATTTTATGATCTCTTTATGTTATTAACTATAGGTTTTAATCTACAGTATTTATCTCAATATATACACACACATTAGTGCAATAATTTTATTCACTGAATCTACATTTACAATTTCGGCCTAATTGGTATTGCCAGCTGCTGTTTTAGGAAGATCCTTGTAGTGCAATTTTCCCCATTCTTAATTTTAATCTCCTTGGATTGCCTTTGAATTCTTCCTCCCCTCTATGTAGTCTCTCCACTTTTCTCCTAGGCTCCATTCACACGTGTGCGTCTTGTCATAAACTTTGGACATCAAAGTTGCATGACAAGTCATTCCCCGTGTTTTCCAATGATAACCATTCTTATATGAAAGTTGCAGCGACTTCAAAGTGGTTCATGAACTACTTTGATCTGACTTTCAAGCAACTTGAGTGTGAATGAAGCCCTAAATAAGCTCACAAGGGGTGGGTAAAAAAAAAAAAAGTGCGAGAAGAGATGCACACACCAAAAAAGTGTCTCAAGACAAGGCACGGGGGAGCTGAGCACTGTAAAAAAATGGTAAAAAGAAAAACGAGAAGACGTTTATAGCCCAGGCTTGTGTGATTTGCTCGCAGGCATGTAAAAGCAGTAACTCTAATGCGGATGCTGCTCTAAATTTGTCTACAAGTTCAGCTTCTACCCCACAAAGCTTGCGAACGAGGCCCAGGAGACCATCAGGGTCTCTTCTGTCATAAACTGTCTACATAAGCTTCTTTTTTTTTTATTTCGTTCTTTGGCGTTCAATTCAACTTTAAGCTCCAGGCAGCAACATGATGGTCCTGGTAATGCTTTTCCTATACTTCATTGCTTTATGCGCATCGTGCACCCTGTAGTTGGCCTTGTGCAATGGTTTGGTTTGGGCTTTAAACCTACCCTAGTTTGGATGGGGAAGGTGGGGTATTACATGTTCCTTACGTTCAGTTCATTGTTTTTGATAATCTGCAGATTCTCAGCTATTGCACAAATTATATTAGGTGGCATTTCATATCAAGATATGTTCAATCTGTTTGCGTTATACGATCTCTTCTGGGCTTGGCAGGCCACCAGTCCTAGGGATTAAAATGGTTTCACATTTATCTCATAAATTAATCTTGGAATACAAAAAGGGACTAAATTTTCCCATTAAGCAATACTTAGTGTTCCAATTTCTTAAAGTGGTTGTAAACCCTTACAGATACCCAGTGAAGTGACTGGCTCCAAGTGATACACAGAGATGAAGCAAATCCTTTGACATAAGATGTACCTGTTTATCTGCTGTCTTTTCTCTACATCTGTTCAAAGTGCTAAATTTACAATGCTTGCCTGAGCTGTCAGAAAAAAGGGGACGGAGTGCTGAAATTACACTTTGCAGACCTCAGTGAGGAGAGCTCCGACAGCTGATTGGAGGGAAGGGGAGGTAAGGGACCCCCCCCTTTTTACACAGCACACAGTAACAGAGCTGAGGTTGTCAAATCAACTGGAGGTCCCTCCCCGGTCACCTTTTTTCTCTTGGTGTCAGAAAAACTTGTCAGAAGTGATTCATGTTTGTCTCTGGCCTTTAGGCTGCTGGACCCCAGGCTAGACATGGGAGGAATGAAATGTTAGCTGTCATGTGTTTATTGAATGTTTGGAGGTGGTGGCGAGACTATACCTGCGCCCACCAGCCTTAACTAATATATTACATACATTAAAATTGTTAATTGCTGCCTACTCTATCAATAATTCCAATAATTATCATGGGTCACTTTATCATGACCACTAACCCTGGGTTGGATAGGGTGACCTCTGACAATACAGATGATCTCTCTAGGTGGGCTGAGGGGTATTACCTCACAGATGTATGGAAGTGGAAGGACCCCTCCGGTCTCCATCTTGCCAAGGGGAATCTCTGATCATGCCTCGATATTGCTTCAAGTAGCAAAGGGTTGTGGAGACTGTTCCTAAGCCGGATATCTGACAGAGGAGTCCAATCCCATTTCTGACAGGCTATTGCTAAAATACTTGATTCCTAACTCTGACTCTGCCCCCGTACAAGGGTGGTGTGGGATGCATACAAAGGTCAATGGTGGTGTGGGATGCATACAAGGTCAATACCATCCAACTGTACGTGAGGTTAGGCAAAAGTTGCGGACTGATACAGAGAGCAAGGAAATGGAAGCCCACACCCTAGAAAAGACTCTAGAACCCCAAACCTATGATTCTTTCCAAACAGTGTACAGAGACACTGCCCTCCACCGTACTTTCACCACAAAAATAAATAAATACATAAATAAAAAACTGATACACCAGACAGAGCATATTTGAGCTGGGGGGGGGGGGGGGGAAATATGACAGATTAATGGCTTTGTTTAGCAAGGGAGCAGACTGTCTCGATCGGTATTCCCCAAATTGCAAATTCAGCTAGCGATATTCTGAAAGACCCTATAAAGATTAATGCAGATTCAGTAAAATGAACTATCCTTGTATATGGACAATACTCTCCTATACCTTGGGAATACGGCCACTTCCCTGCATTCAGCCCCGAGGCTGATAAAATAATTTGTTTCCTTCTCAGGGGTTAAAGTTAACTGGGATAAATCCCTGGTATTCCCGCTTAGTTCTTCACAACCAAGAAAAAAAAAAGGACACGAACATGCTGCTCTTCAGCCTGTTGTAATGGGTTCAAAGGCAATTCATCTGACAACCTTAAGAATAATCAAAATCCTTGATCTACTTAAACAAGTGACCCAGAGATGTGCCTGCTGTAAATCCCTCCCATTAAAATGGTTTTCTTACCAAAGTTTCTATATGTCTTTTAGCAGGCAACCCACCCCAATATCAAAAACTTTTGACAAACTTGATGGGGTTGCCCTTTCCTTTGTGTGGGCTGGAAGTTACCCAAACTTGAAAGAGAAGCCCTACAACTACCCCTTTCCCTTGAATGGACCCTTCCTAATTTCAAATTATTAGTGTTGGGCAGATGTTCTAAAAGGTTTTCTCAGCCCACAGACAACTCTGAGTTGATCCTTAGGTTTATATACAGCACTTAATAATCTGTTTTTTAGAGGCAAACAACCCTTATAGTAAGGCATAAAGCTAGGAGGAAGTATCCCATCCAACACCATTTCTCCCCACGTACTCCTTTCTAGGAAAATCCTACCCTTTCTTACATCAGTTTGATTGCGAATTCACAGGTCTGGGCCAGTCGAGGAATTGTGACCTTGAAGCATTATTTTAGATGGAAATGAATGGGATTTAATCAATTAAAGCTCAACAATAATCTACCCAACTGGATGTTTTTTGGATACCTGTAATTTTCCTTGACTAGGCCTATATAGGGCAGAACTCTATTTTTTTTATTTTATTTTTTTTAAACAGAACACATGAAAGCTTATTTATAAAGATTGTGCATATGGTAGCTTTTATAATAATACAAGAAATAAGACTATAAACCTTTACATTTATTGAGATAATGAATGTATCCTTGTCTAAATAAGACTGACTGAACAATATAGTTGCAATTCTACTGAATCTGGAAGGCGCTAAATGAAAGGTGAATGCTATGGGTGTATTGTGTGCCATTATAAAAATCTATAAAAATGTTACCTGTTAAAAAAATGGGGAAAAAAAAAAATGGGGAAAAAAACTACTCACCATGCCAATACAAAACAATATAAACAATAGTAGCCATGGGATGTCAGTACAACTATGCTCTTCCAGTGGCCTCCAGTCCCTCTTAGAGCTCTGAAAATAAAATAAATAAAAATCAGCATAAACTTCACAATTCATCAAACTCATCTTATTTTATCTTAGAGTAACCAATGTTTGTTATTGTTCACCGGTCAAATTAGCTGTCCAAAATACTGAAGGCTGGCTGGGTGTACATGCACTGTATGATTTTCCTTGGGGCAGAAAGGCCAAAGCATGGCAGAGCATTTGAGAAACACGCAAGCCAAGCAGAATATAGCCATGACTCATTAGAGAAGTGCAGGAAAAAGGTAAGAAGTGGCCTTCACTGGTTTTTAGTGCCTAAAACTCTAGTAAATCAAGACAGGTTGCCTACCCTGTCTTAGAGCCTCCAACCAGTGGCCAGAAGCAGCTTGGATTATTCATATATTCGGTCATTGCTCAACCCATAAAAAAAAGTGACTAAAGTATGCCAACAAGAACATTTATTTTTTACCAAGGAAACCAATTAGAACTTGGGTTTTGCTTTCCAACTTGTACGTCACAAATGCTTTTGCAAGTGGACTGGTTGCCATGGGCAACAAGAAATGTTTATTGCTCATCTTTAAAAACAAAAAGGTTCTATCAGTTCTATGTTTATGATCATCTTTTCACCGCTCTGTAACACAATCTCACTTACTGTCCTACGCACCAAATAAAATGAAATCTCTGCAAAGTGCCTTTATACGAAATCAAGCCTAAAAAGCAAACCTGTCCTAAAAATGCCAAAAATCTGCAATCAAGGCAGGATTCATTATTTTTATAACCGTTTACAGTAAAATGTTGCCACTTCTTTTTAACTGAACAAAGCAATCCTAAATTAGGATAACGGTGAATGATAGGTAAATGCCACTACATGGATTGAAAAAAATGTAAAACACAAATGAGATGGGAACATTTTCATTTTTTATTTAGTTGCATAATAAATTCTGCACACTAATATTTGTCCAATAATTGTGCAAACAGATACTTCTAAGAAAGCAAGAACCTCACTTGTACTTTCTTAAATATTCAGGTTTGAGGCTTATTAACATTTTGGATTGACCGAGAGCACTGTAGTTATTCAATAATGAAATTAATCCTCAAAAAATAGGATTTTTGTACTCACCGTAAAATCAATTTCTCCGAGTTCATGGACGGACACAGCAGCATCTTGACATATGGGTATTATCCTCCTGTTAGGAGATTGACTAGGCAGAAAAAACAGCATGTTAAGTGTTAAAACACATCACACAGTACAGTACCGCCATGGGGGCGGTCCTTCTGGGTACATCCCCTCTCCCTGCATCTTGCAGCTCAGTTCGTAAAAAAAGCAGTACAAACATAAAAAAGGAGGAGGGGTGGGTGCTGTGTCCGTCCATGAACTCAGAGAAATGGATTTTACGGTGAGTACAAAAATCCTATTTTCTCTTCTGTTCATGGACGGACACAGCAGCATCTTGACATTAGGGACGTCCCCAAGCAGTGTCAAAAAACCGAGGGGTGGGAAAACAGCATAAAACAAACTTCACCCCAAACAAACCAGAGCTCCTCAACGGAGGAGTTGCAACCTTAAAAAAGGCCGCCTGTAAAACATTGCGGCCGAATTGAAGCATCCGAAGATGGACTCACATCAACCTTGTAAAATTTCGAGAAGGTGTGAACGGATGACCAGGTCGCCGCCTTACACACCTGGTAAACAGACGCTTGATGTCGGAAAGCCCAAGAAGCACCAATTGCCCTGGTCGAATGCGCCATAACTGGGAAGGGAGGCGCCCGCCCTTTTAGAGCATAAGCCTGAATCACGACCTGTCTGATCCACCTAGAGATGGTGGCCGACGAGACCGCCAGACCCTTCTTAGGACCAGCCACCGACACGAACAGTGAATCCAATCTCCGGAACAAAGCAGTCGCAGACAGGTACACCCGCAGAGCTCGGACGACGTCCAAGGAATGCAACGCAGCCTCTGTGGGATGCGCCGGCCGAGGGCACAAAGATGGAAGAACAATGTCCTTATTAAGGTGAAAGGCCGAAACAACCTTAGGAAGGAACGAAGGCTGTGGACGTAGCACCACCTTATCCTTGTGGAAGATCAAATAGGGAGCCTTGCATGACAAGGCCGCCAATTCAGAAACCCGTCTGACTGATGTAATCGCCACCAAAAAAGACACCTTCTGGGAGAGAGTCAACAAGGGAATCTCCCTAATGTTCTCAAACGGTGGTTTCTAAAGGACCGAGATGACCAGATTCAAATCCCATGGAGGTAGTGGAGGACGTACCGGAGGGGCCACATGTCGAACCCCCTGCACAAACGTACGCACTAGAGAGTGCATCGCCAAGGGTCGCTGAAAGAAGACAGCCAAGGCCGAAATCTGCCCCTTAATAGTACTTAAGGCGAGTTTCTGGTCCACTACACGCTGTAAAAAACAGCAGGATCCTGGAAATCAAATATGCACGCGGATGCCACCTCATCTCCTCACACAGAGATGTAAGCCTTCCACGTCCGATGGTAAATCTTTCCGGGAGGTTGACTTCCATGCCCGCAGCATGGTAGAGATCACCAAGTCCGACAGACCTCGGTCCCTTAGCACCTGGCTTTCAACAGCCATGCCGTTAAAGCCAACGACTGTAAAGCAGGATGAAATATGGGACCTTGTGACAGAAGGTCCTCTCGCAGTGGCAGGCGCCAAGGAACATCTGCTACCAGACGCACTAAGTCGGCGTATCAGGGACGACAAGGCCAATCTGGAGCAATTAGGATCGTTGGAATCCCTTCGACCTCCACTCTGCGGAGAAGATGGGGAAGAAGCTTCAGAGGAGGGAAGGCATAAAGTAGCCGATACTGACCCCACGGCGCCACCAACGCATCTGATGCGTCCGCCCACGGGTCTTTTGACCTGGCCACTAACCTCAACACCTTCCGATTGAGTCGCGACGCCAGGAGATCCATGTCTGGCGTGCCCCATTTCAGACACAGAAGCTGAAACACGTCCGGGTGTAGTGACCATTCTCCTTGGTCCAGCGTCTGGCGACTTAGGTAGTCCGTTTGCCAGTTCTGTACACCCAGAATGTACACAGTTCTGCCCATCTCAGGATGTGAGCGACCTCCGGCGCTGCCGCCGAGCTTCTTGTTCCTCTCTGATGATTGACATACGCCACTGCTGTGGCGTTGTTCAACTGGATCCTGACTGGATGACCTTGTAGTCTTTGAGACCACTCGGAGACACACAGCCTGATCGCCCGAACTTCCCGAGTCCAGCGCCCCTGGGCCGACTGAACTCCCCATATTCCCCCCCCAGCCTGAGAGGCTGGCGTCCGTCATGATCACCGACTCCAAAGACATGTTGGTAGGTTAATTGGCTTCTGTCTAAAAAAAAAAAAATTGGCCCTAGTATAAGAATGTGAGTTAGGGACCTTAGATTGTAAGCTCCTTGAGGGTAGGGACTGATGTGTATGTACAATGTATATGTAAAAGCGCTGCGTAAATTGACGGCGCTATACAAGTACCCAAATAATAATAATAATAATAATAATAATAATAATCACCGTCCAGCGAAAACAGAAGGAACGACCCAGAACTCGCATGCAAAAGCGGAACGACGGCCATTTTTGAGATGTCAACCGCTGCACCGCAGCCCGCAGAGTTTGCAGCTTCTCCCTGGGAAGAAAAACTCTCACCTCTGAAGAATCCAGGACCAGCCCCAGGTATTCTAGGCGTTGAGACGGCACCAACACCGATTTCTGAATGTTTAGCACCCAACCGAGGGTCCGGCAGGTGATAGACACATCTTCCTCTAATTCTGAGCTTGAAGAGGCTCTCAGAAGAAGGTCGTCCAGGTAACCTACAATAGCGATTCCACGCTGCCTCAGCTATGAGTAAGCGTCAATTCGTGACGTGAAACGCGTTAGCCACCCTTCCCTGCATGCACACCATCTGCATTTGTTGTTTTGGATTTATGGATTTATTTTGAATTTGGATTTTTTACCTGAAATTTTGGAATAAATAACTGTCTATACAGAGTGCGGCAGTCCAGGGTTTCTTTTTCTCCCATGCATCAGTGCAGAGCCAGCACCTGTGTGAGTGACCGGGCGGAAGCAGCTATTTGGTGAATTCTCAAGCTTTTGAGCGGTACGTTTTTCCTTTCCACGCTGCCTCAGCAAGGCCAGGATCGGGGCGAGCACCTTGGTGAATATCCTCGGTGCCGAAGCCAGACCAAAGGGGAGAGCCACAAATAGTGGTCTTTCCCGATCGCAAAGCGCAGAAATCTCTGATGCCTGGACCATATGGGGACATGCAAGTATGCGTCCTTGATGTCCAAGGACGCCAGAAAATCCCCCGGATGGAGAGCAGCGACGACAGAGCGGACCGATTCCATCCTGAATGTTTGCACTTTCACAAAGCAATTGAGGGCCTTGAGACCGCTTGTGGGCAGTAAATGAGGGCCCTTGCCTATGGCGAGGCTCCTTACCCTTACTGGATTGTGGGAGCAGAGTGCTCTTACCTCCCGTGACATCCTTTATAATGTCATCCAGAGAGGCCCCAAAAAGTATTTTCTCCCTTAAAGGGTAAGTCCACCAAGGCCTTCTTAGAAGACTGGTCCGCGGACCAACACTTCAGCCAGACCAGGCGGCGTAACACCACCGCATAGACCGAGGCTCTGGAGAGCAAGGGCAACGTATCCAGGGCTGACTCGCAAACAAATTTAAGGCCCTGAACCAACTGTTCGGCCAGAGCCACACAGGCCGGGGGAGCCTGATGCTCCTCCAACCCCTGGAGCAACAGTTTTGCCCATTCAGTAAGTGTCTGAGACACTAGAGCCCCGGCCATGACCGGTCGCACCGCTGACCCCACCACCATGAACAGGGAGCGGGCCACGGCCAGGCAGAAAAAACCTGGGCTGCAAGATGCAGGGAGACGGGATGTACCCAGAGGGACCGCCCCCTGGGCGATACTGTACTGTGTGATGTGTTTTAACACTTAACATGCTGTTTTTTCTGCCTAGTCAATCTCCTAACAGGAGGATAATACCCTAATGTCAAGATGCTGCTGTGTCCGTCCATGAACGGAAGAGAAATACAACTTGCCTAATAATTGTGCACACAGTGTATATCCATCAATCCATTCATTCATGCCAGTGGTACATGTTATCAGAAAAGGGTTAAACTGATTACTAAATGTAGACTGAATTCAGACAGTACTTAAAGCAATCTACTCAATTGGGTCCAATTACAGTTGTTAAATACAGGCTACCAAGGAAAAAAAAAAGCCATTTAGTTTATTGGTTCTGACTATATTAGCACAGTGGAGAAAAAGGCTTCAAGGGCTTCAAGGCGGTCATTTATATGCATCAGCCAACACACAAGTGGAAACAGTGGAGATGTAATAAATGGTCCTAGCACAGACTTTGATTCTGCAGCAACCATCAATATAGTTAATAGTACCATGATAAAGTTTTAATAAAAAATGCAGTTTCTATCTGGAAACACGTGACAATATGTGGCCTTTTTCATAATATATTACCTTGCTTTGTCCCAATTTTTACCTGTCAGCTTTTATAAATACAACATTTAAAAAAAAAAAAAAAAAAAAAGAGTCAACACAACTGTGCTAGTTTTCCCACTGCTCCTCAAACACCGGTCATTACACTGTTTGACAAGGTAAACAGTATATTACTGCTACACATCTTACCTGGCATCATGTTTGGCATATCTGTTATGTCAGTCCTTTGTTGCAGCAAGTAAAAAAATATATATAATATAGCATTTACAATTGCAACTCAAGTCATATTGTAATTGAATATTAAAAATGACCTTGCCTTTTTCTGCATCACTGTAAGTTCCTGTAAAATGCAATAAGGCTACCTGAAGGTGTTCTGTACACAGATGGTGTACAGATCAACCCCTCAAAACATAAATTTACTGCTTGTGCGATTGGCTCACTGATTTTTCCAGAAGTCTACACTAAGATGCATGTCAGATTTTGGGCATCCCTTGCAACAAAAAGGTCATATTTGGTGAGATATTCCCAAAAGGAAATCACCTGTAAAAGGGATGCAGACCGTGCAATTTTTCTCATTAGTGCCCTGCATGTGCAGCAGCTGATTGAGAATTATGAAACCACTCCCATACAGACTCACTATACACATGGACACAGACAAATACATAGGAATTTCTTCAAAATAAAAATAAGTAGGACTCTGTGTCATGGATATGCAGTAGTGTTTGTCTGTCAGCTTACCTTCCTTCCCATGTGTTCATCTTAGAGGCCAGACTCTCTCTCACCTGGCTGCCTTTATAATCTCCTCCCAGCCTGACTCCACCCCAGGCCCTATCACAGAACACTATATTAACCTGTTCACTGCAAGTCTGCATTGCTGATCAACGTGTTTGTTAACCACTTCAATACCATGCACTTATGCACCTTCCCGCCCAGACCAATTTTCAGCTTTCAGTACTCTCACACTTTGAATGACAATTACTTAGTCATGCTACACTGTATCCAAACAAAATTTTTATCATTTTTTTCTCACAAATAGAGCTTTCATTTGGTGGTATTTAATCGCCACTGGGTTTTTTATTTTTTGCGATATAAGCAAAAAAACAGCATTTTTTTAAAAAAAAAAACACTTTTTTTTAGTTTCTATTGTAAAATTTTGCAAATAAGTAATTTTTCTTCATAAATTTGTGCCAAAATGTATACTGCTACATATCTTTGGTAAAATGAACCCAAATTAGTGTATATTATTTGGTCTTTGTGAAAGTTATAGAGTCTACAAACTATGGTGGCAATCACTGAAAATTTATCACATCTGATCACGCCTGATGTACTGAAGGCCTATCTCATTTCTTGAGACACTAACAAGCCAGGAAAGTACAAATACCCCAAAATTACCCCTTTTTGGAAAGTAAACAGTCCAAGGTATTTACTAAGAGGCGTGGTGAGTTTTTTGAAGTTGTATTTTTTTCCCACAATTCTTGGGAAAATTAATTTTTTTTTTTTTTTTTTTACACAAACTGGTCATATTAACAGTTTTTTTCTCTCACACAGCATATGCATAATTGCAACTACACCCCAAAATACATTCTGCTACTCCTCCTGAGTGTAGCGATACCACATGTGTGAGACTTTTACACAGCCTGGCCACATACAGAGGCCCAACATTGAAGTAGCACTTTCAGGCGTTCTACAAGCATAAATCGCACATATCCTTTCTCAACCACCTATTACACTTTTGAAGGCCCTGGAGCACCAGGACAATGGAATTTTCCACAAAATGACCCCATTTTGGAAAGCACACACCCCAACGTATAATCTATGAAGCATTATGAGTCTTTTGAACGGTTCATTTTTTTCCAGAAGGTTTTGGAAAATGTGGAGAAAAAATGAAAATGCATTTTTTTTTACACAAAGTTGTCCATTTATAAGATATTTCTAACGCATAGCATATACATAGCAAAAATGACACCCCAAAATGCATTCTGCTACTCCTCCTGAGTGTAGCGATACCACATGTGTGAGACTTTTACACAGCCTGGCCACATACAGAGGCCCAACATTGAAGTAGCACTTTCAGGCGTTCTACAAGCATAAATCGCACATATCCTTTCTCAACCACCTATTACACTTTTGAAGGCCCTGGAGCACCAGGACAATGGAATTTTCCACAAAATGACCCCATTTTGGAAAGCACACACCCCAACGTATAATCTATGAAGCATTATGAGTCTTTTGAACGGTTCATTTTTTTCCAGAAGGTTTTGGAAAATGTGGAGAAAAAATGAAAATGCATTTTTTTTTACACAAAGTTGTCCATTTATAAGATATTTCTAACGCATAGCATATACATAGCAAAAATGACACCCCAAAATGCATTCTGCTACTCCTCCTGAGTATAGCGATACCACATGTGTGAGACTTTTACACAGCCTGGCCACATACAGAGGCCCAACATTGAAGTAGCACTTTCAGGCGTTCTACAAGCATAAATCGCACATATCCTTTCTCAACCACCTATTACAATTTTGAAGGCCCTGGAGCACCAGGACAATAGAATTTTCCACAAAATGACCCCATTTTGGAAAGCACACACCCCAACGTATAATCTATGAAGCATTATGAGTCTTTTGAACGGTTCATTTTTTTCCAGAAGGTTTTGGAAAATGTGGAGAAAAAATTAAAATGCATTTTTTTTTACACAAAGTTGTCAATTTATAAGATATTTCTAACACATAATATGTACATAGCAAAAATTACACCCCAAAATGCATTCTGCTACTCCTCCTGAGTATGGCGATACCACATGTTTGAGACTTTTACACAGCCTGGCCACATACAGAGGCCCAACATCCAAGTAGCACCTCCAGGCATTCTAGCAGCATTAATTGCACATATCATTTTCTGACTACCGATCACATTTTTGAAGGCCCTTCATATATCTAACACATAGCAGGTACATACCAAATAACAAAAGATTACCTGTGGTTTTAGAAGTGCAGTGGTCCACAGAGGAGAGCATCGTCCAGGCAGCAGGCAGGGATGAGGTCAGCGACAGCAAAAGCAATCATCCAGGCAGCAGGCAGGAATACTGTCCATAGTTCGCACAGGCAGAGATACTGTCAGCACAGCCAGAGCACAGCCAAAGCACAGGTCCAGGTAGCAGGCAGAGGTGTCCCGGCAGAAATTCTGTCCAAAGTCAGTAGAGGCAGCAGGCAGATATATGGTCAACACAGCCAAAGTATTGGTCCAAGCAGCAGGAAGAAACATGGTCCATAATGTCATGGGTCATTACAGGCAGTAATATGGTCAGCACAGCCAAATTATTGGTCCAAGCAGCAGGAAGGACCATCAAGCTTAGGGCCAGGGGGACAGGGGTAGAGGCTTCTCCCACCCAAATCGCTTTGAAGCCTCCGGGCAACCAGACCCTGTTCTTGGAGCACAGAAAACGAAAAACTGGTTTTCTCTACTCAGAACGCTATTCTGAAGCCCCTCACATATGTGAGACCCCTGTGTACTAAAAGTAGATGGCCAAAAGATCAGTCCAAGTGGCAGGCAAAAACATGGTCGATTAACAGGCCAAGGTCGGTACACGTGGAAGTCAGAAACGTGGTTTAAATCGGCAGGCAGAGGCATCGTCGGTAAACAGGCTGAGGTTGGTGCACGTGGAGGTCAGAAACGTGGTTTAAATCGGCAAGCAAAGACATCGTCGGTAAACAGGCCAGGGTCAGTTAATTAACATGGAAGGTAGTTAGTAACATGGTAGCAGGCAAATAGGGAAATGGCAGTCTGTTAATAATAAGGGGAACTAATGGATGTATGATAATTTTTGAAGCAATTTCCGATGCACAGGCCAGGTTGGGAGGGACAATCGGGACAATAATAGCTGGTGTCTCTTCTTACTCCTCCTCCTCTGCTGCATACACGGCATTTCTTTTGGCGTCTTCTTCCAGATTCTGTGGGGGGGATGCTAAAGGGATAGTGTCGCTCGTGAAGCCGACTCACACTATCAGAGCGAATGCTTCCTGGGGCGGGATCTTGTTGGTAAATGAGGGCATCGATGATATCTTCGATATATTGGAGGTAGTGGAGTCAGTGATTTTGAGTTGCTTTTTGGTAGCAAACAAACGAATTAAAAAGGGCCATGTGAAACAGGTGAAACGCAACTTTTTTGTGCCAATAACGGGACTTTCTGGTTGATAAGTAGGGCTGTAGCATCTGGTCGTTTAAATCCACCCCCCCCATGTACAAATTGTAGTCGTGGACACATTCGGGCTTTACAATGGAGCCGCGTCTTCTTGGGATCTCCACCATGGTGTCATTGTGGATCGTAGAGAGGATGTGGACATCTTTCTTGTCCCTCAACTTCATGGCCAACACCTCCTCGTTCCTCATGGATGCCGATTCTCCAGGTCGCAATTTTTTTGTCAATAAATTTTGTGGGAATCCCTTCCGTTTTTTTTTTAAGGTACCGCAGGCCGGGGTTTGTTTACTGTAAAGGTGGCGAAAAAGGGGCAGGCTGGTATAATAATTATCAACATATAAATGGTAACCTTTTCCGAACAGGGGGTATGCCAACTCCCAGACAATTTTCCCACTGGTTCCAATATATGTGGGGCAATCACGGGGCTGGAGCTGGGAGTCTTTGCCTTCGTAGATCCTGAATTTGCAGACGTATCCAGTGGCTCGATCACATAATTTATTTAATTTTAACCCATACCTGGCTCTCTTGCTTGGTATGTACTGCTTGAACTGCAGTCGGCCGGTGAAATGTACGAGGGACTCGTCCACACAAATTTTTTGGTCTGGGATGAAAACGTATCTTGTACAATTTGTCGTAGTTGGGATGATCTCGGGGAGGGCACTGTGAATTGTCATTGAAGTGGAGAAAGCGCATAATCATGTCGTATCTTTTCCTGGACATGACAGCGGAATATATGGGCATGTGTTGGATGGGGCGTTTGGACCAATATGAATGGACTTCGTTCTTTTTTGTAAGCCCCATATTGAACATAAGGCCCAAAAATAATTTAAATTCCTCCAATGTTAGACGCCGCCACTGGAACATGAGGGCGTAGGAAGAATCGGGGTTGGCAGCAATAAATTGGGATGCATACAGATTTGTTTGATCCACTATATTCTGCAGCAAATCTTGTGGGAAAAATAAACAAAAATAATCAAATTTAGAAAAATTTGTAGTGTCGGGCTGCACACCTGGCTGTGCGGTGAAAGGGGGGATGATAGCGGATCCTGAGTTGGCAGGCAACCATAAGGGGTTTGCCAGGGCATCGGGAAGGTAGGATTGGGGCTGGATTCTTCGGGTTGGGCGTGCATTTCCATTGCTTGTACTGGGCTCCTCTTCCTGGGGTATGGCGCTGCTGGTGGTGGGCAGTTCTCCTGATCTTGGTGCTGATCTTGGTGCCGATCGCATTCTTTTGGGAGGGACGGTTTCCTCCGGGGACTCGGACTCTGAGCCACTATCCTCCACTGGCTCGTATTCCGAACCAGAATCGGATAATGGGAGCTCCCCGCTGCTCTCATCATCCGACATGGCAAGAATGGCATATGCCTCCTCAGGTGTGTAAACCCTTTGGGACATTATGGCAGTGCTTATTGGTGGGCCTGTGTAATGGTACTGCTGGTGGTAGTGGTGGCGGTCTGTGTGGTAGTACCGATGGAGGTATTAGTGGTGGGCCTGTGTGGTGGTACCGATGGCGGTATGGGTGGTGGTGGTACCAATGGCGGTACAGGTGGTGGTGGTACCGATGGCGGTACGGGTGGTGGTGGTGGCGGCGGTACCGATGGCGGTACAGGTGGCGGTACGGGTGGTGGTGGTAGCGATGGCGGTATGGGTGGTGGTGGTACCGATGGCGGTACAGGTGGTGGTGGTACCGATGGCGGTACAGGTGGTGGTGGTACCAATGGCGGTACGGGTGGTGATGGTACCGATGGCGGTACAGGTGGTGGTGGCACTACCGACGGTGGTACGGGTGGTGATACTGGTGGTGGTACCGATGGCGGCACTAGTGGTGATACTGGTAGCGGGCCTGTGTGGCAGTATAGATGCTGGGCCTGGTGGCGGTACTGGTGGTGGTACTGGTACCGATGGCGGTACTGGTAGCCTGTGTGGCGGTGCCAATGGCGGTACCGATGGAGGTGGGCCTGTGACAGATGATTGACAGATGGGCTGATTGATTGACAGATGGGCTGATTGATTGACAGATGGGCTGATTGATTGACAGATGGGGTGATTGATTGACAGATGGGGCGATTGATTGACAGATCGGCTGATTGATTGACAGATCGGCTGATTGATTGACAGATCGGCTGATTGATTGACAGATGGGCTGATTGACAGATGGGCTGATTGATGTGCTGGGCTGTGTGACAGGTCCTCTTTATGGGGGGGGCGTGTTGTGCACTGTAAACTTATGTAGACAAACTACACTGAGCTAACTTACTGATCTCTTCTCTCTCCTCACAGATCGGTGTGTGAGGAGAGAGCAGGGATCAGGTAGTAACTCCTGTGGAGTTTGTTTACATTTGTGACCGGCTGTGATTGGACACAGCCGGTCACGTGGTAAACAGCCAATTCATTGGCTGTTTACTCTGATCGGGGACGCGCTGTGTCCAAGGGACACTCGCCTTCCCCGATCCCCGCTCTGCAAGCCTGTGGCGGCGCGCACGGAGCGCGCCGCCGAGTTTGTTTTGACAGGTGATCGGCTGTGACTTTGACAGAGCCAATCACATGGTAAACAGCCAATGAAATTGGCTGTTTACCGTGATCGGGGAAGCGCTGTGTCCGAGGGACACATGCCGTCCCGATCACCGCGCTGCGCGCCCCCGCGGGCGCGCGCAAGGCATTATCCTGCAGGACGTCATATGACGTCCAGTATCGATAATGCAACCACTTCCCGGACGTCAATTCACTATTGACTGGGCGGGAAGTGGTTAAGCATTATGTGTTTGGGTTCCTGCCTGCCGTGTGCTATGTCTGTCTCTGTGTTTCCGATATTGGCTTGTTCCCGACTATCCCTGTCTGCTTGTGACCTTGACCTTCGGCTTGTCCTTCGTTTATCCTTGTCTGCTTGTTGCCCAGACCTTGGCCTTTCCCCTCACTATTCTTGTATCCTGTGCTGCTGCTTCCCGTCTTTCCTCCTTACCCTACGAGGCGTGAGCTAGGAGACTCTAGGGGTCGCGCCCTGGACCTAGCTGCAGCGTAACATCCTCACCACTAGAGGCTCTGGTGAAGACCTGCTGGGTCTTAGACTCCGCGCCCTGGACAATCTCGGCTCTAGCTTCCTGTGGATCCCGGTTGTGCTCCTCTGGTCCCGCTTTCCACAACCACCCAGTTTCCTATCCACAGCAGTCAGCCATAGGGTTCACTACCTTGTGGTGCACTCCTGACCCCCTACGGTGTGCATTTGTCATCTGGCCACAGGTGACCTGACACTCTGCAACAAAGTTTGTTAAAATTTCAACAAAAGTGGAGTTACTCCTAAACATACACAAATATGGTTATTTTAATTCTTTCCTGTCTAAAATGAAAAAAGAAATTAAAAATAATATCTTCTAAATAAAATCTGAAAAAACACCCAAAATGAAATACCCTATATACTCAAGTAGAAGCCGACTTTTTCAGCACATTTTTTATGCTGAAAAAGCCGACTGCAGTTAAGACTGCATGACACATCGGGAGACCCTCACTCGAGTATAAGCCGATGGGCAGCTTATACTTGAGTGAGGGTCTCCCGCTGTGTCTTGCAGTCTTAACTGCAGTCGGCGGCCATCCACTGTAGCTAAGCCGCGCCTCCTGCTCATCCGTGATAGACAGAACACTGATAACAATGCTGACTGCAGTTGCATGACACAGCGGGAGATCAAAAGGTACATGAGGCTGCAAATGGGCATGGTTGACCCTCTTTTCCACTTACAGTAGCTGCTGCATTTCCCACCCTAGGCTTATACTCAAGTCAATAAGTTTTCACATTTTTTGTGGTAAAATTAATATATTTTATATATATATATATATATATATATATATATATATATATATAAATAAAAAAAAAGAGGAAAATCCGAATTGCCCTGCCCAACTCCTCTAATCTCAGCGCTAAGGAGCAATATAAGCTCTACACCAGTCTAACAGATCCAGGTATATGGTGAAAAATAATTAATAAATGAATAGGTGGACAAAAGATGTCCGTCAGCAGCCACTTAAAACAATAAAAATATTAAACAAAAATGATGTATCAAAAAACTGTATAGCAAGCAACAGTAAAAATTGCATCAAAGTAGCGCTAAAATCAGTTAATAAAAACCGACTTGTGAATATATATATAAAAATACATATGAAAATTCATAGATAGGGAGAGCTTGATTAAAGCAAAAGGACACAATGACTAAGCATGAAAGGTCCGTAAAATGAGTCTATGGGAAGTGGGAGAAATAGATCAAAATCACTTTTCACGCGATGGGTGACCTCTCTCCAAAGATAACTTCACAGATATATTCCACACACCCCTTAGGGGTTTAAACTCACCACAGTGATGAAATTATTATGCCTGAACGATATCCAAAGCGGACTGCTCAGTCGGTGTGTCTCAGCAAACTTCCGTCATCCAGGAACATAGGAAGATATATATATATATATAGCGCACAGACCTTTTACCTGCCCTTGGCTCCTTAGCAAGGAAAAAGCACACCGTGCTATGTGCCCGTACCTCTTGTGTGAAGAGGTTGAGAGGTGTAATGTACCTGGGTCTCTGTGATCAGGTTCCTGTCTTCACTGTAACAAAAGACAAGTCTCTATTCCCCAATAACTTCAAAGTCCACACTGATTGCAACTCCAACCTAGAGTTTATTTCTTCTGTTATGCACAATAACTGGACAGGAGAAGGTTGGAAGAAGAGCGGGACAGCAAAAGTTGTGGGAATAGGTCCAGGCACAAACAAATTATTATTCACTATTCACGAATTCTTATTCACTACCCATATCTTTAGGTAGACTCAGCTCACCCGGATAGTCTCCCCACGAAGCGAGCCTAGCAGCCGGAATGATGCTCGAACTAGATACACTTGGGTCTCTGCCACAGACCTGGCGAACTTAGTTGCAACGTTAAGCCTCTTTCAGGGAGATGACATCCCTCCAGAGAGTTACCGGGCCCCTTCCTTCACTGCGAGTTCCTCACCAGTCCCTCGGAACGGTCCTCCCCGGCCTCCTCATCTAGGATACGGGTCTCCTCGCAAGGCAGCACCCTGGGATTCCTCGATCCTCTGTGGGCCTCAGCCAAAGGTGCTGAGCCCAAGGACTCCAGTTGCATCCCCAGAGTTAAAGGTGCCTGGGACTGATCCGCCAGCGTACCGAACCAGGAACTCCACCCCAGAGCTAAAAGTGCCTGGGGTGGCCACGAACAGAACCACGCGCTCCCGGGGTCGGACCCCGGAGAACTCACTACCTACAGCCAAGGTCTGCCCCTTTTATATCCCCTCCCGGGATGCACAGCGGGCAAACACGCCCACCATACCACCACCGACAAGGGACATCCAAGGCAAAGCACTGTACCAGCGGTTCAACCCTGGCCTCCGATGGCAGCGCCACCAACAGGCCACGGGGAACTACACACCAGCATCCCGCCTGCAGCTAAAATTGGGTTTGCTGAACCCTATCAAATAATGTGTTTGAGCACAACTACCGCTCAAACAATCCCCTAAATTTCAAAGCCCAGCTACATACACACACACATACATATACACATATATATATATATATATATATATATATATATATATATATATATATATACACACATACATACATACATACACACACACACACACACACACACACACACACACATATAATATATATATATATATATTATATATATATATATATATATATAATCACACATACATATATATTTTAGGGGTGCCGAAGATGATCAGCGTATCGATGCATCGCGATTCGGCCTTGCGTGATTCTGCATCGATGCAAAGAGCACCCAAATCGCGATGTGCGCTGGCGTCATCGCGGCTCCTCTCCCTTGTCACATTTATTGTAATGGCTGCGAGGAGCCATGCTGTGCGCAGCACACATTGGCCGGAACATGGAGGGCCAGGGCCTGACCTGAAGGGCGGCTCGGCCTGTCCATGCTGGCGCTGCAACTGATGAGAGCGGTGGCGGCTGGGCTTGTGGAGCATGGAGCTCCAGGGAGGAGAGCAGAGCCAAGACACTGGAAGTGTTCGGGGCATCCGTGGAGGATGACCGGAGGAGAGCTGATTAGAGCGGCAGAGGCAGATGAGGGGGCCGCGGGGAGGACACCGAGGATGTGGAGGAGTCGGGTGGTGGGCGTGTCCCTGCATCAGTAGGAAGCTGCCCAGTCTGTCAGCTCACTCTGCCGTGATGGGCTATTTGGAGTCCTGGGCTGCGAGGGCCGCCGCTCTGGTGGCAGTGATCAGGATCCTGCTGGCTCTGATCCAGGGACATGGGGCTGATGAGTGCACACTGCACAGTACACCTTCTCCCGGGAGATCTCTGCACTGGCCCGGGAACATGCAGGTAACCACACCCCTGATTGGTCACTCTGCAGCCTGGTCACATATTTGTGGTGTCTACTGAGGAAAGGGGGTGAGGACCCCCTGGGTGGCAGGGGGAGAAAGAAAGAGAGGACCCCCTGGGTGGCAGGGGGATAAAGAGGACCCCCTTGGGTGGCAGGGGGAGAAAGAGGACCCCCTTGGGTGGCAGGGGGAGAAAGAGGACACCCTGAGTGGCAGGGGGAGAAAGAGCAAAACCCTGAGTGGCAGGGGGAGAAAGAGCAGAACCCTGAGTGGCAGGGGGAGAAAGAGCAGAACCCTGAGTGGCAGGGGGAGAAAGAGCAGAACCCTGAGTGGCAGGGGGAGAAAGAGCAGAACTCTGAGTGGCAGGGAGAGAGGGCCCCAGGTAGTTGGTTGTATATTCACTGTGTGCTAGCTGCTAACTAATCATACAGCGCCCACTTTATTTTGGTTTTTAATGCAGATATGACAGCATGTTACCCAGCTAGCTGTCAAACTGCCTAATGTCCCCTACAACCCATTCCTCCTCCCTCAATTGCCACTGTCTCTCGCCCAACCCCCCTATAGGTCTCAAAATACTCCTGATCACTATTACTAACCCCAGATCACTGAAACTCCACATCAGACGGACATGGCTCCTGGCCCATTCCTCTTCCACCTCCCTATTCAAACCAATGCCCACCACCCTCACCCACCCACCTCCATTCAGTCTCCAACCCTATTCCATGCAACCATGAACAATCTGAGGTCCCATCCATTCTCATCTCTGGACCCCCTCCATCCTTCAGTTCCCATCACCCTTCCCCCCCCCCCAGACTCCTCTATTGAATAATATTCATGGACTCTTCCAGCCTTCCATTCCTATTCATCAAATTCTTCAATCCTTTCTTGCTTACTCATGGGTTCCTCCTTCCCTATCCCCAGACACTTTCATTCTCTATCCATGGATTTCACCATCTTTCAATTCTTATCCCTTGACCCCTCCATCCTTCAGTTCTTCTATCCCCGGACTCTTTCATCCTTTAGTTCCCATCTCCAGATCTTCCTTCCTTCCTTTCCTAGTCATGGATTCTCCTTCCCTATCCCCAGACTCCACCATCCTTCCATCCTTCAGTTCTCCTCACTGCTTGAATTTGTTTATGAAAACTAATCGGCAGTAATTGTGATGCATCTCGGAATCAAATTGAATGATTCCCATGATAATCGTAATCGAATCGTGAGACCACTGAAGATGCGCACCTCTAATATATATATACACACACACACACGTGCGCAGTATCTCACAAAAGTGAGTACACCCCTCACATTTTTGTAAATATTTTATTATATCTTTTCATGTGACAACACTGAAGAAATTAAACTTTGCTACAGTGTAAAGTAGTGAGTGTACAGCTTGTATAACAGTGTAAATTTGCTGTCCCCTCAAAATAACTCAACACATATCTAAACCGCTGGCAACAAAAGTGAGTACACTCCTAAGTGAAAATGTCCAAATTGGGCCCAAAGTGTCAATATTTTGTGTGTCCACCATTATTTTCCAGCACTACCTTAACCACTTAAATTGGTTGTAAACCCACTTACAAAAAGGAAAAAAAACCTGCAAGGCAAAAGGCATAACGAGCTAGTATGCATAGCTCATTATGAACTACTTATCTTAGATAGAAGCCCCCGCAGAGGTCATCGTACATCGTACACTGCTCCGGCCGGCGACATCCCTCCTGGAGTTACTTCCGGGTATCGCGGGCTCCGGCGCTGTGATTGGTCAGAGCCGCAGTGACGTCACTCCCCCGATAACGGCACGTACGTGCCATTGCTTCAGTGCGCATGTGCCGATGACGTTGTCAAATGCATATACAGGGGATATCTCCAAAACCGTTCAGGTTTAGAAGATATCCGGGGTAGCTACAGGTAAGCCTTATTATAGGCTTACCTGTAGTAAAAAGCGGTTGTAAAGGGTTTACAACCACTTTAACACCTTCCTTACTGGGCACATATACCCCCTTCCTGCCCAGGCGAAATTTCAGCTTTCGGCACTGCGTCGCTTTATCTGACAATTGCGCGGTCGTGCGACGTGGCTCCCAAACAAAATTGACGTCCTTTTTTTTCCCACAAATAGAGTTTTCTTTTTGTGGTATTTGATCACTTCTGCGGTTTTAATTTTTTGCGCTATAAACCAAAAAAGAGCGACAATTTGGAAAAAAAAAATAAAAAACACAATATTTTTTGATTTTTGCTATAATAAATATCCCAATTTTTTTTTAAAAAAAACTATTTTTTTCTCAGTTTAGGCCGATACATATTCTTCTACATATTTTTGGTTAAAAAAATCGCAATAAGCGTATAGTGATTGGTTTGCGCAAAAGTTATAGCGTCTACAAAATAGGGGATAGAATTCTGACATTTTTTTTATTATTTTTATTTTTTTACTAGTAATGGCGGCGATCAGCGATTTTTATCATGACTACGATATTGCGGCGGACACATTGGACACTTTTGACACATTTTTGGGACCATTCACATTTATACAGCGATTAGTGCTATAAAAATGCACTGATTACTGTATAAATGTGACTGGCAGGGAAGGGGTTAACACTAGGGGGCGAGGAAGGGGTTAAATGTATGCCCTATGAGTGATTGCTACTGTGGGGGGAGGGGACTGACTGGAGGAGGTGACCGGGCGCACGCGCCCCTCAGTGGCCGAAAGAGCGGAGGCCGTATGACGGCCTCCCGGCATTTAAGAACTACTTTGCGGCCGTCATTAGTCGTATGACGGGCGCAAAGTGGTTAAGGACCGAGCCTCTTTCTAAGATTTGGTGTTTACAAGTTAAAAACATTTTTTTGCTAGAAAATTACTTTACCAAACATTATATATATATATATAATTATTTTTTCATTCTAACACCCTAGAAAATAAAATGGCAGTCGTTGCAATACTTTGTCACACCGTATTTGCGCAGCGGTCTTACAAAGCGCATTTTTTTGGGGAAAAAAATACTTTTTTGAATAAAAAAGAAAACAATAAAACGGTAAAGTTAGCCCATTTTTTTTTTATATTGTGAAAGAATGTTACGCTGAGGAGGTCTAGGGCTAGAAATATTGCTCTCACTCTACCGATTACAGCGATACCTCACACGTTTCAACACTGTTTTCATATGCGGGCGCTGCTCACGTATGCGTTCGCTTCTGCACGCAAACTCGGCGGGACAGGGCGCGTTTAAGGAAAAAAATCATTCTTATTTATTTTACCTTTTTTTTTTTTTTTTTTTACCACTGTTCTTTACAGACGTTTTTACAGCCGCGTTTTTGAGCGTTTTTTACAGCTTAAAAACGCTTGTCCATGTTAGTCTATAGCTTCATGCCCACCTAGACGTTTTTGAGCTGCAAATAGCATAGACGTTTTTAAGCTGTAAAAAAAACCCAGGACCAGTGCGTTCCTCAGCGTCAGAATTAGGCAGGAAAAAACGCGAGCGTCAAAAAACGCGCAAAAACGCGCACTAACGCGCAAAAACGCGCACTAACGCGCGGTCGCGTTTTTAGCTCCGAGGTTTTTTTTTTGTTTTTGTTTTTTTTTTTCAAAAAAATAAATAAAAATATTTACAATAACATGGACAGGCGTTTTTAAGCTGCAAAAAACGCAGCTGTAAAAACGCCAGTGGGCATGAGGCCTAAGATCTGGGGTCAAAAAGACCTCAGATCTCATATTTACACCAAAATGCAATAAAAAACCAATTAAATGCCATTTGAATTTTTTTTTTATAAAAAGGTCTCTTTAGGAGCTATGGGCGGAAGCGACGTTTTGACGTCGCTTCCACCCTGCAATGGTATGGAGACGGGTGGGGCCATCTTCCCCTCACTCGTCTCCATACCAAGCCAGGAAGAGGACCCGATCGCTCCGGAGGGCACCAGAGTGCGGCGGGAGGGGGCCCCTCTCACACCGCCGATAAAAGTGATTGCGGAAAATCCGCCGCGGAGACCACTTTTATCTGAAAACGGACCGCCCGCTGAAGAAGAGGATACTGGGGTTATGGTAGCTAGCTACTGCCATAACAACGGTATTCCTCTTCAAACTTACCAACGTATAACGATGGCGGGCGGTCCGGAAGTGGTTAACCGTCTTGAGCATGGAGTTCACCAGAGCTTCCCAAGTTGCCACTGGAGTCCTCTTTCGCTCCTCCATGATGACATCACAGAGCTGGTGGATGTTAGAGACTTTGCGCTCCTCCACCTTCCATTTGGTCTGGAGACATGCTTGGCCACTCCATTACCTTCAGCTTTTTTTTAGCAAGACAGTGGTCGTCTTGGAGGTTTTTTGGGGTTGTTATGTTGGAATACTGCCCTGCATCCCAGTATCTGAAGGGAGGGGATCATGCTCTGCTTCAGTATGTCACAGTAGATGTTGGCATTCATGGTTTCCTCAATGAACTGAACTGTAGCTCCCAGTGCCGGCAGCACTCATGCAGCCCGAGGCCATGATCCTCCCACAACCATGCTTGACTGTAGGCAAGACACACTTGTTTTTGTAATCCTCGTCTGGTTGCCACCACACACGCTTGACACCATCTGAACCGAATAAGTTTACCTTGGTCTCATCAGACCACAGGACATGGTTCCAGTAATCCATGTCCTTAGACTGCTTTTCTTCGGCAAACTGTTTTCAGCTTTCTTGTGCATCATCAGAGCAGCATGGTCTTGGCCACCGTGCTGCAGCTCAGTTTCAGGGTCTTGGTAATCTTATAGCCTAGGCTTTCTTTATGTAGAGCAACAATTCTTTTTTTCAGATCCTCCAAGTTTTTTGCCATGAGGTACCATGTTGAACTTCCAGTGATCAGTATGAGAGAGTGAGAGCGATAACACCAAATTTACCACACCTGCTCCCAATTCACACCCGAGACCTTGTAACACTAACGAGTCACATGACACTGGGAAGGGAAAAATGGCTAATTGGGCCCAATTTGGACATTTTCACTTAGGGGTGTACTCACTTTTGTTGCCAGTGGTTTAGACATGAATTGCTGCGTGTCGAGTGATTTTGAGGGGACAGCAAATTTACACTGTTAGGGTCCTTTCACACGGGACGGATCCGTGATGATACGCCCCGTGAACATCCGCTTGCTCAGCGGGGATCGCTCCGTTGATCCCCGCTGAGCCAGCGGATGACAGGGCGGTCCCTGTCAGATCTCTGTTCTCCCCTATGGGGGGGATCGGATGAACACGGACCGTCTGTCTGTGTTCATCCGATCCGCTCTGCAGACGGATAGAAAAATAGGATTTTCCTCCATCTGCAGAATCGGACCATAGCAGGGACAGATGATATCGGGTGTCAGCGGATGTTCATCCGCTGACACCCGCTATCCCATAGGGATGCATGCATGTCTGTATTTCATCCGAAACGGATGGATGAAATACGGACATACTGTCCGCACGTGTGAAAGGGGCCTTATACAAGCTGTACACGCACTTCTTTACATTGTAGCAAAGTGTCATTTCTTCAGTGTTGTCACATGAAAAGATATAATAAAATATTCAAAAAAATGTGAGGGGTGTACTCGCTTTTGTGAGATACTGTAAACACACCACACTTTAATTTCTTTCATTGAGTGGAGAAAAATCTGTACTACATACTATTACATTTTTTAGTTTCAGTCTGACAAAGGAAAGCAGGTTTGTTGAATGGCTGTCAGTGGAAAATGAGTTGTCTGCCACCTTGACACTTGACAGTGCATCCCATTGGTAAAAAAAAACAAAAAAAACTTGTTGTATTTCACATGCTATCATTCCATAAGTTAAAAAAACAAGCCATTCAGAATTACACAATTGTTTATCTTCAGATAGCACATATTTTAAATAACCCCCTCATTTATAATTTCTTTAATAAAATATTGCAATAAAGCATGAACGTTTAGAGCCTGGATCAGTCACCCTTTCATAACGACTTAGCTGCCACAGTCCTCAAATGTTTCCAAGCTTGACAATCTACATAGTCCCATAATTACACCCGCCAAGCATTGCTGGAAAAGCTTATGGGTTTATCTGCTTGACTGCCAGCAAGCTGGGATCATTTTAAAGTGACACTAAACTCTGGTTTAACCACTTCAGCACCGGAAAAATTGGCTGCTCAATGACTGGGCCATTTTTTTGCGATACTGCACTGCGTCGTTTTAACTGACAATTGCGCGGTCGTGCGACGTTGTACCCAAACAAAATTGACTTCAGTTTTTCCCACAAATAGAGCTTTCTTTTGGTGGCATTTGATCATCTCTGCGTTTATTTTCTGCGCTATAAAAAATAAATTAGAAAAAAAGCGACAATTTTGAAAAACACAATATTTTGTACTTTTTGCTATAATAAATATCCCCAATTTTTTTTTCAAAAAAGCCAATTTCTCAGTTTAGGCCGATATGTATTCTTATACTTTTTCTTGACAATAGAAAAAAAATCACAATAAGCGTATATTGATTGGTTTGTGCAAAAGTAATAGCGTCTACAAAATAGGGGATAGATTTATGGAATTTTTATTATTTTTTACTAATAATGGCGGAGATCTGCGATTTTTAATCGGTACTGCAATATTATGGCGAACACAGACACTTGACACATTTTTGGGACCATTGGCATTTATACAGCGATTAGTACTATAAAAATGCACTGATTACTGTGTAAATGTCACTGGCAGGGAAGGGGTTACCACTAGGGGGCGATCAATGGGTTAATTGTGTTCCCTGACTGTGTGTTCTAACTGTAGGGGGAGGGGACTCACTATAGGAGATGACAGATCGCGGTTCCCAGCTTATAGGAACTCACGATCTGCATCTCCTCTCAGAACAGAACAGGGACCTGTACTTTACCGTCATTTTAGCTGCGCTTTTCTGCTGCTAGCATGGCGCTTTTAAACCCCTGCTAGTGGCCGATAAGGGCATTAATAGCGCCCGCAAAGCTCCACTGCCGGGCAGGGGTGCTTTAGGAGCGGTGCATACACCTCTCCTAAAGCATCCCAAAGATGCTGCTTGCAGGACTTTTAACGCCCTGCAAGCGCACCGCTCCAATGTGAAAGCACTCAGGGTTTCACACTGGAGTGACAGGAGAGGCGCTTTACAGGTGCTATTTTTAGCGCTAAAATGCCTGTGAAGTGCCTCAGTGTGAGAGCCTCTCTCTTGCTCTTGGTATCCAAGATGAAAAAAATATATATTATTTTTTGTTTGCGCACTGGTGCACAGTCATGCTGGAACATGAAGGGGCCATCCCCAAACTGTTCCCACAAAGTTGGGAGCATGAAATTGTCCAAAATGTCTTCATATACTGACGCCTTAAGAGTTTCTGTCACTGGAACCAAGGGGCCAAGCCCAACCCCTGAAAAACAACCCCACACCATAATCCCCCCTCCACCAAATGACTTGGATGAGCGAATTTGTGGTGAAGGAACTTGACTGGCCTGCACAGAGTCCTGACCTCAACCTAATAGAACACCTTTGAGATGAATTAGAGAGGAGACTGCGGGAGCGTGTCCAAGATGGCGCTGGGAGCAGACGTGTAGTTGAGGAGCTCCCATCCCGGAATTTTATCCTTCATTTATCCTAGTGTGGAATTGGCACAGATTGCTCCCATACCCCTCAGATTGCCTTCCTGTGTCTCGGGGAATGCAAAGGAACAAGAACAGGAGTCAGAAGAGACGATCCTCTGCCGCTGTGAGTACGCCGCCGAAACCCAGGCCTACAGCTCCCTCCTCGGCCTGCCACATGGACACTCAGACAGCACCCCCGCCTGACGGCACGATCCAGGCCGGGACTGTAGCCTTCAATGCCCTGATGTTGGCGATTACTACTTGCCAATCTACCCTCACTGTAAAAATTTACCATGTACAGACGGAGACGGCCCTCATCCGCCGGGACATGGACAAGTTTAGGGAGCGTGTGACGGAGGTGGAGAGATGGGTCTCTGTCGTTGGACATCCAGAGAGACCACCACTCAGACCTGCAAACTCAGAAAACCAAGGTAAAGGTCCTTGAAGCCAGGGCCGAGGATGCCGAAAATCGGAACCGCCGCAATAATTTGCGGGTGCTGGGACTACCGGTGGGATCAGATCCGGTCACCTTTATGGAGCAACTGCTTCCCTCTTTCCTTCCGAAAGCACGCTTCTCCTCACATTTCTCCATCGAGCGTGCCCATCGCATGCCGGTGACCAGGGGGCCACAGCCGCGCACTTTCATTTTCAAGCTCCTACACTACCGAGACAGGGACACGGTCCTCCGTGGCCCGCCTGCAAGGTGAGATGAAATTTGACCAGGCTATCGATCCTTCTGGATTATTCGGTAGAGACACAGCGCCAACGCAAGTCCTTCGACCAGGTCCGGGCTATGCTGCGTGAGAAGGGTATCAAATACAGCATGCTTTTCCCTACTAAGCTGAGGGTGCAAGATGGCGACCGTGTGCAATTCTTCACCTCCCCCAGAGATGCGGCTGCCTGGGCCGAGACTCTGCCACACTGACTCCCCTTGCATCTCTTCTCCCTGATCCTAACTGTGAGTATCGCACTTGGGGGGCTTGCTGCCATTCCAGTGGCATGATGGGTCACATTGCAATCTGAGGGGGGTATGTTTTTTCTCCCGACACATGGCCACTCATGTCTGCCACCATGGCGGTCTGTGACTTTCTCCCACCATGTGGGGGCGTGCGTGGCCGTGGCTTCTGGTCCGTGTCCCCCCTCTCAGTGCCTGCACCTGGATTCCTTCCCCTCCCAATTCCGGTTGACCCTGCCAGCCATATGGGGGTCCTATACTTGTGATGCTCTGCAGGTCCACGGGAGCATCCCGTGTCAGGCCCCCCCCCCTTATCGCCTCCTGCCTTGGGTGCTCAGGCTCTGGAACTATACTGCAGCTGTGACCCTAGCCCACACCCTCACATCCTCCATAACATCCCTGTGGAGACCCCCCTTGAGAACTTTTATCTCTCCCCCTCCTTGTTTGAATACGGTTTTGTTATGGGAGACTCAGGATTTGTTCTTCTAAGCACTGTGCCCCCGGGGCTCCGGGTGTTCTACACCAACTTGTCTTCGCCAGATTCCTCAGGAACATTTGACTGTTCTGACCTACAGAGGCTGGTAGCCTCTTGCTCATTGCCTTCATGTCCGGCCTAAAGGCTGGTGTTCGTTTTGGAAAGCAAACTCTCCTCTGCGTTTTGGGGGGGGGGGGGGTTTGGGCGAGTTGGGCCGCCCTGTTGGCTCTCAGTTTAATGTTTTATGTTGCATGACAGTAATGTTTATGGTCCCTTTAATTGCACTACTATGGAGGCATGGTCCTTTCCTCGGCCTTGTGCTGGCTGTCTGGAACGCTCCATGGCTTTTGGACTTTTGCAGCTCCTTATTGTATCTCACTACTGTGTTTACATGGCTACTCTTGACGTCCTCTCCTGGAACACACAGGGTTTGAACTCGTCGGTTAAACTATCCTTATGCCGTGTACACACGATCGTGATTCACGGCGGTGAAAACACCGCCGTGAATCACGACAGGAAAAACGAGGTAACGGCTTGTTCCCCCACACACGGCCGTTTTTCCCGTAATTTTTTCTCTTGACGAGAAAAACGACCGTGTGTAGGCTCCGCGGCAGTGTTTCCCTATGGGAAAACTGCCGCGGAAAAAAAAATTACAGGAATCACGAGGAGAAAAATTAGAGCATGTTCTAATTTTTCTCGTCGTGATTAATGCCATTTTTCCCGTCGGGAAAAACGGCAAAAAGCCCACAGACGATCGTTTTTCTCGTCCAAAGGAAAAAATTTCATTTTTCCTGACGGGAAAAATGATCGTGTGTACGCGGCATTAGTGTTTTAATTTATCAAGAAATATAACCCTCATGTGTATTACAGGAGACTCATCTGGTGGGAAGTAAGACCCTCAGCCTTAAGAAACCATGGGTGGGTCACCACTACCATTCCACTTACTTTAATTTTGCCTGGGGTGTTAGTATCCTTGTTCTTAAATCCCTCCCCTTTAAGCTCCTAGATTTGGTTCTAGATCCTGATGGTAGGTTTGTGCTGGTCTATGTATTGATCCACAACTTGCCATGGGTTCTGGTGGGACTTTATCTGCCGCCTCCCGTATCCCTTAAGGTGTTGAACCTGCTTTTGGCTAAGTTGGCGCAATTCCCCTAGGATAATGTAGTACTGATGGGAGACTTTAACCTTGTCCTGGACTCTATGGACAGGTGCGCCGCGGCTGACACTACCCATCAGGGGCTGGCGGCGTGGGCCGATACATACGGCCTTACGGATGCGTGGCGGTGGAGGCACCCTACGTCTCAAGCCTTCACTTGCCACTCTGCCACCCATAAATTCTTCTCCTGCATAGACCTGGCCTACGTGGGGGTGCCTGTCTTGCCCAGGGTCCAGGACATTACCATCCTTCCTAGGGGGATCTCAGACCACGCCCCGCTGCTTTTGTCCCCGACATCGACAACGGACTCGACTGACAAACTTTGGAGACTCCCCAGGTTTTGGGTTTCGGACGCAGAGGTAGAACCCCAGTTTCATGACACACTGCGACAGTACTGGAGTGACAACCCGGGTACGGCTGCGGAGACCTCCGTGTGGGATGCCTTTAAGGCCTCCTCAAGGGGGCACTATCAGTCAATAATAGCTGCGGTAAGGCAGGAACGTAGAGCGGAACTCACCAAGGTGGAGGACGATGCGTGCAGACAGGAGGTCCTTTATGTTGGGTCCCGGGATCCCCGGAAATATGTCCGACTTCAGTCTCTGACCCAGCAGGCCCTTCTTCTGTGAGCATCGTTGACGCAGAAGAAACTACTCCATCAATCCCAGCGTATTTTTGAGCAGGGGGAAAAGACGGGGCAACTCCTGGCCTGGTTATCCAGGGAGCAATTGGGAGTGCCTACCATCGCACAAATCCTTGACCAGGATGGAGTCCTCCTCTCTGCTCCTCAGGAGATTAACCAGTGCTTCGCTACTTACTACCAGCAGCTCTACAGCTTCAGAGTGACTAATGACCAGAAGGACCTGACTGACTACCTCGAGGCTATTGATGTCCCTGTCCTCACCTCCTCCTCCACGAACAAGTTAGATGCCCCAATTAAAATAGAGATTCAGGTGGCTCTCAAAATGATGCAGGTGGGTAAGACTCCGGGACCAGACGGGTTCCCGGTTGAGTTTTACAAAACATACATGGAGGACCTAGCTCCAAGATTACAGTCGCTTCTGTCTCGGGCATCAGAGTCCGGGGCTCTCCCAGATTCAATGAGTGACACAGTGATAGTGGTCATCCCCAAGCCTGGTAAGGATCCCACCCTCTGTTCCTCCTACCGCCCCATTTCCCTCATCAACTTCGACGCTAAAATATTCGCGAAGGTCCTTGCTAACCGTTTTAATACCATCATCACGGCTTTGGTCCACCCGGACCAGACGGGCTTTATGCCGGGAAGGGGCACGGACATAAACATTCGCCACTTGCATACCCACATAGCGATTGCGGAAACAGACAGCCCCGGAGTGGTGGCCTCACTCGACGCTGAGAAGGCCTTCGACACGGTCGAGTGGGGCTACCTATGGACAGTCCTTTCTGGATTTGGCTTTGGCCCTCGTTTCCTGTCCTGGATACAGATGCTGTATGTTCATCCCAGAGCATGAATACGCACCAACTGAACTCTGTCGGACTCCTTCTCCCTGGGGGAGGGGGACCCGGCAGAGCTGTCCACTGTCACCGGCACTATTTGCCTTGGCTCTGGAAACATTGGCTGCTCATCTTAGGAGAGACTCTGGGGTTAGGGGCATACGGGTAGGCCCACTAGAAAAAAAGCTTTCGCTATATACGGACTCCCCCCTGTTATATCTGGCAGACGCCTCCCTGAGGAATGCGTTGACCTAATTTGACACCTTTAGCTGCTTTTCGGGGATTTGTATCAACTGGGACAAATCGGTGCTGTTCCCGCTTCACCCCGAACAAACTCTCACACACCCCTACGCTGGGTTGATGAATTTACCTATCTAGGAGTGAAGGTGGGTCTCGAGCTGGGGAGCTACCTAGCTAGGAATGTGCTCCCAGTGTTGGACCAAGCGGTGTGCGACGTGGCGCAGCCTCCCTCTCACGCCCGTGGGATGAGGGAATCTCATCAAGATGATTTACCTACCCAAACTGTTGTATTTTTTCAGGCAGACCCCTATCCCTCTATCCTTTTTCCGTAATTTTTTTTTAATTTCATACATTTTTATTGTTGCTTATATACACAACATCGTTCAGTACAAAAGTATATCTAGTAAAAACAATGTTGTACAGTGGAAAAAAGTGCTACTATTTTCCTTATATCTCCCCTCTCATCCCTCCTCCCCCCTCTCTGCCCTATTTGACCCTCGCCTTCCCTCCCCCTCTGTTCTTTACCCTCCCTCCCCAATCCACACCGCTACCATGCGTTTTTGTGTGAATATTTTTATAAAATTAAATTAAATCGTCCCGGGGGGGAAGATGGGCAATCCCCCTCGCTTTTGCAGGCCATGCACAGACTGATTGGATACTGAAAGAAAGAGCATGGGGCGGCCAGTGGGTGCAGATATGGTCCCCTTCCTCCTCTTATATGGGGCACCCCATCTCATCTAGCCAGGGTTTCTACATCCTCACAAACTTCCTGAGGTTAACCTGTCTAGTGAGTGTCACTCTCTCACTCCAGACCATCTAATTAATAACATCAGACCAGGACTTTACGGTGGGGGGGGTGTGTCTGCGCCTGCCACTTCTGTGCAATTAGTTTTCTCGCCTGAAAAAGGCATCGCAGCACCACTTCAGTGGTGCCTGGTGGCACTCTGCATTCCTCCATACTCCCCAATAGACAAGTCCTGGACTCTGGTTCCAGATTAGTCTTGAATATTTTATTCATCCTGTCCACTACCTCCACCCAATATCTGAATAGCTTGGGGCACTTCCATACCATGTGCATTAGATCTCCTGAAGCGCTGCACCACAGGCATTCATCGTTTTGTCTCCACCCAAGTTTAAACATTCTTCTTGGGGTATAGTAAACCCGGTGTATTAGGAACAAATGGGATACTCTCTGTGAGGGAGAGATCGAGACCAGTTCTCCGTGTCGCAAAATCACATTCCACTGTCCTGTAGACATTGCGCCCACATCTCTCTCCCATCCCGCTCTGCTTTTACTGCTTTTAGTGGGTCCTAATCTGCTTATTGTTATAGCTCCTAAGCTGGCATATAGGTCGGAAATCAGGCCTTTGGTAGCGTTTGGGGTGATTATTTTAAGGAGAGTGGGGGACTGAGTCCATTCAACTGTTTGTGACCTAAAAACTGTGCTTGAATGGCATGTCTGATCTGAAGGTATTTGTAAAACGAGTTATTTGATATATTGAATTCTCGTCTTAAATCCGCAAATGATTTCATAAAGTTGCCATCATACAGTTGAATTAGACGGCCTTACCTCCCCCAAGTTTTTATTGTACCATAGAGGGGTATATTCGGTCACTCCTCTATACCCCATTAGTGCCTTAGTTGCCTGCCACACTTTACTGATTAGTTTTATAGTCAGGCACCTATGAGTAAATGATTTTTCCGTAAATTAGATAGTATAGTGACCACCTTTATTTGGGCTGGACGTCCCCCTCGGGTGGCGCGGCGTACCCTTTACCTCCCCCTGTCGGGAGGTGGGTTGGCACTCCCAGATTTCCTCATATTATTGGGTGGCGGTCCTAGTGACGGTTAGATGGTGGTTCTCTCAGCCTACGCAGAATCCGGCTGTCACATTGGAGGCTGCCATTCTGCGTTCGTACACGGCACTCTCCAATGGCAGTCCTCGAGAGCGACGGGCACTAAACCAAACACCGTCTCCCCTCATACCCCACTTTGGGGTAACCCCCTCCTTCCTCACCTATACATGGTGCCTGACCCTGCAATATGGGCTAAACGGGGAATCCTTACCCTGCGGCACGTGATCCCGAACGGTAAGATCATGACATTTCAAGAACTGAGACGGACCTACCACCTTCCTGGCTCCTTCCAATTCAGATATTGGCAGTTTCCGGAACCGGTGACTCTCGAGTCGGACTCGAGTGTCTCCTGATTTCGGGAGTGATGGGGAAGCCCCTCTCCTCCCTTTTCCTATACCTCACAGTGGCTCATGATACTGACACTGCGTTGGGTAAATGGAGCTCCGACATCCCTGATCTTGAGGAGGTATGGGAGGAGTGTGTCTCCTCCATAATTGCTTCTAGAGATCGCTTCATTCAGTTAAAGTTTCTGCACAGGAGCCATACAACAGGATGTTAGATGACATCCGTTGATAGGGAACACCATTAAAATTTGCGCACGGCTGCTGACACAGACAAATCTATGCTCTCACGCCTCACCACTACATCCAATACTGGGCAACCCACACTTTGAGCCAGGGGTGCGGGATAGAAGATTCTGTGCCCCGAGAGATTCGGGCCTTTATCAAGCTTCCCATTTTAGTGACGCGGGACGGTGGAAAACATCATTGGAGCTCACAGACCCGTCGGGCAAGTACCGCCTGGACTTTCTGAGAGCTGGACAACTCTGCCATTTCCTTGGGACCATCCTTCCACCTACTACTAGGAGCCAACCCCTCACGACTCTGGAAGAGTTGTGCTCTGACTCAGGTTTGTTGCCACATACCCTGTCCCTAACACATGACCTACTCATTACGCCACGAGAAGATTACCAGCCTCCGAGCCTTACTAGATGGGAACGGTATCTACACTGCACAGTTTCCGCCAAAAAGAAACAGCAAATTCTCACATTCACGCACAGATCATCCATATGTACCAAAATACAAGAGACCAACTATAAAATCCTTACTGGCTGGTACAGGACCCCAGCACTTCTTAGCAGACTCTTCCCGACAGCTTCTGACCTATGCTGGCGCTGCCAAACGGAAAGAGGCACATTGCTACATGTCTTCTGGTCCTGCCCTCGGAATTTCTGGACTGAGGTCAGGAGGATAACTCAAAAATTCACAGACCGCGTAGTCCCAGATGACCCAGCTTTCTTCCTCCTGCACGCAAATGACACCCCCGCACGCGTTTACAAGAAATCAGTCATTCGCCATTTGTTAGACGCAGCGAAAGCCTGCATCCCGCTTCGCTGGAAGTCACCCCACCCGCCGACCATTGCAATGTGGCTACAAAAAGTAGACGACATTAATAAACTAGAGGACCTTATCCTTACTAGCCAGGATAGACAGGAGACATTCTCAAAGACCTGGCAACTTTGGAATATATTTACTTACTCAGACGAGGGTCAGGTTTTTTAGAAGTGGTATTGCTTCAGCCTAATTGTCCCGATCTGACTCGCAGAGTCTCACACAGTGAGCAGTGGCGGCGGGTAGGGTTGTCCCGATACCACTTTTTTAAGACCGAGTACAAGTACCGATACTTTTTTTCAAGTACTCGCCGATACCGATTACCGATACTTTTTTTCAATGTCATGTGACATTTTGAAAGATGGGGACTGATAGGTGGCACTTATGGGCACGGATCGATGGCACTTATGGGCACTGATAGGTGGCACTGATAGGTGGCACTTGGGGGCACTGATAGGTGGCATTTATGGGCACTGATAGATGGCACTTGTGGGCAGTGATAGGTGGCACTTGTGGGCACTGATTGCACAGAAAGGTGGCACTTGTGGGCACTTATGGGCACTGATAGGTGGCACTTGTGGGCACTGATAGGTGGCACTTATGAGCACTGATAGGTGGCACTGATTGCACAGAAAGGTGGCACTTGTGGGCACTGATAGGTGGCACTTGTGGGCACTGATAGGTGGCACTGATAGATGGCACTTGTGGGCAGTGATAGGTGGCACTGATTGCACAGAAAGGTGGCACTTGTGGGCAGTGATAGGTGGCACTTGTGGGCACTGATAGGTGGCACTTGTGGGCACTGATAGGTGGCACTTATGGGCACTGATAGGTGGCACTTGTGGGCAGTGATAGGTGGCACTGATTGCACAGAAAGGTGGCACTTGTGGGCAGTGATAGGTGGCACTTGTGGGCACTGATAGGTGGCACTTGTGGGCACTGATAGGTGGCACTGATTGCACAGAAAGGTGGCACTTGTGGGCACTTATGGGCACTGATAGGTGGCACTTATGGGCACTGATAGGTGGCACTTATGGCACTGATAGATGGCACTTATGGGCACTGATAGGTGGCACTTGTGGGCAGTGGTAGGTGGCACTGATAGGTGGCACTTGTGGGCACTGATAGATGGCACTATCAGTGCAATCAGTGCCATCTATCAGTGCCCACAAGTGCCACCTATCAGTGCAATCAGTGCCCATAAGTGCCACCTATCAGTGCAATCAGTGGCATCTACCAGTGCCACCTGATAGGTGGCACTGGTAGATGGCACTGATTCCACTGATAGGTAGCACTTGTGGGTACTGATAGGTGGCTGGCACTGAAATGCTGCGGGGGATGGGGGGGAAATGACACAGGATTTAAGAAAAAAAAAATGCTGCAACGCCCATCTTGGTACACCCTGCACTCGGCTGCAGTAAGCAACAGCAGACATCTTGTTACACCCAGCCCATATAGCTCGGGCTGGGTGTAACAAGATGTCTGCTGCTGCTTACTGCAGCCGAGTGCAGAGTGTACCAAGATGGGCATGGGGACGTTCAGCCGTTGACGGCGACCGAATGTGACAGCACCGGTCACCGATCCTGATGCGGCTGCGCCCTGAACCCCTGCCAGCTTACCAGGTTCAACTGCAGGTAAGGGACTCGCTCTCCGCCCGCGGACTCCGTCCACCGACTGTGCCCGCCCTCTTCAGCCAGACTCCGCCCGCACTTTCCTCTCCCGCCCTCCCCAGCCACTGACTCCTCCCGCCCTCTCCGGCCAGACTCCGCCCGCACTCCCCCGCCCTCTCTCCTGCCCTCCCCAGCCACTGACTCCTCCCGCCCTCTCCGGCCACAAAAAAAAAAAAAGTATCGGGTGAAGCATCGGGAGCATTTGCGCGAGTACAAGTACTCGAGCAAATGCTTGGTATCGGTCCCGATACCGATACTAGTATCGGTACAACCCTAGCGGCGGGTCACCACAACGGCTGACCTTCATATCCTCATAGTGGATGCAGGTGTCCATGTTCGTGGATCCCCAATCCCCCATTACCTCCTCTCCCCCCCCCCCTCCTCTTCTACTGCTACCCCCCTCTCTCTCTTCTCTAATTGTATCTCTCTTTTCTATCTGTTAGGGCATTGCCCGAAAGCTGAACGGTTTCTCTTTTTTGTTAAAGGGGTTGTAAAGGTTCGTTTTTTATTTTCTAAATAGGTTCCTTTAAGCTAGTGCATTGTTGGTTCACTTACCTTTTCCTTAGATTTCCCTTCTAAATATTTGTTTTCTTTGTCTGAATTTCTCACTTCCTGTTCCTCCTCAGTAAGTTGTTCAGTAAGCTGTTCTGGCTGACTAAACACCACTCGGATGATGGTGTGAAGTTTAGTGAGGAGAAACAGGAAATGAGAAATTCAGACAAAGAAAAAAAACATTTAGAAGGTAAGTCAAAGGAAAAGGTAAGTGAACCAACAATGCACTAGCTTAAAGGAACCTATTTAGAAAATAAAAAACAAACCTTTACAACCCCTTTAAATACTATTTTTGTTTTCTGTAAAAGAATGGGGGCTGGGCCATGGTGACCCAGGTTAGCTTCCAGGAATGGGTTAAAGCAACCAACTGGATTCAGGAATTTACATTTACATGTGGTGTCATCAATAATAGACCTACGGTCCCTATCACATGGACCTTGCCTACTGGCAGGTGTTCATACAGGCCTGTTTGATATTGTTCCCTTATCGGATGTACGTTGACTGTCACTGATTAACCTGTCATGTTTTCCTCTTTATGTATACCTGTATCCCTGCCATTGCTTGAATTGTCATGGTGGCCCATGTGGACCCATTTCCCTGTTTATAAATAAAAAAAATAAAAATAAAAAAAATAAAAAAGTTTCTGCACAGGGCATATTACACCCCGCAGAGACTGGTTTAGATATATCCCTCCCTTAGCCTATTGTGCACACAATGTTCACTCGAGCCGGGATCATTCTTTCACATGGTTTGGTCCTGTCCCAGATTGCGCCCCTACTGGCATGAGGTGGCAGAAACCCTGACAGAGCTGTGTGGAGTGGCAATACAACTGGATCCTCGCCTGTTTTTGCTTGGCTACTTGGGAGACATAGAGGGAGACAGATATGCATCACCTTCACCTTATTCTATGCTAGGAGGGAAATCTTGCTGCGCTGGAAGGGGTCGGAGCTTCCTACTAAATCCTCTTGGCAGACAGCGATTAGCAGGATGTTGCTGTTGTACAAAATCACATATGAGAGCAGAAATCGCCCAGCAAAATTTGTCAAAATCTGGTCAAGTTGGGTCGACGCCTGCGGCTGAGACCCCCTTGACCTCAGCCTCCCTGGATGCAGTGGTTGGATGGTTGCGATAGGTGGCCCTGGGCTTCCCACACCCCTCCTCCTCCATTTCCCCTCCCTCCTGCTCTTCCCCCCCTCCCTTCAGGGCTGGGAGGGGTCACTGCTGAGGGGTGGCTGCTCGCTTAGACTGACTAATTTTCTCCTTTGCTCAGTTATTACGTTTCAAATGCTGTGATTCCATTCCATCGTAATCTCTACATGATGCTTTTCACCTTGTAGCTGGAATACTGCTGTAACTTGTGATATGGTGCAAAAATTTTACCCTTTGAACTGTCATTGCTTTGTAAGTTGTTAATGTGTCAATAAAAAAAACTTTACTGTTAAAATAAAAGAAAAAAAAAAAAGGAGAGGAGACTGAGCCAGGCATTCTCGTTCAACATCAGTGCCTGACCTCACAAATGCACTTCTGGAAGAATGGTCAAACCTTTCCATAGACACACTCCTAAACCCTGTGTACAGCCTTCCCAGAATAGTTGAAGGTGTTATAGCTGCAAAGGATGGGCCAACTTAACATTGAACCCTACGGACTAAGACTGGGATGCCATTAAAGTTCATGTCCGTGTAAAGGCAAGCGTCCCAATAGTTTTTGTAATATAGTATATGTATACAGTGGGTAATAATTACTTGATCCTCTGCGGATATTGTAAGTTTGCCCACTTACAAAAATAAATTAAGGGTCTATAATTTCCATCATATGTGTATTTTAACCACTTCCCATCCCGCGTATATTAAAATGACGGCTGCAAGGTGGCTCTGCCATCCTGGGTGGCCGTCATATGATGTCCTCGGGCCTCCCGGCCGCTAGGGGGTGCGCGTGCGCCAGGACGCGCTGCCGCGTCACTCGGGTGCCGATGCACGTGCCTGGCGACCGCGATGTCCTCCAGGCACCTGTGATCGCCAGGGAGGTGGATCTGTGTGTGTAAACACACAGATCCATGTCCAGTCAGGGAGAGGAGGCCGATGGTGTCTTCCTTGTACATAGGGACACCGATCGGTCACCTCCCCCAGTCAGTCCCCTCCCCCCACAGTTAAAATGACTCCCTCGGATACACATTTGACCCCTTGATCGCCCCCTAGTGTTAACCCCTTCCCTACCAGTCACAGTTACACAGTAATGAATGCATTTTATAGCACTGATCGCTGTATAAATGTGAATGGTCCCAAAATTGTGTCAAAAGTGTCCGATATGTCTGTCGCAATCACAATAAAAAATAAATAAAAAAAATTTAAAAAAATCGCAGATCGCCGCCATTACTTGTAAGAAAATAAAAATGACATAAATCTATCCCCTATTTTGTAGACGCTATAACTTTTGCGCAAACCAATCAATATACGCTTATTGCAATTTAACAAAAAAAAAATATGTAGAAGAATACATATCGGCCTAAACTGAAAAAAAATAAAAAAAATAAAAAAAAATTGTGATATTTCTTATAGCAAAAAGGTAAAAAAAATTGTGTTTTTTTCAAAATTGTCGCTCTTCTTTTGTTTATAGCGCAAAAATTTAAAATGCAGAGGTGATCAAATAGCACCAAAAGAAAGCTCTATTTGTGGGGGGGGGGGGGGGGGGAAACATAACAATTCATTTGAGTACAGTTTTGCATAACCGCGCAATTGTCATTCAAAGTGCGACAGCGCTGAAAACTAAAAATTGGTCTGGGCAGCAAGGGGGTTTAAATTCCCTGTATTGAAGTGGTTAAATGATCGAGACAGAATATCAACCAAAAACCCAGAAAAAAAACACATGATACAAATTAAAGTGGAAGTAAACCCTCCTATCATTTTCAGGCAAGGAAGCTGCCATCTTGGCCTCTGTTTAATCTTCAACTGCCATAATGCTGCACATGTGATCAGTTATGACACCAGCCATTGGATGGTTTGAAAGTTTGGTTGAGAGCACAACCAATGTAACAGTTGGCATTCCCGGCATGCCGGGAATGTAACTGCGTTTTGAAACTGTTAAATCGATGGGTTTACTTCCGCTTTAAGTTTCAGTTTAGTGAGTAAAATAAGAATTTGATTTCAGTGAGTAAAATAGGGATTTGATCCCCAAACAAAACATGACTTAGTACTTGGTGGAGAAACCCTTGGCAAACAGAGGTAAGACATTTATTGTAGTTCCTGACCAGGTTTGCACACATCTCAGGAGGGATTTTGTTCCTCTTTTCTTTATAGAACTCTAAATTCTTAAGGCTTCTTGCCAACTCAAAGTTTCCGCTCCCTCTATACATTTTCTATAGCATTAGGGTCTGGACACCGGCTAGACCGCTCCATGACCTTAAGGTGCTTATTCTTGAGCCACTCCTTTGTTGCCTTGGCGGTATGTTTTGGGTCATTGTTGGGCTGGAAGACCCATCCACAACCCACCTTCAGTGTTCTGGCTGAGGGAAGAAGGTTCTCATCCAAGTTTTTACAATACATGACCCCATCCATTGGCCCCTCAATGCGGTAAAGTCGGCATGTACCTTTAGCAGAGAAAAAGCCCCAAAGCATCATGTTTTCACCTCCGTGCTTGACTGTGGGGATGGTGTTCTTAGGGTCATAGTCAGCAGTGTTCTTCCTCCAAACACGGCGAGTCGAGTTAATGCCAAAGAGCTCAATTTTGGTCTCATCTGGCCACAGCACTTTCTCCCAATCCTTCTCTGAATCATTTAGATATTCATGGGCATGACTGTACATGTGTCTTCTTGAGGAGGGGGTCTCGCCATGTTTGGAGGAATAAAATGCTGACTATGACCCTGAGAACACCATCCCTACAAGCAAGCATGGAGGTGGAAACATTATGCTTTTGGGCAGTTTCTCATCTAAAAAGGTACAGACTTACTCTGGCGCATTGCGGACCCAAGAGACAGGGCTTTGTATTGTAAAGTAGAAAATGTACGGAGGGAGCTGAAATTTCGAGTTGCTAAGCGACATCCAAGGAACCTTAAGATTTAGAGAAGATCTGTAAATAAGAGTGGACCAAAATCCCTCCTGAGATGTGTGCAAACCTAGTAACTAACTACAAGAAACGTCTTACCTCTGCTTGCCAACAAGGGTTTCTCCACCAAGTACTAAGTCATGTTTTGCTTGGGGATCAAATCCTTAATTTTACTCACTGAACTGCAACTCAATTTATAACATTTGCATCATGTGTTTTTTGGTTGACATTCTGTCTCGATCATTTAAAATACACCCATCAAGGAAATTATAGACCCTTAATTTCTTTGTAAGTGGGCACACTTACAAAATCTGCAGGGGATCAAATGCCGTATTTTCCGGCGTATAAGACGACATTTTATACTTAAAAATATGCCTCAAAACTCGGGGGTCGTCGCCGGTACCTGTATGCAGAGTCTCAGTCAGACCGGGGCTGTCCATTGTTCAAAAGCCGTGCCTCCTCCTCGTGCTGTTCCGTGATAGGCGGAACACTCAGTTTCCCAGCAGAGCCTCTGTTCAGTGTTCCGCCCATTACGGATACCCTCTCATCAGGGGCGGGCTGGCGGGGGGGCAGAGTGTAAATTTCTCCCCAGGCCGCCGAACTTATACTCAAAACGGCCGCTGTCTGACATTTTTTTTTTATGCAGGCAGCAGAAGGTCGATCGTGATGGCCACCGATTGGCTGTGTTGCTCCTGTGCTGAATTCTGGGAGTTGTAGTCCGGACCGTGCTCAAGTTCCTGGTGGCAATGGGTGGAGAGAACGGAGCAGCTGTGCGCAGCAGCCTTTGGAAACTACAACTCCCGCAGACTGAGTCTTCAGAGGCAGGCAGAGAGGGGTGTGACTCACTGGCTCGGGCTGGGAGCTGGATGGCTGCAGGCAGGGGCGGTACAGGGGGGTTGGAGGGAGCGCCAGGTTGTGAGCAGGAAAATCTGCCCACAAAGTCTAGTTGTATCACTTGTATGCCCCTATTGCCAGCCCAAAACAAAATGTATGCGCCCCTGCTCGTTGCTCTGTGGCAGCAGATACACCCATTTCCAGGCTCCCTTCTTGAGTTCCTGAGTCCCCCCCTACCCCAGATCGGAGCTGGTACAGTCCCTGCGGGGAAGGAAGAACCTCACACTGCAGCATCGATGATTGGGTCCCGTCTCGCCCAGCACACAGCAGAGACCTCCTCCAGGGCAGAGTGGAGATTGTGTACAGCATGGAAGGGAAACTGGATCCACTTCTACTTACAGTAAGTCTCCACTGCTCTGCATACTGTGATGTGAACCTGCTCTGTACTTTTCAGTGCAAGCTTATTGAAAAAGTGAAAGTAAAATTCTTGAACAGGTTAGGAATTAGAGTGACATTTTAGGTGCTACATAGATGTAATCCACATACACATTATATCTTCTAAAAATCATTTTTGAGATATAATGTGTATGTGGATTACATCTCTGTAGCACCTAAAATGTCACACTAATTCCTAACCTGTTTAATAATATAAGAATACACAGCAAAGGATGTGATTTCTTATCCCAGCCCAAGAAAGTACAGAAGTCCAATCTTGCAGTGTGGGGGAGCATAGTTGCCAACATTGCAAAAAAATAATCCGGGACACTTTTTTGCATGTAGGCGGAGCCTTGCTATAATTAGGGGGCGGGGCATTCGTTTGTAGGTGTGTCACACTGTAGTAGAAAAATGCGGCGCGCGAAGCAGCGGAAAATAGCCGTGGTTTACGCGGGTAGTGGGAGTGGCTTAAATGGGCGTGGCTCAAAGGGGGTGTGGTTAGAGTCTGAGATGAATGAGGGATGGAGGGAGAAAGAAAGAGAGAGGGAAGGAGAGAGAAGGAAGGATGGAGGGACAGCAGGCCCAGATCCTACACCACAATAGAAATGTGTGTATTCCAGAGTTTGTTATCAGCATATAAAGATACTACAAACACCTGGTGTTAGTGCTTCAATCATCCCGACACCATGATTGTTATGGTGTCAGGATGATTGAAGCGCATTATTTCTATTATTACATTGTAATATAGAATGAAATTATTCAACTCACCATAATGCCGAATCAGGGTTAGCCCCGAGTGTGTCACCTGCCACGTCGCCTGCCACCAGATGCCATCAGGTGCCCCCAGCGGAGTCCCCCCTTACATCAGACATAGCCAGCGGAGTCCCCCCTTACATCAGACATAGCCAGCGGAGTCCCCCCTTACATCAGACATAGCCAGCGGAGTCCGACCTTACATCAGACATAGCCTGTCGGAGTCCCCCCTTACATCAGACATAGCCAGCGGAGTCCCCCCTTACATCAGACATAGCCAGCGGAGTCCCCCCTTACATCAGACATAGCCAGCGGAGTCCCCCCTTACATCAGACATAGCCAGCAGGGTCCCCCCTTACATCAGACATAGCCAGCGGAGTCCCCCCTTACATTAGACATACCCAGCGGAGTCCCCCCTTACATCAGACATACCCAGCGGAGTCCCCCCTTACATCAGACATACCCAGCGGAGTCCTTCCTTACATCAGACATACCCAGCGGAGTCCTTCCTTACATCAGGTGTCCCCCCATTCGAGCCCCCTTCAACCGGAGCTGGCCACGTGGCTGCAAAAAAAATTAAGCTGCGGCGCCGCCCACCCCCGCCCTTTCCATAACAGATGGACCTGCAGCGGGGCGGCGGTGGGCGGCGCCGCAGCTTAATTAGGCAGCCAAAACACTGGGATCTAGTACAATAGAAAATAAAGCTGCTGCGGCGCCGCCCACCCCCTGCCCTGCTGCAGGTCCATCTGTTATGGAAAGGAGCGGGGGTGGGCGGCGCCGCAGCAGCTTTATTTTTTATTGTACTAAAACCCCCGTGTTTTGGTCTTCTTAAAGATGGCGGCCGGCGCAGACATTGTCTCCGCCGGCCGTGGACCTCTAGCGGTGGCGTCAAAATCACAAAAAAATGGAAAAACCGGATTGGCCGGGACATTTCCCGGGACAAAATAAAGCCGGGAAAAGGGTTTGAATCCCGGGAATGTCCCGGCCAATCCGGGACAGTTGGCGACTATGGGGGAGGGGGAGAAGGGGGTATAGCCTTTATATAATTACTTACCTGATTCTATGCTCCAGCCAGCTCCAGCGTTCTCCTCCTCCCTAAGACCCCTTTCACCTTTTTACTTTTGTTGTTTTGCACAATAAAAGGCGTTTTTATTTGAGTGCGGCTGTCCAGACCTTCCCTCTAATTGCTATATGCTTAGCCAGCACCTGATTCTTCCACCTTGAGGAGAGTGCCATTTCCACACATCCACCTGGAGCGGTGATCCCTTCCCCTAAAACCCCTTTCACACTGGAGCGTATTGCAGGCGCTATAGCGTTAAAAATAGTGCCTGCAATCCGCCCTTAAAAAGCTGCTCCATTGTCTCCAGTGTGAAAGCCCAGAGGGCTTTCACACTGGAGCGTTACTCTAGCAGGATGGTAAAAAAAGTCCTGCTAGCAGCATCTTTGGAGCGGTGAAGGAGCGGTGTGTATATCGCTCCTCCACTGCTGCTGCCCATTGAAATCAATGGGACAGTGCGGCTATACCGCCCACAATGTGCTGCTTTTAACCCTTTCTCGGACGCTAGCGGGGGTAAAACCTCCCCACTAGCGGCCAAAAGGCGCCGCAAATCTACCCATAGCGTTGGCGGTAAAAATAGCAGCGTTTTACCGCCGACGCTATGGGCGGCTCAGTGCGAAAGGGGTCTAACACATCATCACATATAGAGGAAGATTAACCCCGTATGGTATGAAGTGGAGGCTGGAGTGTGACCAATGTCAGTCCTAACATACACAGGAGCTGCAGGGGACCAGTAACAGTTGCAGAGAGCCAGATGAAGCAAGGGATAAGGTAAAGCTGGGTACACACAGATCAGAATTCATTGGGTTCAGCAGGGGCTGAATTTTGAGCGGTGTGTAACCCTCTATGTTAGGCAGAAACCCATTGTTATATCATCTTCTGCTGGAAATCCTTGCTCAATTAGCTGCTTGCAGCAAAACCGCACCAGTGTTGACCAGTGTATTCTGACAGGGGACAGTCCCAGTAAGGGGGTTTCCCACATCCACCCACATGTGTGGAGGGAGGAATCTGTCAGCCACTTGCTTGAGCCCCATCTTCGTCCAGCAATGTGCACAGCTGTCTGTTTTAAGTGCACTGTACATTTGATTTGCAGCACTGGAAGTTTGGTAGTAACTCCAATGGGCTGTGGGTCCTGTTGTGAGCTGGCCATTGCTTGTGGGTCCTGCTGGGAGCTGGCCATTGCTTGTGGGTCCTGCTGGGAGCAAGCCACCAACCTGTGGGTCCTGCTGGCCGCCAACCGACCTGTGGGTCCTGCTGCCCACCAACATTTTAGCTGGAAAATTAGGGGGTCGTCTTATACGCCGGAAAATACGGCAATTGTTTTTGTGTGTGTGTAATTAATAAATTTGGATAGAGAAAGAGAGATATATATATATATAGCGCCCCCCCCAATATTTGGGGCCGCTATGTGGAAATTTAAGGGTAGTCTGAGCCGATAATTGGGCTCAGACCAATTATGATTCAATTGTTGTTCTGCTCTGGATGTGATACTGCCCGGCAGTAGTGTTCTCCGTTGCCTGCAGGTGGCACTGTCACTGCCGGCATAGGTTAAACTACGGGGGGGGGGGGTATCACAGCACCTTGGGTGTCCTCTCTCGGCAGCCGTGCAATGGGCATGGTCTACCCGCTGTGCATGCTGGGAGAGGGTACAAAAGGGGCAGACGCCATTTGGCGTGAGGCGATTCCAGGGGGACCCCAAGGCGTTCAGGGGGGACCTCTGGTCCAGCGAGTGTGCCTCATGGCCCACATGGCACGAGGTGCGCGAGTGTGTTTAGGCCTCGGGCACCTTCAGCCCGAGGTCCTGTTGCTGCATTGTAGGCCCAGCTCCGCTGACTAGGGCCTACGCTTCAGAGAAGGATCCCAGGCTGCCCGCTTGAAGGGGGCCCATCTTTAGGAAAGGAGTCCAGGGGAGGATCAGTCCCGGCGGAGATTAGCGACGGTACTGCTATCTCGGGGAGAGGCCTGGAGACTTACCTAGAGGGGATTCATCGTCTCTGATGTCCGTGCTCTATCCCGGCTGCTAGGACCGCTCTCATAGGGACTATCTGGGTGAGCAATACCCACTCAGGCTTGAGTGGCGACGAGTGTAGATACTGAACTTAAGTGTTGCGTGCCTGAACCTTGCCCTACTTCTTTCAACTTCTGCTCTTCCTCTGTTCGAGTTGACTCAAAAAGAATAAAGCCTTGCTGATTAGGTTTTACTCAAGTGTGGACATTGGCCTTATTCCTGGAGATTATTGTTTGTCTAGACAACGGAGCTAAAGGATCCACTCGGGGGAGGTAATTTGCTGCAGACCCAAGAAAAATAAAAAATCAGTCCGGTCCCTCAAACCAAGTGAGCGGGACCCGGTGGATATATTATAATATATATATATATATATATATATATATCTCCTATAGCTCTACTTTAAGTCATCGTGCAGAGACATTGAAAGCATGACCTTTTTGCTACTCTTCTGAAAAACTTGGGAAACTACAGAGGGGGAATTTCATGACATCTCCCTGCTTTTTCTGGTCAGAAATTTACTGGAGCTACATAGGACAGTTTTATTTGCATGATCATGGTACTAAAATCTCATGAGTTTGATCTTTGTTTCATTATATTGAGAGATTTTCCATGGCACAACTGAGTAATTAATCTCCTATGATCGCATTATGCCGCAATTCAGTTTTATAGCAAAAACTATTAGCGATTAAGCTCCTCCCTTCTGCAAAGCTCATTTAGGAGATGCTAAGTAAATTTTTTCCCTAAGGGGCCAATTTCATAAAGGGCTGATCCACACCAGCGGCTGGTGTGCAATGCGATCTGACTGAGCTCAGTGCAGTGATGGAGCATGGCAGATTGCACTCTTTCCTTTTTTTTTTCTTAAGAGAACTTTATTGAGATGTCATACAGTCATCTTATAAAGTTGAAATGCTGGCCACACAGTGTGTGGCAGTGGACTGCCTTGTGTTGGGCTGATAAAAAGTATTGCAAAAAGTATTGCCCTCTGTTATGGCCCACAACCTCAAACCAGGAAAGCGCATGCCCAGAATTAGCAACCCATTGATTGCAATATGGGCTTGCCAACCTGATATGCCAGTGCATCACAGTGCAGTGAGTTGGCGCCGATAGCGGAGGGCGCAGGAGATGCATAAGCCAATGCTTCCTCTGTATAGCTGGATCCTGTCCCAAGCAGAGTGATACTAAGTGTACACCGCCTCTAATCCTTTCTAGCAGCCTGGAAAGTAGGGTGACCACGTGTCCCGGATTGCCCGGGACAGTCCTGCATTTTGCAGGTCTGTCCCGGGCACATTCATTCCAGGACAATACAGTGTCCCGGAATGAAACTGACACAGCCACTCCCCGGGCCAATCTGATGCCCTCAGAAAAGGCCGCCACATCACCGCTTTACTCACTGACAGTACTTGTCCTGGCCGGGAAAGCCTGGAGGAGCACAATCCCGCCCCCTGCTTGTGATTGGAGAAATCATAAATCCCGCCTCTTGTGTCCAATCACTGTGCTGTGATTCGTTACAGCACAAGCTGATTTTTGGGAAGGGGGGGGGGGGTGTCCCTGAATGGGAGTTTGGAAATGTGGTCACCATACTGGAAAGCCATGCCACCAGCAGCTGCAAGAGGAAAAGAAGGTCAGTGTATTAAACAACACATACACTGGGCAGAATAGATTTTTCAATGGGCATATTAGTACCTATAAAAAGGGTTACCAACCATTAGGCTGCCTTCTTACTGATCAGCATGTGGAGCGCAGTGCACCCATGGCTTTCCTGCGAGTTGGCTGCACTGAGCCGTATAGTTTGGTGCGTTTACTTTTTCGATGGTGCGTTTTCTGAAAGCGCACCAAAATTCCTGTGCTTTCAGAAAGTGCACCACACCCGCAAAATGCAATAGCGGGTAAATATCCGAAGGGGATTGGCCCCACAGAAAATGATTATCCTGATTGTTGTTTAAATTCTTCATTATGCGCTATTCAAAATAAAAAATGTGGAATTCGGACATTTCATTTAAATGTGGCCCATGACCGATTACCAAATCGCTTAAAGAGGAACTGCAGTTTGCGCACATAATTTGTAATAAAAACATCTTTGCCATTCTGAAGCTTCCCTCCAACCACTTTGCATATTATTTTATATATACTGTGATTCTGTACTTGCCAAATATGCTGCAGAAATCTCCCTCCACCGAGTCTGGCTTCAACCATTTTAACTGTGGGCAGCTGCCTGTTCACTTCCTGGATTTACACAGGCACACAGAAGCAAACCTCCAGCTCTGCAGCTCTCATTGGCCCTCTTATGACTCATCCCCTATATGATGCAATCACTGTTCTAAGAGATCCTCCCTGCCAGAAAAGATAATGCATTTTTTGAATCACAAAGCTGACTCTTCCTGAAAATTCCATCAGTCATATATCTCTTAAAACGGTAAGAAATTTCACAAATGAATGTAATAACCGTTTAGTGGTTGGTGTGTGTGTGTGTGTTACTAATGGGGGAATTTTTTATTTTTTTTAAATCCCGAAGTTCTGCTTTAAATCGTGTCGACTAAAACCACATGGCCAACCCCCCCCCCCAAAAAAGGGACGGGGGCAAATATCAAAACATACAAAATAAGAGCACTATAAGCATACAATTGTACATAAATGTATATAAAAACCACGTATCACAAAAATAAAAAAACTAACAGCATTCAATATGACTTGTGTCTTTTTCAACCTCACCTACTATGTAACTATGAAAGAGTAAAAAGTATATTCCTCCATATGTCTGTTTCTATTTAAATTTCTAATTTGTATGTGTTAGATGGTCAGCCTGGCTTCTACTTTTTAAAAAGTTTGTCCTTTGTGCGATACCATAAAACACATTTATTATTCATCTATTTAATATTGGTTATATGCACTTGTTTTGGCATTTGCACTGGCCTTTTTACCTTATCTTATTCACAAATGAAGTATAAAGAGAGTGGGGCTAAACAAATCTGAAGACGGGTATAACAACCAAAATGCTTAAATATGAAGCAAAAAACAGGCAAAAGGATAGATAGCTAGATGCACACACACACAGTGTATAATTATGTGTGTATATAATATATATTTATATATATATATATATATATATATATATATATACATATATATATATATAAGAGATGTGGGTCTGTAATCTGAAAATCCAGTAGACTTCACACTCTAATAATCTACGGTATCTATCCCCACCACGTGTTGCCGGTTACACTCGCTCAACACCAATAAAACTGAAAGAACTCATATTGCCTTCATGTGTTTGGATATGGTGGAGAGGTTTTTAGTATTTTCATTTATACTATCACAGTAATTTTCTGCTATGCGGGAACTACCGTAAGTGGACGAATCGTACAACCAATGCACTGCATACTACAAGCAGTGCATTGGATTAGGTAAACATGATCTGTACCACAATTGATATATCCCTGTATTTTTAACTCTTCCTTAGTGTTGGCAGAAACCAAACTCTTGGATACAGTGTGTGTGTGTGTGTGTGTGTGTCAATATCTGCAAGTCTTGAGTCCACATTAATAAGAACCCGGATAGGATAACCAAGTTTTTTTCTGAGTGTTGGATAATAAATCTGCTTGCCGTTTGGCAGCTGCAACCTCAAAATCTCTATGGATTTACCACCGAGGATAAACTTGGGATTCAAGCCTGTGCCCAATTACTTGGCATTCATTATTAAAAGAAACCTCCATGGAGCAGTTTCTTCTTGCACTAGTAAACTCGCCTACCGAGATGGCCTTTATAGTGTGGGGTGGATGGCAACTACTGGCTAGTAAAGTGGTAGTGCCCGTGGTGGGTTTACGAAAAGTTTTAGTGGAAACAGTTTGAGCAAAGGGATAACCTTCCAAGGTGACATCAAGGAAATCTATGACCCTGCTGTGACAATTACCAGTAAACTTTAAATGGAGAGAATTGGCATTTACAGGGTGCAATATTAAAAGTAGCATTATCCTTAACCCAAATGATAAGCAGATCATTAATTCGAGTGGTAGTTGGTTCGAATCTTTTCAATTTTCTGGACTCTGCCTTGCTGTTGTTTGCCTGGTGTGCAGTTCAGCTTAGAAGTGTGGGTGGCGCTGTCACCTATACTCGGGGTTTAACCACAGGTAATAGGGCAGCGGTTTGGTGTCCTCTCTCGGCAGCCGTACAGTGGGTGTGGGGAACCTGCTGGGCATGCCGGGAGAGGATACATAAGGGGAAGACGCCGCCTGGGAGGGGTCTTCTTTTTCGTTCCTGGTTCCAGAGTCGGAGTCCTGGTGCGTGGCCCTCCAGGCCATGGGGCCACGTGCACTTCAGTCCAGGCACCTTTAGTCCTGGGACTGCAACTTCAACCCTGGGCCCAGCACCTTTAGCTGGAGCCCGCTTCGGGAGGAAGTATCCCAGGGTGTCGCCTTGTGAGGAGACCCGTTTCTAGAAGAGGAGGCTGGAGGAGGACCGTTCCGAAGGACTGGTGAGAGATCACAGTGAAGGAAGGGGCTCAGTAAATCTCTGGAGGGATGTCATCCACCCGGAAAGAAAGGGATCTAACCAAAAAGGACCAGTAGGAGGTTTGGGGCACCATAGATCCTGTGGCAGAGGATCTCCCGAACGCATCAATTAGAGAATCAAATAGACTGTTCGAGTTACACGCCGGCTGCTAGTGCCTTCGGGTGAGCTATACCCACTCTGGATCGAGTGGCGAAGAAACAAGAGTGACTGAACTGATCTGTCTTCCCAACACCTTTCTCTTCTCCTCATTTGTGGATGTTCGTGCATAAAGAAATAAACTCTATGTTGGAGTTGATGCTGGTGTGGACCTTCGAGTTACCTGGGGCATAGAGACTTTTGTCCTTACACTACAGGGACAGAAACCAACCCAGGGGGCCTGCTGCAAAGACCCGTAAGTGAAACAAAGTGTGCTTAACCTCTGCAACCCAGGGGGTACGGGCATAGTGGAGACCGTGCGTGCTTTCCTCTCCAGTGAACGAGCCAAAGAGTGGAGAAGGAGGGTGGCCCGGGTGCTTCACGTGGGGGCTCAGAGTCCGGGATTTTTTTGGTATGTGCCCCGGGAAAAAGTTGGACTTAATTCCCCTGTGAAGCTCAGTGGAGGTCGGCCATGTTTGTGTGAAATTCAACCTGCGCGACAAGTAAGAGAAAGGAAGATTCAGGCCTAGCAATTTCTGGCTGCATAGTTCGTGGGCGTGTCAAGTCTGGAAAAGCCAGCGAAAGTAAGTAGACGAAGGAAAAAGAAACGGGAGGAGCCCTGCTAAGTGTGAGCTCCTCGTGGTGCGTTTAGCGCTAAAAAGGGACAATTATCCATTGGACTACTGACGAAGCGACATGTCCACTCCTTCCTGGAGACCTGCTTCGCCGGGATCTTGTGCTTTATTGCCCGGTCCAACCATGGATGTGACCCCCTATTGTTGCCTCTTTGACCGACACAGGAATCCGGCTGAAGCCCAGAGGCCGTTTCGCCCTTTATGCATGCAGAGATGCGGAGGCCTTGGGCATGATCTGTGGAAAGTGTCAGGTACTGATCGTGCCCCTTCGGCCTTTCAGGAGATGTACCCGCTGTGGGGAATTCCTGTTCGAGTTAGAGCAGCCGACAGAAAAGCCAAAAGTCTACCGAGTGAATTGGATCTCAGGTGCTGTTACGCCTAAGGAGGTGGTGTGTGCTATCACCGCCATTCTCAAGCGCGGTCCCGCAGAGGTGGAAGTAAAGACTGAAGCTCAGGCCATTGAGGAATTTGAGGCGGAGAACCCAGCGGATGCTGCATCAGTCACAACGGAGCCCTTCCTTCCGCCTGCTAAGAGGGAGGTAGGACTCGTAAAGGCTTCCCGCAGCCGCGGTGGATGCCCATCCCAGCGCCCGCCTGACTCGGATCGTCCAGCCGGAGAAGTCTCCATGACAGTTAGAGGTCGAGGTCGGCCGGGGAAAGGAACCAAGGTCAGTGTCCGTTCTATTAGGGACGCTTGGGTGCCTGACCCAAGGGAACTGTTAAAAGATGATCCTGTGTCCACTAGAGTGTGCCTGCCCACAGAGATGTGGGACTCTTCGGACAAAGATTCTTCCTCTGACATGGGAGATAATGCAGAGATTGATGAACTGTTTGTCAGCAAAGGATGGGACAAAATTTCTTTAACTTCTCCTCGTAATGCAAAAGGGATCGCCCATGGACTCTGGGGATACTACACCCCGGGTGGAACCCCCTGTTAATGCTGGAGAAATTGTACCCGTGCCTGCTCTGCACGCTCCGGTGTCTTCTGTGCCTATTGCATCGGGGGCCCTTTCACCGCTGAGGCCTCCTATGCCACAGTTGGAGCCTGTACACCCCAGGAGATCTCCAGATGCCATCGTCCTGCCAGGAGCTGGAGATTGGGCGACCATGCTGCCTTTGGCCCGAATGCAACGGCTTTTGAACCAGAAGGTTGCCGCGGACTATGGATGGGAATACCCATATGTCCCAAAGGACTTATTGTTTGAAATCGAGGCCTCTCAGGAGCAATGGTATAGTGACTTTGTATGGGATCGCTTAGAGGTGAAGAAGGGCCACAGGTACCTTTCATGTTCGGCCGTAATGGCTGGAAGATACAAGGGCTGCCGAAAAGACTGGTCTCTTGGTCACCACATAAACGCGGATCGGGTCGTGATCTGCAGTAAAGACAAAGATGATGCGATCTATTTCATTGAGACTTTGGACAAAGACTGGAAATCTCTGACTCTACATGACCCCTTTGAAGTGGGACTTGTTTTGTTTTTTTTTGTTACTATTTTGGATGATGCCTTGAACTGCTGTGCTGACTCTATTCCCGGAGATACTTTTGCTTTTTTGAAGGACTGTTTTTGTTGTTGTTTTTTTCCTCTCTCAACAAGTGAAAACACTTTGGGGTAGAGCTAGTCAGGGCCAAGCTGGAAGCCGCCGAGATCAACAAGGGGATCCTTGTATTGTAGTGCGTTAGTATGCACTTAGGCTACAGAGAGAAGGATGTGTGTGTTGCCACTAGGTGGTAGTGGTTTGCAAAACTTTTGAAGCACTTATTCAGTACAACCATTTAAAGGAGTAGTAAAGTTACATGTTTTTTCACCTTAATGCATCCTATGCATTAAGGTGAAAAAACATTCGACAATACCGCCCCCCCCCCCGAGCCCCCGTTTTTCTTACCTGGCCCCTCGAAAGTCCCATGCTCGTCCCCGTCATCCTCTTCGTTTTTCTGCCTGGCCGCCGATTGGCTACACTGGATAGATTGAAAGCAGCGCAGCCATTGGCTGGCGCTGCTGTCAATCACATCCAATGACGCGGCACGCCGGGGGGCGGGGCCGAGTGATACAGTCGGCGGCTATGGCCGCCGCTGTATCACGGGAGCGCGCCCGCAATCACTCCACACCATGCGAGCTCACTCGCATTAAGGTGTGGAGTCCTTGCGGGGAGGAGCCAAGACAGCCGCCGAGGGACCCCAGAAGACCAGGATCGGGGCCACTGTGTGCAAAACGAGCTGCACAGTGGAGGTAAGTATAACATGTTTGTTATTTTAAAGCAAAAAAAAAAAAAGGTATAGTGCTCCTTTAAAAGACACTAGGCTTAGTGTGTGTCATTTAGATGAAACAAATTATCTTTTCTAGGAGAGGTGGTTTGATTCATGTACATACAGTAGTGATAGGATGTTATTTATTTGTAGGATATGTGCTTTTCTTTCCCATGCAGGAGACCATCAAGCAACTCACCGGAGATTGGGTGGGATCTAGTTGTGATAGAATGGAGGGAGGGAATGTTATTTTGTGAAAAATGTTCCTGTCTCTTTTCTTTACTGAAGTTAATTTCTTTAATTCAGGCACTCTGGTAGTTTGTAATTTTTTCGTTTTTTGTACATAGTTCTGAAGGTAAGTTTGCGCCTGCTCATGATTGAATGTGCAAATTTGTCTCCAGACACTGGGGACAGTGTCTCTTTAAGAGGTGGGAGTGTGTAGCGGGGGTACCAAATTTAGGGACCGCTATGCCAAATTTAACTACTTCCTTACTGGGCACATATACCCCCTTCCTGCCCAGGCGAAATTTCAGCTTTCAGCACTGTCACGCTTTGAATGACAATTCCGCGGTCGCGCGACGTGGCTCCCAAACAAAATTGACGTCCTTTTTTTCGCACAAATAGAGCTTTCTTTTGGTGGTATTTGATCACCTCGGCGTTTTTGTTTTTTTTGCGCTATAAACAAAAATAGAGCGACAATTTTGAAAAAAAAGCAATATTTTTAGATTTTTGCTATAATAAATATCCCCATTTTTTGGGATTTTTTATTTTTTTTCCTCAGTTTAGGCCGATACGTATTCTTCTACATATTTTTGGTAAAAAAAAAAAATCGCAAGCGCCGTTTATTGATTGGTTTGCGCAAAAGTTATAGCGCTTACAAAATAGGGGGTAGTTTTATGGCATTTTTATAATTTTTTTTTTTTTACTAGTAATGGCGGCGATCAGTGATTTTTTACGTGACTGCAACATTATGGCGGACACATCGGACACTTTTGACACTATTTTGGGACCATTCACATTTATACAGCGATTAGTGCTATAAAAATGCACTGATTACTGTATAAATATGACTGGCAGGGAAGGGGTTAACACTAGGGGGCGAGGAAGGGGTTAAATGTGTGCCCTATTAGTGATTACTACTGTGGGGGGAGGGGACTGACTGGGGGAGGTGACCGATCTGTGTCCCTATGTACAAGGGACACAGCATCGGTCCCCTCTCCCTTACAGGACATGGATCTCTGTGTTTACACACAGAGATCCATGTCCTTGTCTGTGTAACCGCCGATCGCGGGTGCCTGGCAGACATCGCGGCCACCAGGCACGCGCATCGGCATTGCAGTGACGCGCCGGGTACGTGCGCGCGCCCCCCAGTGGCCAAATTAGCGGAGGCCGTATAAACACGGCCTCCCGGCATGTAACAACCACCTCGCGGCCGTATATAGTCGTACGGCGGGCGCGAGGTGGTTAATGGGCGATTCGAGTGGTAGTTGGCTCGAATCTTTTCAATTTGCTGGATTCTGCCTTGCTGTTGTTTGCCTGGTGTGCAGTTCCCTTTAGAAGTGTGGGTGGCGCTGTCACCTATACTCTGGGTTGAACCACAGGTAATAGGGCAGCGGTTTGGTGTCCTCTCTCGGCAGCCATACAGTGGGGGTGTGGGGAACCTGTTGGGCATGCCAAGAGAGGATACATAAAGGGGCAGACGCCGCCTGGGAGGGGTCTTCTGTTCGTTCCTGGTTCCAGAGTCAGAGTCCTAGTGCCTGGCGCGTGGCCCTCCAGGCCATGGGGTCACGTGCACTTCAGTCCCAGGCACCTTTAGTCCTGGGACTGCAACTTTAACCCTGGGCCCAGCACCTTTAGCTGGAGCCCGCTTCGGGAGGAAGAATCCCAGGGTGCCGCCTTGCGAGGGGATCCGTTTCTAGAAGAGGAGGCTGGGGAAGGACCGTTCCGAAGGACTGGTGAGAGATCACAGTGAAGGAAGGGGCTCAGTAAATCTCTGGAGGGATGTCATCCACCCGGAAAGAAAGGGATCTAACCAAAAAGGACCAGTAGGAGGTTTGGGGCACCATAGATCCTGTGGCAGAGGATCTCCCAAACGTATCAATTAGAGAATCAAATAGACTGTTCGAGTTACACGCCGGCTGCTAGTGCCTTCGGGTGACTACCTGGGTGAGCTATACCCACTCGGGATCGAGTGGCGAAGAAACAAGAGTGACTGAACTGATCTGTCTTCCCAACACCTTTCTCTTCTCCTCATTTGTGGATGTTCGTGCATAAAGAAATAAACTCTATGCTGGAGTTGATGCTGGTGTGGACCTTCGAGTTACCTGGGGCATAGAGACTTTTGTCCTTACACTACAGGGACAGAAACCAACCCAGGGGGCCTGCTGCAAAGACCCGTAAGTGAAACAAAGTGTGCTTAACCTCTGCAACCCAGGGGGTACGGGCATAGTGGAGACTGTGCGTGCTTTCCTCTCCCTCCAGTGAACGAGAGATTATATTATATATATATATAATTCCTCCCACCAATCCATATAAATATTTGCCAGGGAAGGAATACATTTGGCACCCATTGATGCACCACACAATTGCAAGTAATAGGTATTCTCAAAAAGAAAAAAAAGTTGTAGTTCAAAAAGACAAAATCTATACATCTTAGCAGATAGTCCTGAAGTTCTAATGTATATGAACTATACTTCTGGATGTGATATTTTACAGCTTCCAAAGCCAGAGAGTGTGGTATGGAGGAGTACAATGCAGTGACATCCAAAAGTTATCCAAACTGAATCATCCGTCCACTTTGCATTTTGGGGCTAAGGTAATACATGTCCTGTGTCACAGATGTAACCTGGGACCCTCTGGACGAGGGGCTGAAGATGGAAATCAATCCACTCGCAGAGGGGCTCTAAGGGAGCCAATAACGGCCACAATGGGACGCCCCTGTATAGGGACTTGGATTTGTGTAATTTAAGCAAATGATGGGGAAGCAGCAGTGATGGGGTTATGTACCTTTAAAAATTGAGTGGTCCAAGCATTTAAAAGTCCCATTTGCTGACCTTCATCAATAAGACTAAACAAGAAATTTTAAAGGTTTCTGTGGGATTGTATGTAAGGGGGCGATATGTATTAGTATCGCTTAATTGTCTCAAAGCTTCAGTGCGATATTGTTCAGCGCTGATCACCACCACTGCACCACCCTTATCAGCCTCCTTAATGACCAATTGATTATTCTCTGGCAAATGTTTAAATGGCATTAAACTCTTCCCCTACTCAGGTTAGGTCTATGAGGGTTGTCATGTTTTCAAAACAAGGAGTTTTTTCAATTATTTCTTGGAATACTTCAACCGTCAAACCTCTCGCATTGACTGGATAAAAATATGCATCTCCCTTCTCCTTACTACTCCTTACACCATGCATACCATGTGATTTAGTCTACATTATTTAAAGCGGAGTCCCACCCAAAAATGGAACTTCCGCTTTTCGGGGGGAGCAGATACCTGTCTAAGCCAGGTATTTGCTCCCACTTTTGGGGCATAGATAGCCGCAGATATCTACGCCATGTCCAGCCCCTCCTCCGTCCCTCCCGCTGTCTTCTGGGAGACACAGGTCCCAGAAGACAGCAGGGACCAGCGAGAGCACGCAGCACGACATGCGCAAGCGCAGTAGGGAACCAGGAAGTGAAGAGGCGCCTCCACCTGAGAGCCAGATCGGTTTCGGGTGCCGACATCGCGGGTGCCCTGTACAGGTAAGTGTCCATATTTTAAAAGTCAGCAGCTGCAGTATTTGTTTAAAAACAAACAAACAGAACTCCGCTTTAAGCTGCTTTTGTGTCACTTATTTGTTAGCCATGATTAAATGGGTTGTAAAGGTTCATTTTTTTTTTTTCTAAATAGGTTCCTTTAAGCTAATACATTGTTGGTTCACTTACCTTTTCCTTCGATTTCCCTTCTAAATGATTTTTAATTTTTTGTCTGAATTTCTCACTTCCTGTTCCTCCTCATTAAGCTTGCCCCCATCATCCGAGCCGTTCTGGCTGGGGGTTAATCAGCGTGCTCGCCCCCTCCCTTGTGACTACATCCCTGCGGGGAGACGCTGTGAACATTCACAGAGTCTCTTCGCAGGGATGTAGTCCCAAGGGAGGGGGCGAGCACGCTGACTAACCCCCAGCCAGAATGGCTCGGATGATGGGGGCAAGCTCACAGGAAGTGAGAAATTCAGACAAAGAAAAAAAACATTTAGGCTGGGTTCACACTTGTGCGGTGCGAATTACAGCTCTGTTCTCTCTGCAAGGAGATAAGAGAACTGTTCAGCGTTTTGTGTGCGGTAGAACATGCGAATTTGCTGACCTGGGAGGGGGGGGGGGAAGTGTAGTGAGCATTGAAAAAAGTCCTTTTCAGAACGGAAGACATCTACGAATCAGGTGCGTGCCCATAGAAGATAATGGACCTGAATTCGCACCTGAGCCGCACCGCAATGTCTAGAAGACTAGAAGACATTGGTAATGCGCAGTGCGAATGCATCGCACATATGTAAACCAGCCTCATTGAAAAGAATGTATTTTTTAATGCTATGCGAATTGGATGCAGTGTAAGCCGCAACCAATTTGCATAGGTGTGAACCCGGCCTCAGAAGGGAAATTGAAGGAAAAGGTAAGTGAACCAACAATGCACTAGCTTAAAGGAACCCATTTAGAAAATAAAAAACAAACCTTTACAACCCCTTTAAGGCCCGACGGCCGAAACACGTTTCTCTTTTTGACTCTTGTTCAAATGCAATAATAAAAACAAATGTTTTAGTCGACATCCATGGCACCAGCCTTTCTCCTTTTTAGCTAGGCCAAATGGATGGGTGGGCTCAGCCCCTGGATCTTCTAAGGGATCTTGACAAGGAACAGAGCTGGTGACGGCCAGGGAGACCCAAAGTCGACACGCTCACAGGCCGGAAGAGACCCGCACAGACTCAGAGGGGATGGCAGATCCTGGCGTTGGTGCTCCACAAAAGATACACACAGTGAGGGCACCAGAAAACTGGAGACCATGCAGCCAGAAAAAAAGCTGTTAAATACAGGATAACTCAAATCCAAACTGGGAGGATGCTGATTTGGTCCAGGACATGTTTCGAGGTTTAGGTCTCATGGTCATGTAGTCCTGGACCAAGTTGGCATCCTCCCAGTTTGGATTTTAGTTATCCTGTGTCTAACTGCTTTTTTCTGGCTGCATGGTCTCCAGTTTTCCTGTGCCCTCACTGTGTGCATCTTTTGCAGAGAATTATATGATGTCCAGGGTCTCCTCCAGCCCATTAACAAGTCTCCTTCGGGTCTACCCAGCGGTCCCTGGCTCCGTCCCTTGTCAAGACCCCTCAAGGGATCAAGGGGCTGAGCCTTCCATCCATTGGAACTGGCAGTGAAGTGCACCTTGCCATCTATGCGAGTTATTGAACACTCCTGCATATCTCCATTTGGTCCAAGCACCTATTACCATGCACACAGTTATCTGACCGCGATGATGATTTTTTTTTTAATAATAAATTCTAGAGTTGCATTGAAATTTCCACTGCCAAAACATTTCAGCCAAAAATGGCGTTATCGGAATTCAGCCGATAAGAGAAAAATGTGAAAATAATGGAACCGAAAACGCATTCGATTTTGCAGCAAATTCGCATTTTTTCATGCGATTTTACAGCAAATTCACTGCGTTTGATGCGATTTTGCAACCAATGATCTACTGTGCTTATAATTTGATTTTCCATAGGTCATCTGACTCAAAAAACACCACAGGTGCGTTAATGATACGTTCTTGCTGCATTTTCAATGCATTTGAACTGGGAGGTGTGATTTTTGTGCATTTTTTTTTTTTAACTGACCAAAAATGCAGCAAGCAAGATTTTTAACACCACAATGGAATCCCAAATAGACCAGTGTGCAGACATACACAGATTTAAAGGGATACATTTTTCTTGCGCTAAAGGTGCCAAGGATGGCACGACGATAAATTCATATTCGTTTAAATTATTATTAAAATTTAAAGAGTCGAATACAAAATTATATCTAAAAAAAAAAAGTTTTTTTTTTTAAACTATAATTTTCGGTTTTTGGAAAAGTGCATTCTGCATTTTCGGTACCACAATTTCCATTCGGTGCACCTCTAAAAAAATTCTGTTTATCTGCTTTGCACTTCATAGAGACCCCCCTCCCTGTTCCTCCTCCTCATCTTGATCTCCCTAAATGTCGAAAATAGGGTATCGGTAATTGGTATCGGGGAGTACTCAATAAATTTTTTTAAAAAAAGAAGTATCGATACTCGTAGCTAAAAAAGTGGTATCGGTGTATCCCTAGTATCTATCTATCTATCTATCTATCTATCTATCTATCTATAAATCCCAGGCACCAGGTCAGGAAGCAGCATTGTGTCCCTGGAAGCAGCTCATGTCCCTGGGGGAGGAGGATGCAGTTCTAGTATTAATTCAGGGCACTGTGGTGTTTATATCAGTGACCCCCCTCACTTTGAGACCAATGATTGGTCTCTAAAGGGGGTTCGCATATATAAACCTAAAAAAATAAATAAAAAAAAGACGTTTTAAAAATGCAGTGCAACTTCCCCCTGAGGCCTCATGTACACTGCTGTTGGTAAACGGACGTTTAGGAGCAGTTGGGCATTTTTTAACTGCTCCTGAACTCTCCTCTATGTTATCTTATCAGTACATGTACACTGGTTTGTTTATAGTCGTTTCTAGGCAGTTGTGTTGAGAGGCTTTTTCTTGAACCCAAAAAATGCGTTCAGAAGCGGAGTTTAGAGGCAGTTGAAGCGCTAAACGCGGCAACTCGCGTTTAGCAGCATTCCGTTTACAGACGTTTTTCACTTTATCAAATATTTTTTATTTTATTTTTTCAAATGCTTCTAGACGCAAATGCGGCTAAACAGAAATTTTTAGACACTGGTTTCTAGCTGTCAAGTTAAATCGTTCAGGAGAGGTTGAACAACGTCCCGTGTACATGAAGCCTAATAATTGTGTAGCGGACCCCCCAAAACTGGGGTCGCTATGCCTAAATTTAGGGGCTAGCCTGATCAAATAGTTAGGCTCAGGCTGTTGGAATTCTTTTAATAGGCCTCTGATCTGTTGTGATGTTGCCTGGCAGTTCCCTGTGACCTGTAGGTGGCGCTGTCACCCAGGTCTCAGGTCGAACCACAGGTGGCATTACAGTGCTATTGGGTGTCCTCTCTCAGCAGCCGTGCCGTGGGCATGGTCTGCAAGCTGTGCATGCTGGGGGAGGATACATAAGAGGCAGTTGCCGTTGTTCGGGGAGCAGTTTGCGCCCTTTGGCCCTCCAGGCCAGGGGTGCGTGTGTTCAGTCCCGGGCACCTTTAGCCCGAGGATGCATCATTCCAGGTAGGCCCAGCACCTTTAGCTGAGGCCTACGCCAAACAGCAGAATCCCAGGGCACCCGTTGGAGGGTGACCCGCTCTGAAGGAGAGGGAACCAGGGGAGGACCTATCCAGGAGATCGGTGAAGGAAGTCACTGTCTCAGGAGAAGCCTGGTTACCTGACAGAGGGAAGGATTCCATTATCCGCCAAAAGCCTTGTAACGTGCCCCATTTGCACCTAAGGTCTCAAGTGTTACAAGTGCTGGGAAGTTCAGGCCTTAGAGGCTAAAATCCTGATCGTATCCTTAGGAAAAGAACTTAAAGTGAATGTTCGTGCTCCACACCGGCTGCTAGGACCGTGAGAGGGGACTATCCGGGTGAGCAAATCCCACTCAGGCTTGAGTGGCGAAGAGGGTAATTAAGTCCAGCGTGCCTGAACCTTCCTCCCTGTTCAACTCTCTCTGTCTCCAATCTTTCCTGTCAAGTTGTGAGCAAGAAAAATAAACTCTTTTATTGGGTTTAATACTGTTTGGACAATGGCCTTCTTCAAAGAGAGAGAGAGAGAATAGACTCTTCCCTACACTCTAGGGACGAGAACCATGGGAAAGAGGTAACTCGCTGCAGGACCCAAAACTATTAACACCACTCACCCTCTACAAGATGGAGGATACTGGGCATGTGGCATGGCGTGTCCCACTCTGCAGGTGGAGGTAAGCAGGGTAAGGGATCTGTGTGCTACAATTATATTAACTGCTTCCCGCCTGCCCACGTATATGTATATCATCTAGCCGGTTTCAGGTTAGGGGCGCACATGTGCGGGCTCCCTGCTAATCCATGCTGACACTGGCTACAGTGGGAATTTGTCAGGTGGTCAACGATTAATGTGGCTGAGACCTGCTGATCAGCTGTAGTCAATCACAGCACAGAGTCCTGTGTTTACAAACACACAGGGCTCTGTACACAAGTCAGTGATCTGTGTCATAAAAAAATAAAAATAAAAAAATAAAAACACTGGCTGCCAACTTTTCTTTTGCTGGCTCCTAGATTCAAACCCAAATTTGCCAAGCCCTGAGAGATATCTATCATATATATATATATATATATATATATATATATATATATATATACACATACACACACACATACACATACATATACACACATACACACTCTGATAGTATATCATAAACCGGTTAAAAGAGATTTAAAAAAAAGAAAAAAAAAAAAAAACACACACAAAATGAGGAGAACAATTTTTTTTTTAAATGCAACATAATCTCCTAAATACTAAACCACTGAAGAATAATGAGGGGCCATGAGCCATAGTACCTTCCAGAACTAGTCTAACAATTATCCAGGAGCTGCAATGCGTAGAAAACTCATGTGTAAATGTCCTTCCAGCTCTAAAGACAACTGCTGAGATTCCATTTTATAAAAGGTATAATAATCACCAGAGGCTCAACACGGTATAGAAAAAAAAAATCCCCATTGCTTATGAACTAACTAAAGAATGACTTTTGCATTTCAATTACTTGTGTTAATAAAAAGAAATTAATCAAGGCATGTACACCTAACTTTGTTCAAAGCACCCTGTAAGGGCCAAACCCCAAGCACACCATTATGCTGATTTTGACCAAAATCCTAATGGCTGAGCTCTAGTTGTTTAACCTTAAAAGGAATTTGGTCATGATCAAGCAATGAATGTTACTTCTGGTCTTTTTGAAAATGCTACTTTCCTGGCTGTCCTGCTAATGCTTTGTTTTCAATGCTGTTCAAGCTGGTAACCCAGAATAACTGCTCAAAAAAATTAAAGGAACACTTTAACCACTTAAGCCCCGGACCATTTTGTAGCTAAAGGACCAGAGGTGATTTCAGAATTTTGCACTGCGCTTCTTTAACTGTAAATTGTGCGGACATGCAATGTTGTACCCAAACGAAATTTGCGTCCTTTTCTTCCCACAAATAGAGCTTTCTTTTAATGGTATTTGATTGCCTCTGCGATTTTTATTTTTTGCGATATAAACGGAAATAGACCGAAAATTTTGAAAAAAAATAATATTTTCTACTTTTTGTTATAAGAAAAATCGAATAAACTAAATTTTAGTGATACATTTAGGCCAAAATGTATTCAGTCACATGTCTTTAGTAAAAAAAATGTCAATAAGCGTATATTTATTGGTTTGCGCAAATGTTATAGCGTCTACAAACTAGGGTACATTTTCTGGAATTTACACAGCTTTTAGTTTATGACTGCCTATCTCATTTCTTGAGGTGCTAAAATGGCAGGGCAGTACAAAACCCCCCCAAATGACCCCATTTTGGAAAGTAGACATCCCAAGGAAATTGCTGAGATGCATGTTGAGCCCATTGAATATTTTTTTTTTGTCTCAAGTGATTGAATAATGGCTAAAAAAAAATAAAAAAATAAAAATTACAAAAAGTTGTCACTAAATGATATATTGCTCACACATGCCATGGTTATATGTGGAATTGCACCCCAAAATAAAATTTTCTGCTTCTCCTGAGTACGGGGATACCACATGTGTGGGAATTTTTGGGAGCCTAGCCGCGTACGGGCCCCCGGAAACCAAGCACCGCCTTCAGGATTTCTAAGGGCGCAAATTTTTGATTTCACTCCTCACTACCTATCACAGTTTTGAAGGCCATAAAATGCCAAAATAGCACAAAACCCCCCCCAAATGACCCCATTTTAGAAAGTAGAGACCCCAAGGAAATTGCTGAGAGGCCTGTTGAGCCCATTGAATATTTTTTTTTTTGTCCCAAGTGATTGAATAATGACAAAAAAAAATTACAAAAAGTTGTCACTAAATGATATATTGCTCACACATGCCATGGTTATATGTGGAATTACACCCCAAAATACATTTTGCTGCTTCTCCTGAGTACGGGGATACCACGTGTGGGACTTTTTAGGAGCCTAGCTGCGTACGGGACCCCGAAAACCAAGCACCGCCTTCAGGATTTCTAGGCACAAATTTTTGATTTCACTCCTCACTACCTATCACAGTTTCGAAGGCCATAAAATGCCAAAATAGCACAAAACCCCCCCAAATGACCCCATTTTGGAAAGTAGACACCCCAAGCTATTTGCTGAGAGGCATGGTGAGTATTTTACAGCTCTCATTTGTTTTTGAAAATGAAGAAAGAAAATATTTTTTTTTTTTTTTTTTTTCCAATTTTCAAAACTTTGTGACAAAAAGCGAGATCTGCAAAATACTCACAATACCTCTCAGCAAATAGCTTGGGGTGTCTACTTTCCAAAATGGGGTCATTTGGGGGGGTTTTGTGCCATCTGGGCATTCCATGGCCTCCGAAACTGTGATAGGCAGTGAGAAGTGAAATCAAAAATGTACACCCTTAGAAAGCCTGAAGGCGGTGCTTGGTTTTTGGGGTCCCGTACGCGGCTAGGCTCCCAAAAAGTCTCACACATGTGGTATCCCCGTACTTAGGAGAAGCAGCAGAATGTATTTTGGGGTGTAATTCCACATATGCCCATGGCATGTTTGAGCAATATATCATTTAGTGACAACTTTGTGCAAAAAATAAATAAAAAATAAATTAATTAATTGTCTTTTTTCCGCAACTTGTGTCAACATATAAAATATTCCATGGACTCGACATGCCTCTCAGTATATAGCTTGGGGTGTCTACTTTCCAAAATGGGGTCATTTGGGGGGGTTTTGAACTGTCCTGGCATTTTATACACAACATTAGGAAGCTTACATCCACTCTTCTAACCACTTGAAGACAAAGCCCTTTTTGACACTTTTTGTTTACATGAAAAAAAAAATTTTTTTTGCAAGAAAATTATGTTGAACCCCCAAACATTATATATATTTTTAAAGCAAAGGCCCTACAGATTAAAATGGTGGGTGTTGCATTTTTTTTTTCTACACAGTATTTGCGCAGCGATTTTTCAAATGCATTTTTTGGGGGAAAAATACACTTTTTTTTAATTTTAATGCACTAAAACACACTATATTGCCCAAATGTTTGATGAAATAAAAAAGATGATCTTAGGCCGAGTACATAGATACCAAACACGACATGCTTTAAAATTTTGCACAAACGCACATTGGCGACAAACTACATACAATTTTAAAAGCCTTTAAAAGCCTTTACAGGTTACCCCGTTAGATTTACAGAGGAGGTCTACTGCTAAAATTACTGCCCTCGATCTGACCTTCGCGGTGATACCTCATATGCATGGTGCAATTGCTGTTTACATTAGATGCCAGACCGACGCTTGCGTTCGCCATTGGGCAAGAGCAGGGCAGGACAGGGGTGCTCTTTCTTTCTTTTCTTTTTTTTTATTATTAATTTTGCTTTTTTATTTTATTTTTAAATTGTTCCTTCCATATTTTTTTTTTTTTATCATTTTTATTGTTATCTCAGGGAATGTAAATATCCCCTATGATAGCAATAGGTAGTGACAGGTACTCTTTTTTGAAAAAACTGGGGTCTTCTAGACCCTAGATCTTTCCTCTGCCCTCAAAGCATCTGACCACACCAAGATCGGTGTGATAAAATGCTTTCCCAATTTCCCAATGGCGCTTTTTATATCCGGGGGGGGGGACATTCCCTCCCACTGCTTGTAAAAGCAGTCCAGAGGCTAATTAGCCACTAGGATTGCTTTTACATGAAAGCCGGCCGCTGGCTGAAAAGAATGATACCAAGATGATACCTAAACCCGCAGGCATCATTCTGGTATAAACATTCAAAGTCCAGCAACATACCAGTACGTTGCTGGTCCTTGTTGGACATGTATTGTAATCTTTTTTTTTCATGCAGCCAGTTGGCTGAACGAAAAAAGAGATTGATCGGTGGGTATGCCCACCATTAGAATACCGCCCTTCATCCACCCACTTCTAATGATGGGCATACATGCACCATTTATATATGCCGAAGCATGGGGGCATCCTCCCACAAAAAAGTTATGCCGCACACACATGGTCAGACTTTTCCACGGGCAAGCCTCCGTCGGAATTTCGACCGTATGTACGCGGCATTAGGAGCAAAATCGCTCCTCCGCTCCTCCGCCCCTGCTGCCCCAATGCTTCGGCATATATGCTTTTTTTTTTAACTGTGGTGGTGAAATCACCTCCTACAGCACTGGAGTCGCAGGGATCAGGCCTGTCTCTGCGAACGCTGCAGTTATGTGTGTTGTGTTTTGTAAGGGACAGTGATCGATCGATACTGCACTTGGGTGGCCTGGGCTGGACGGAGGGTCAAAACGCAGGTGCTAGCAGGTATCTGGGCTGATCCCGCTAACACTGCATTTTTGGGAACCCTAAACTGCTGGGGACGCTAGTATAGATCTGATCAGATCAGATATTGATCTGATCAGATACTATACCACTAAGGGGGGTGTATGCTTCACGCATGGGTGTTAGCGTTACTGGCACTAACCTGACGCTGCCTGGGGTGTGACGCAGACCCTCTCTAACGCTAAAACCTAATTGATATCACCCGCCAGGCGATCAGGGGGTTAAACCTTTATTGGGTTATATATACGGCGGGTGCCCTGACACTATAAAAAGCAAACTAACTAACCAGCGTCACCCGTAACACTTATATGGTGATCACTGGTGAAAGGGTTAACTAGGGGCAATTAGGGGGTTAAAACCTTTATTGGATAATATATGGGGGTACCTGACGCTATAAAAACCTGCGGCGAACCTAAAAAAAATTACTGGCTACCGATCTGCATCACCGACGCCAAGACAGCGATCAGAAAAATGATCGCTTAGCGACAGTGGTGATAGGGGGTGAAAGGGTTACCTGGGGGGCGATCAAGGGGGTTAAACCTTTATTCGATAATTTATGGGGGTACCTGACGCTATAAAAACCTGCGGCGAACCTAAAAAGAATTACTGGCTACCGATCTGCATCACCGACACTAAGACAGCGATCAGAAAAACGATCGCTTAGCGACAGTGGTGATAGGGGGTGAAAGGGTTACCTGGGGGGCGATCAAGGGGGTTAAACCTTTATTAGATCATTTATGGGGGTACCTGACGCTATAAAAACCTGCGGCGAACCTAAAAAAAATTACTGGCTACCGATCTGCATCACCGACACTAAGACAGCGATCAGAAAAATGATCGCTTAGCGACGGCGGTGCTAGGGGGTGAAAGGGTTATCTGGGGGGTGATCAGGGGGTTAAACCTTTATTAGGGGGGGGGTTAGGGGGCTACACTGGACCTAAAACTAACTTTAGTGACACTTTTACAGTCACAAATGTCACTGATTGCAGTGATCAGTAAATAAATGGTCACTGCAGTGACACTGTGACTGGGGGCTGGGGGGTGATCTGGGGGGGCCGATTTGTGTGCCTATGTGTCCTGGTGTCAGTGTAGTGTTAGTGTACTGACCTGTGTGTCTTCTCTTGTACGGCGCTCGGTATATGTGAGCGCCGCATGAGAGATGACATCACTTCCTCATGCTTCCTCTGCCTGTGTAAACATTACACAGCAGAGGGAGCATTTCCATTCGCCGGGAGCGATCGCGCGGGGGGGGGGGTGGCCGGAATCGAATGGCCGCCCCCTCATGTCGGATCGCTCCCTAACTAATACCGACCGCTCACTGTATAGGAGGGGGGTCCGATCGGACCCCCCAACTGTACAAAGGCAATCACGTACACTGTACGTGATTGTGCCTGTCGGTGCCATTCTGCCGACGTATATATACAGTGAGCGGTCGTTAAGTGGTTAAAAACACATCAGATCTCAACGGGGCAAAATCTCATGCTGTATATCTATACTGATATGGACTGGGTAATGTGTTAGGAATGAAAGGATGGCACATCGTTTGATGGAAATGAAAATCATCCACCTACAGAGGGCTGAATTCAAAGACACCCCGAAAATCAAAGTGAAAAAATTATGCAGCAAGCTAGTCCATTTTGCTGCAAACTTCATTGCAACAACTCAAAATGGTCCTCAGTAGTTTGTATGGCCCCCAAGTGCATGTATGCATGCCTGACAACATCAGGGCATGCTCCTAATGAGACGACGAATGGTGTCCTGGGGTATTTCCTCCCAGATCTGGACCAGAGCATCACTGAGCTTACAGGCAGCATAAAGTTCTCTGCGGCTTCTCCAGACCCTTTCACGTCTGTCACATGTGCGCAGGGTGAACCTGCTCTCATCTGTGAAAAGCATGGGGCACCAGTGGCGGACCTGCCAATTCTGGTGTTCAATGGAAAATGCCAATTGAGCTCCACAGTGTCCGACAGTGAGCACAGAGCACACTAGAGGACGTCGGGCCCTCGGACCACCCCCATGAAGTCTGTTTCTGATTGTTTGGTCAGAGACATTCACACCAGTGGCCTTCTGGAGGTCATTTTGTAGGGCTCTGGCAGTGCTCATCCTGTTCCTCCTTGCACAAAAGGAGCAGATACCGGTCCTGCTAATGGGTTAAGGACCTTCTACGGCTCTGTCCAGCTCTCCTAGAGTTATGCTGGCCATACACTATCCACTTAAGCCCCGGACCATTACGCAGCTTAATGACCAGAGGTGTTTTTACAATTTGGCACTGCGCTGCTTTAACCGGAAATTGTGCGGACATGCAATGTTGTACCCAAACAAAATTTGCGTCCTTTTCTTCCCACAAATAGAGCTTTCTTTTAATGGTATTTGATTGCCTCTGCGATTTTTATTTTTTGCGATATAAACGGAAATAGACTGAAAATTTTGAAAAAATAAAATGATATTTTCTAGTTTTTGTTATAAGAAAAATCGAATAAACTCAATTTTAGTCATACATTTAGGCCAAAATGTATTCAGCCACATGTCTTTAGTAAAAAAAATGTCAATAAGCATATATTTATTGGTTTGCGCAAAAGTTATAGCGTCTACAAACTAGGGTACATTTTCTGGAATTTACACAGCTTTTAATTTATGACTGCCTATCTCATTTCTTGATGTGCTAAAATGGCAGGGCAGTACAAAACCCCCCAAATTACCCCATTTTGGAAAGTAGACACCCCAAGGAAATTGCTGAGAGGCATGTTGAGCCCATTGAATATTTATTTATTTTGTCCCAAGTGATTGAATAATGACAAAAAAAAAAAATTACAAAAAGTTGTCACTAAATGATATATTGCTCACACATGCCATGGTTATATGTGGAATTGCACCCCCAAAATACATTTTGCTGCTGCTTCAGAGTATGGGGATACCACATGTGTGGGACTTTTAAGGAGCCTAGCCGCATACGGGACCCTGAAAACCAATCACCGCCTTCAGGATTTCTAAGGGCGCAAATTTTTGATTCCACTCCTCACTACCTATCACAGTTTTGAAGGCCATAAAATGCCAAAATAGCACAAACCCCCCCCCCCCCCAAATGACCCCATTTTGGAAAGTAGACACCCCAAGCTATTTGCTGAGAGGCATGGTGAGTATTTTACAGCTCTCATTTGTTTTTGATAATGAAGAAAGAAAATAATTTTTATTTTTTATTTTTTCAATTTTCAAAACTTTGTGACAAACAGCGAGATCTGCAAAATACTCACCATACCTCTCAGCAAATAGCTTGGGGTGTCTACTTTCTAAAATGGGGTCATTTGGGGGGTTTTGTGCCATCTGGGCATTCCATGGCCTCCGAAACTGTGATAGGCAGTGAGGAGTGAAATCAAAAATTTACACCCTTAGAAAGCCTGAAGGCAGTGCTTCGTTTTTGGGGTCCTGTACGCGGCTAGGCTCCCAAAAAGTCTCACACGTGGTATCCCCATACTCAGGAGAAGCAACAGAATGTATTTTGGGGTGTAATTCCACATATGCCTATGGCATGTTTGAGCAATATATCATTTAGTGACAACTTTGTGCAAAAAAAAAAAAAAAAAAGGATTTTTGTACTCACCGTAAAATCTGTTTCTCTGACGTCCGTGGACTGACACAGCTGTCATACTGATTACGTGTGGGTATATGTCCCTGCTTGCAGGAGAAGACCTAGGCAGAATGTTAGATGTTAAAACATTCTAGAACAAACCAGAGCTGAACAGCCCCGCCCAGGGGGGCGGTCCCTTTGAACATTACCCTCCCACCTGCAGCTAGCAGACCTCAGTTCGTAACAAAGCAGTACAAACCTTAAAAGAAAGGGTGGGTGCTGTGTCAGTCCATGGACGTCAGAGAAACCGATTTTACGGCGAGTACAAAAATCCTATTTTCTCTTATCGTCCATGGACTGACACAGCTGTCATACTGATTACGTGTGGGATGTCCCAAAGCAGTATAAGAAAAGGGTGGGAGCAAATAGTAAAAGGAACAACCAAAACTTCACTCCAAACCAGCAGAGCTCCTCAACGGAGGAGTTGCAACATTAAACAGCGGCCTGCAACACTTTACGGCCGAAGGAAGCATCCGAAGATGCAGCCACATCAACCTTATAGAATTTTGAAAAGGCATGAACGGACGACCAGGTCGCCGCCTTGCACACTTGTGCAACCGAGGCTTGATGTCGGAAAGCCCAGGAAGCATCAATTGTCCTGTGGCATGCGCCGTAACCGGAAAGGGAGGGGCCACCCCCTTAATGGCATAGGCCTGTATAACAGTCTGTCTGATCCATCTAGAAAAAGTGGCAGACAACACCGCTCAGCCCTGTTCGGACCCGAGACAGACACAACTAGCGAGTCATATCACGTACCATATAAAATATGTGAAGCGCAAACCCTCTGGAATGCAATGTGTGAGGACACAAGGACGGGAGGACAATGTCCACATGTAGGTGGAAAACCGAGACCACCTTATGCAAAAGGAAGGTCGCGGACGCAACACCGCCTTATCCTTATGGATGACCAAATAGGGCGACTTGCCGGACAAGGCCGCCAATTCAGACACCCGTCTGACAGAAATAATGGCCACTAAGAAGGCCACCTCCTGAGACAAGGTCAAGAGGGGAAAATCTCTGATATTTTCCAAGTGAGGTTCCTGGAGAACCGAGAGCACCAAATTCAAATCCCGAGGAGGGAGAGGAGGTTTCAACAGGAGGGAGCACATGGCGAACCCCCTGCACAAAAGGTGCTACCAAGGGATGACCCGCTAGCGGTTCCTGAAGGAAGACAGCCAAGGCCGAAAACTGACCCCTAATGGTACTCAAAGCAAGCATTTGGGTCACACCACGCTGCAAGGACTGCAGGATACTGGGGACGGAATACGTCCGTAGATGCTAGTCCAGCTCATTGCACATAGCGATGTAAGCTTCCCAGGTACAGTGATATATCTTTCAAGCGGAAGACTTCCGTGCCCTGAACATGGTCGAAATGACTGAATCCGAGAGACCTCGGACTCTCAGCACCTGGCTTCCAATAGCTATGTCGTCAAGTCAGAGACTGTAAAACAGGATGAAAAATAGGACCTTGAAACAGAAGGTCCTCCCTTATTGGCAACCGCCAAATCAGCGTACGAATGACGCCGAGACCCACCCGGCGCAAGAGGATCACCGGAATCCCTTCGGCCACAACCCTGCGCAGCAGGCGAGGAAGCAGCTGCAGCGGAGGATAACAGATATCAGGTGATAATGACCCCATGAGGCCCAGCAACGGATCCGAGGCATCCGCCCAAGGATCCCTGGACCTGGCCACAAACCTTGACACCTTATGATTGAGTCGAGAGGCCCTCAGGTCCACATACGGTATGTCCAGGTGTAAGGACCACTCTCCTGGTCCAGCGTCTGGAGACTCCGATAGTCCGCCTGCCAATTGTCTACGCTGAACCTAGATGGCCGATAGATACCACGTGGGGAGTTATATTCTGATTCCCCGTATTTCCAGAACATTGCTCGGTAAACGGGCTTCGTCCGGAGTCCAAAGCCCTTGGGCTGACAGGACTCCCGACTCCACCCCAGCCCGTCAGGCTGGTGTCCGTCATGAACCCCGTCCACTGGATGGGGAGGGACGACTTCCCGGACTGAAGAGCCGGGGACCCAAACCACTACGCCAGGGACGCCCTGAGTGGGTGACTCATCTGGATCTGAAGATCCAAAGACAACGGGGATTTGTCCCAAGTGGACAGGATCTCTTACTGTAATGCCCGTGTGTGTGATTGGGCATACGGAACAGCCTCGAACGAGGCCCTCATGAGTCCCAGGACTCTCATGCAAAAAACGGGTTGACGACCATTTCCGAGACGTCAGGACCCGCACTACAGACTGAAAAGTCAGTAACTTCTCCAAGATTAGGAATACCTACGCCTCCAAGGAGTCCAGGATCAGACCGAGATACTCCAAATGCTAAGCCGGGACCAGGACCGACTTCTGAATGTTCGATGTTCGGGCGCCACCCGAAGTCCCTAAGGGTCTGACTGACATAGTCACACTTCTTCCAATTCTGAGCCATTGTCTGCTCTTAGAAAAAGATCGTCCAGATAGCCTATAATAGCAGTGCCTCGCTGTCACGGCAAGGCTAGAATCGGAGCAAGCACCTTGGTAAAAAACCTTTGGTGCCGAGGCTAGGCCGAAGGGAAGAGCCACAATTGATAGTGGTCTTCGCCGATCGCAAGCACAGAAACTACTGTTGACGTGCGCAGATCGGAACATGCAAGTAGGCGGCCTTGATGTCCAAGGATGCCAGAAAATCCCCTTGATGGAGTGTAGCAAACACCGCGCGAATGGATTCCATGTGGAACTTTACACCATCACAAAAGCATCCAGGCAGGGCTGGCCAAAGACATTGTGCTGCCTGGGCCCAAGAATGAAATGCTGCCCCCCCCAAAAAAAATCCTATGCCCATCCAGCAAAGAGACGTTTCCATAAAGCAAAGAGACAGCCCAATATATTCAGCAAGAGACATCCCATATATTCAGCAAAGAGACATGCCCCTTCTAGGGTGACCACGCATTTTGCAGGTCTGTCCCGGGCACATTCATTCCAGGACAATACAGTGTCCCGGAATGAAACTGACACAGCCACCCCCCTAGGCCAATCTGATGCCCCCAAAAAAGGCCGCCACATCACCTCTTTACTCACTGACAGTACTTGTCCTGGCCGGGAATGCCTGGAGGAGCACAATCCCCGCCCCCTGCATGTGATTGGAGAAATCATAAATCCCACCTCTTGTGTCCAATCACTGTGCTGTGATTCGTTACAGAACAAGCTGATGTTTGGGAAGGGGGGGTGTCCGTGAATAGTAGTTTAAAAATGTGGTCACCCTAGCTCCTTCCTGCAAAGAGTATTGTGTAGCACCACGAAAGCTCCCCCCTTTCTCTCCACTTCCACCGACCAGCTACGCTCTGATCCCAGCTCAGTGATGCAACATGCTGCATGCAACAGCGCTGCATTGACCACATTTCCAAACTGCCATTCAGGGATACCGCCCTTCCTTCCCAAAAAAAGATGAGGGGGGGGGGTGTAGTCTCGCTGACAGGGAATTTGGCAGCGGGTGATTTGTCGGGCGAATGGCTGGTGTTAGCACTTAAATCATCCTAACATTATGATTGATATGGTGTCAGGATGATCAAATCACATTATTTCTATTACTACATTGTAATATATAATGAAATAGTTTAACTCACCATAATGCAGAATCAGTGGGAACCCTGAGCTTGTCATTTGCCACCATTGCTTGCCACCAGATGTAGCTTATTGCTTGCCACCGTTGCCTGCCACCAGATGCAGCTGTGCCACTTGCCACCCATAGCCTGCCACAACATGCAGCCTGTCACTTGTTACCAATGCCTGTCACCAGATGCAGCCTGTCACTTGTCACCAATGCCTGTCACCAGATGCAGCCTGTCACTTGTCACCAATGCCTGTCACCAGATGCAGCCTGTCACTTGTCACCAATGCCTGTCACCAGATGCAGCCTGTCACTTGTCACCAATGCCTGTCACCAGATGCAGCCTGTCACTTGTTACCAATGCCTGTCACCAGATGCAGCCTGTCACTTGTCACCAATGCCTGTCACCAGATGCAGCCTGTCACTTGTTACCAATGCCTGTCACCAGATGCAGCCTGTCACTTGTCACCAATGCCTGTCACCAGATGCAGCCTGTCACTTGTCACCAATGCCTGTCACCAGATGCAGCCTGTCACTTGTCACCAATGCCTGTCACCAGATGCAGCCTGTCACTTGTTACCAATGCCTGTCACCAGATGCAGCCTGTCACTTGTCACCAATGCCTGTCACCAGATGCAGCCTGTCACTTGTCACCAATGCCTGTCACCAGATGCAGCCTGTCACTTGTTACCAATGCCTGTCACCAGATGCAGCCTGTCACTTGTCACCAATGCCTGTCACCAGATGCAGCCTGTCACTTGTCACCAATGCCTGTCACCAGATGCAGCCTGTCACTTGTTACCAATGCCTGTCACCAGATGCAGCCTGTCACTTGTCACCAATGCCTGTCACCAGATGCAGCCTGTCACTTGTTACCAATGCCTGTCACCAGATGCAGCCTGTCACTTGTCACCAATGCCTGTCACCAGATGCAGCCTGTCACTTGTCACCAATGCCTGTCACCAGATGCAGCCTGTCACTTGTCACCAATGCCTGTCACCAGATGCAGCCTGTCACTTGTTACCAATGCCTGTCACCAGATGCAGCCTGTCACTTGTCACCAATGCCTGTCACCAGATGCAGCCTGTCACTTGTCACCAATGCCTGTCACCAGATGCAGCCTGTCACTTGTTACCAATGCCTGTCACCAGATGCAGCCTGTCACTTGTCACCAATGCCTGTCACCAGATGCAGCCTGTCACTTGTTACCAATGCCTGTCACCAGATGCAGCCTGTCACTTGTCACCAATGCCTGTCACCAGATGCAGCCTGTCACTTGTCACCAATGCCTGTCACCAGATGCAGCCTGTCACTTGTTACCAATGCCTGTCACCAGATGCAGCCTGTCACTTGTCACCAATGCCTGTCACCAGATGCAGCCTGTCACTTGTCACCAATGCCTGTCACCAGATGCAGCCTGTCACTTGTTACCAATGCCTGTCACCAGATGCAGCCTGTCACTTGTCACCGATGCCTGTCACCAGATGCAGCCTGTCACTTGTCACCGATGCCTGTCACCAGATGCAGCCTGTCACTTGTCACTGATGCCTGTCACCAGATGCAGCCTGTCACTCAGCCTGGCTCTCTCTCCCTTCCCTTCAGATGGGCATGCTGGGGGCTGCAGTTTCCCCCCTAGAATTGCAATGGGCCAGCCATTTGCACTACATATCCCATAATCCTCTTTTCTCCTTTTAGTTTTTTTCCCTGGCCAATGGGAGGAAAAGGGGGAAGAAACATAGCGGTGGCTGTCCTAGGAACAGCAGCATGAGGAGGAGAAGGAGGGGGGAGAAGAGCCCGCAGCTGCTCTCTCTCCACACACACAGCCGCTCCGATCTCATGCTGTTACATACAGGGAGGAGGTGGGTGGAGCTAGCGGAGGAGGAGGAAGTGAAATACTCTCTGCAATGAATGATGGGCCTCTCTCTCCTTACGTCACTGGTTGCTAGACACAAAGCGGGCCGCAGCTAGCAACCAGTTTGGGCAGTGAAGCAGGGGCCGCTGGAGAGACCCTTGAAGTGCGTCTTGCCACTGCGGCCAGTGACAGCGGCGCCGGCGATGCAGTACAGTATGACATTGACAATGCACACTAGATGGAGGGAAACCCAGGTCCTCAGGCAGGCCCGGATTTATTCCCTTTGCCGCCCCAAGGCCGGGTCCTCCCTTTTGCCGCCCCAATGCCGCGGGTTGACGGGTTGAGAACTGGGGGGGGGGAGATGTGCTGGCCGGAAAAGTCCAAGTGACCTCTCCTCTCATCTCTCCCCTCCTCTTCTGCCCCTCGAATTGAGAAGTGGGGGGGGGTTGCTGGGTTGCTGCCAAAGGTCCAAATTACATCAGAGCCCCCCTTACATCAGAGTCCGCACAGAGGCCCCCCTTACATCAGAGTCTGCACAGAGCCCCCCCTTACATTACATCAGAGTCTTCACAGAGCCCCCTCTTACATCAGAGTCCGCACAGAGCCCCCCCTTACATCAGAGTCCGCACAGAGCCCCCCTTACATCAGAGTCCGCACAGAGCCCCCCTTACATCAGAGTCCGCACAGAGCCCCCCCTTACATCAGAGTCCGCACAGAGCCCCCCCTTACATCAGAGTCCGCACAGAGCCCCCCCTTACATCAGAGTCCGCACAGAGGTCCCCCTTACATCAGAGTCCGCACAGAGGTCCCCCTTACATCAGAGTCCGCACAGAGGTCCCCCTTACATCAGAGTCCGCACAGAGGTCCCCCTTACATCAGAGTCCGCACAGAGGTCCCCCTTACATCAGAGTCCGCACAGAGGTCCCTCTTACATCAGAGTCCGCACAGAGACCCCCCTTACATCAGAGTCCGTACAGAGCCCCCCCCTTACAACAGAGTCCGCACAGAGGCCCCCTCTTACATCAGAGTCCGCACAGAGGCCCCCTCTTACATCAGAGTCCACACAGAGCCCCTCTTACATCAGAGTCTGCACAGAGCCCCCCTTACATCAGAGTCTGTACAGAGCCCCCCCTTACATCAGAGTCCGCACAGAGGCCCCCTTACATTAGAGTCTGCAGAGAGGCCCCCCTTACATCAGAGTCTGCACAGAGGCCCCCCTTACATCAGAGTCCGCACAGAGGCCCCCCTTACATCAGAGTCCGCACAGAATTTCCACTTACACTGTAAGGGGGAGCTCTGTGGACTCTAATGTAAACGGGAACCCTAATTTAAGGGGTGTTCTGGGAAACTTGATTTAGGGGGGCATGCTGTGGACTCTGGTGTAAAGGGGGTCTCTGCTCACCAAAGCCTGCCCCCCTCCCCTTTAACAAAGTCCACAGAGCACCCCTTTTTATACACTGGGAGGCAGGAGAGAGGGTGAGCTTACCAGGATGGAGGCTGAGGTGCTGGCTGTCTGACACTTTTCTGGGTTCAAACTTCCTGCCCAGTGCCCTCACATGGGAGTGTGGGTGGGGCAGACTCAGAAGGAGGAGGATCAGAGCTCTATCTCTCCTCTGTCTGTGCAGAGAGAGGGATGTCAGCGCCAGTGTGCTCTGAGGCTAAGCTATGTGTGAGACGAGACATAGCTCAGTCCTGCAGCCCTCCCCCTGGAGCTGACAACAGGCACGGCTGCACAACGGGAAGTGAGTGGCGGCCGTGACCTGTGTTAACAGAGTTCCAGCAGCCTGTGTAGAGACATCTCACCTCTTTCCCTCCCTTCCTCTGCCATGCGGATTGGATTGAGGAGCGGGGGGGGGGTTTCTACCGAAAGTCCTGACACATCTCACCTCTCCCCCCTCCTCTCTCCTCTGCAGCGGAAGAGGGGGGGGTGCCGCGGCGCCGCCCCTGCATTCACTGCCGCCCCGAGGCCTGGCCTCTGTGGCCTTGTGGGGAATCCGGCCCTGTCCTCAGGCAGTGCGCCCCTGTTGCCGCCCCTCTTAAAGTGCCGCCTGGGACCATGGTCCCATCGGGTCCCATGGTAGGGCCGGCCCTGCATCCAGGCCTTGAGGCCCATGGTTGGCTGAGCCCCCGTCCACCTTCTGGGACTACAAACAGATTCGAGTACAAACCCTGAACAACCTCTCGTGACGGAACCGGTACAATCCTCCGGACCTGATCAATCCTGTAAGGCCCTCAAGAGGGCCGCCCAACGGGCAGAAAGGAGAGGGAGAATTGAGGGAAAGAATCTGTCTGGGGGCCAGGAACGGAATTCTATCCTGTATCCTGAGGTGACCACCTCGCACACCCACCGGTCGGAGATCCGGGAGGTCCACCGAACCGTGAACCTGCAAGGAAGCCCCCCCACCTCAGAGTCGGGCAGGGACAAGACTCCATGTGGCGGTGGGCTTGGGAGCTTGCTTGGTAGGCTTACGCACCCAGGGACGCTTATGTCCCCAAGCCGCACTTTTCCCAGTCTGGGAGGGCTCACCCGTGGATTCTGACTGACGAGAAGAAACTCATTCTCCTTCGCCAGAAAGGAAGGGCTCGGCCTACAGTGGGGCTCCTTTGTCCGTAGCAGACTGAGAAAGGAAGGTGCTCTTACCCCTTTTGACATCCATAATAATGGCATCCAGGGCGGCCCCAAACAGTCCACCACCCTTAAAGGGCAAGTCAGCCAGGAGCTATTTGGAAGCTAGGTCGGCCGACCAGCATTTCAGCCCGCCAAGGCGACGCAGCACCACAGCAGATAGAGGCCCCAGAAATTAAAGGGGCCGCATCCAAAGTGGCATCGCACACAGAGAGTAAACCCTGCGCCAGTTGGTGAGCCAGGGTAATGGTCTCAGGAGGGAGATTATGCTCCTAAACCGTCTGGTGCAAAATCTTTGCTCATCCTGTGAGTGTCTTGAGACACAAGTGACAAGTGTCGCCGCCCCTATAGGGCGTAAGGCAGGCCCCAATAAGGTAAACATAGTTCTACTCACCACTTCTGACCTCCTGTCAGTGGGATCCTTAAATGCAGGAGTCCCTTCCATTGGGAGCGTGGTAGCCTTATTCAAACGGGCGACCGGGGGGGTCGACCACTGGGGGGAGAGCTCCTTCTTAACCAGGTCCTCCTTAAAGGGGTAACTCATGGCTAGGCGCCGCGGGACCGTCAAAGTCTTCTGCGGCTTATCCCAGACTTAGTCAATGAATGTATCAAAACAAAAGGCACATATGGAAAGACCTTTTTGAATAAACGGCTTTAAAAGGAACCAAAGGAGACAGCTTCTACCTGAGGTTCCTCAGCCTCAACATTCAGCTTGAGAGTGTTCCACACAGCATCAATGAGTTCACTTACAAGCACCCTGTCAGTTTTTCAGAACTGGGGTCTTCCTCACAGGGAATATCCTGTTTAAAAACATGAAAATCCTCAGAGCTAGGGTCCTGGGCAGCAATAGCTAGGCCCATATCTGAGACAGAGCACTCCCCTACAGGAGGATACGTGGGGAGTGGGCGCTTTACAGCTCCCTTGCGCTCGCACACCGCTTCCATCCTGACAAGGATGATTCCAGGACTGCCGACAACTAGTCGCTAGGGACCGCAGGTGCAGGAGCACTGCCAGTTGCCTCAGACAAGTGTGGAGAAGCAGGTGAACTAGACTCCATACTGCCACCCTCTGAGACTTTTAAAAACACTATCATAGTGAGTAACACAGTCCACCCACTGGCTATGCTGAAGCTGAGGAGGGGACACCCAGAGTACTCGCCAACCCCTGTAAGGACCGCTCATTCCGCTGTATGAAACCGCGCTGCCGCGCGGGTGAAGCCTGGGGAGAGTGAGGAGACTGAGGAGACCGGACTGTGAAGAGATTGTATATTCGTGCCGCAGCAGCGGCCGATAGAGGCCGAAACTGTAAGCAAAAACGCTATGGCTTCAAGAAAATGGCCGCCGGCCGCATACAATACTGTGCCATCGATCCACGGCAAAATGGCCGCCGAGAGCGTTTTTTTCAAAATTACCTCACAGCGCTAATGGCGCACAAGTTTTGCGTTTGTTCACTAACCACAAGGCAGGAGCTCCTGCCCTCACTGGCTGTGGCATGGCAAGCGCTGAGGCGGCTGTTTGAACACAAACAGCCCCACTCAGGAACTAAACCTGTGAAGCTTAGCTTTGCTAAACATGCATGTAACCACTATCCACTATCCACCACAGTATGTCACTCACACACCAGAACACTGCTCCAGTGCCATTAAAACAGACATGAGCTCCCCCAGCCAGGCCAGAGTGACCCCCAAGCACCCCCACACAGCACAGCACCAGTACAAAACGCAGAGAGCAGCATAACAGGGGGGAGACAGGGAGAACCCCCCACATAAAGAAACACAGCCAGTATTGTACTCACCTGCAGCAGGAGAGACTACTTACCCGTTCCCTGGAGGGACCCACTGGCTTGTCTCAGACAGACCTATCACAGAGTAGTACTGCGTAGCTGTCGGCCCGGTCCACCGCGAAAGATACAGTCAGGTGCGGTTCAATCTTGAGAGGACCGCGGGAGCATGAAAGCAACCCGGCCACCCCTGGAGCCATGGGGTATGTCGTGAACTGAGTCTCACGCACACAAGGCGAGGATCAGCACGCTCGATGGTCGGACAGGGAAGACTACGAGGATACTAGTGTACCCAACCTGTTGCCCAGCCGACAGTTGATTGAAGGTCTCAAAAATAAAATAATAAAATTCCCAAAAGGAATAAAATTTTAACGTAAAATCTTCCAAGAGACTGGCTCCTGAGAGAGCCACGTCTTCTCCTTCTGCTAGGCAGAAAAAAACTGAGGTCTGCTAGCTGCAGGTGGGAGGGTAATGTCCGGCGGGACCGCCCCCCTGGGCGGGGCTGTTCAGCTCTGGTTTGTTCTAGAATGTTTTAACATCTAACATTCTGCCTAGGTCTTCTCCTGCAAGCAGGGACATATACCCACACGTAATCAGTATGATAGCTGTGTCAGTCCATGGACGATAAGAGAAAATAATTTTTTCCGCAACTTGTGTCAACATATAACATATTCCATGGACTCGACATGCCTCTCAGCAAATAGCTTGGGGTGTTTACTTTCCAAAATGGGGTCATTTGGGGGGGTTTTGAACTGTCCTGGCATTTTATACACAACATTAGGAAGCTTATGTCACACATCATCCACTTGAAGACAAAGCCCTTTCTGACACTTTTTGTTTACATGAAAACATTTTTTTTTTTTGCAAGAAAATTAAGTTGAACCCCCAAACCTTATATATTTTTTTAAAGCAAAGGCCCTACAGATTAAAATGGCGGGTGTTGCATTTTTTTTTCCCCACACAGTATTTGCGCAACGATTTTGCAAACGCATTTTTTGGGGAAAAAATACACTTTTTATTTTAATGCACTAAAACACACTATATTGCCCAAATGTTTGATGAAATAAAAAAGATGATCTTAGGCCAAGTACATGGATACCAAACACGACATGCTTTAAAATTTCGCACAAACGCGCAGTGGCGACAAACTACATACATTTTTAAAAGCCTTTACAGGTTACCACATTAGATTTACAGAGGAGGTCTACTGCTAAAATTACTGCCCTCGATCTGACCTTCGCGGTGATACCTCACATGCATGGTGCAATTGCTGTTTACATATGACGCCAGACCGACGCTTGCATTCGCCATTGGGCAAGAGCAGGGCAGGACAGGGGTGCTTTTTTTTTAATCATTAATTTTGCTTTTTTAATTTTATTTTTAAACTGTTCCTTCCATATTTTATTTTTTTATAATTTTTATTGTTATCTCAGGGAATGTAAATATCCCCTATGATAACAATAGCTTGTGACAGGTACTCTTTTTTTGAAAAAACTGGGGTCTATTAGACCCTAGATCTTTCCTCTGCCCTCAAAGCATCTGACCACACCAAGATCGGTGTGATAAAATGCTTTCCCAATGGCACTTTTTATATCCGGGGGGGGGGGGGTGGGGGGACAAAAGCAGTCCAGAAGCTAATTAGCCGCTAGGATTGCTTTTACAAGATGATACCTAAACCCGCAGGCATCATTCTGGTATAACCAAAGTCCAGCAACATACCAGTACGTTGCTAGTCCTTGTTGGACATGTATTGTAATATTTTTTTTTTCCATGCAGCCTGTTGGCTGAACGAAAAAAAGAGATTGATCGGTGGGTATGCCCACCATCAGAATACCTCCCTTCATTCACCCACTTCTAATGATGGGCATACATGCACCATTTATATATGCCGAAGCATGGGGGCATCCTCCCGCAAAAGTTATGCCGCATACACACGGTCGGACTTTTCCACGGGCAAGCCTCCGTCGGAATTTCGACCATACTGTATGTACGAGGCATTAGGAGCAAAATCGCTCCTCCGCCCCTGCTGCCCCCCATGTTTCGGCATATATGCTCTTTTTTTTAACTGTGGTGGTGAAATCACCTCCTACAGTACTGGAGTCGCAGGGATCAGGCCTGTCTCTGCGAACGCTGCAGTTATGTGTTGTGTTTTGTAAGTGACAGTGATCGATCGATACTGCACTTGGGTGGCCTGGGCTGGACGGAGGGGCAAAACACAGGTGCGAGCAGGTATCTGGGCTGATCCCGCTAACACTGCGTTTTTGGGAACCCTAAACTGCTGGGGACGCTAGTATAGATCTGATCAGATCAGATATTGATCTGTTCAGATACTATACCACTAAGGGAGGTGTATGCTTCACGCGTGGGTGTTAGCGCTACTGGCACTAACCTGACGCTGCCTGGGGTGTGACGCAGACCCTCTCTGATGCTAAAACCTAATTGATATCACCCGCCGGGCGATCAGGGGGTTGAACCTTTATTGGGTTATATACGGCGGGTGCCCTGACACTATAAAAAGCAAACTAACTAACCAGCGTCACCCGTAACACTTATACAGTGATCACTGGTGAAAGGGTTAACTAGGGGCAATCAGGGGGTTAAAACCTTTATTAGGTAATATATGGGGGTACCTGATGCTATATAAAAACCTGACGGGGAACCTAAATAACGAAATAACTAACTGGCTAACTAGTGTCACCAGTGACACTTATACGGTGATCACTGGTGAAAGGGTTAACTCTAGGGGCAATCAGGGGGTTAACACCTTTATTAGATAATATATGGGGGTACCAGACGCTATAAAAACCTGGCAGCGAACCTAAAAAAAATTACTACCTAGCGGCACCAGCATACCTAATACAGCGATCAGAAAAACAATTGCTTAGTGACACTGGTAAAAGGGGGCGAAAGGGTTACCTGGGGGCAATCAAGGGGTTAAACCTTTATTAGGGGGGGTTAGGGGGCTACCCTGGACCTAAAAGGGACCTACACTAACTGCCCTGACACTTTTACAGTTACAAATGTCACGGTTTGCAGTGATAAGTAAATAAATGATCACTGCAATCAGTGACACTGTGTCTGGGGGCTGATCTGGGGGTGACTGGGGGGGGGGGGGGGGCGATCGTGTTCCTATGTGTGCTGGTGTCAGTGCATTAACCTGACATCTTCTCTCCACGGCGCTCCGGTATGTGTGAGCGCCGCAGGGAGAGATGATATCACTTCCTCTGCCTGTGTACATTACACAGGCAGAGGAAGCATCCCATTCGCCGGGAGCGATCGCGAAGGGGTGGCCAAAAACCAATGGCCGCTCCCTCATGACCGATCGCTCCCGGAGCGATACCGACCGCAGGCAGTCACGTACAGGTACGTGATTGTGCCTGTACATGCCATTTTGCCGACGTATATATACAGTGGGCGGTCGTTAAGTGGCTATATGAAAAATCGGCCGAAAATCAGTCGTTCAGACAGTTCGTTCGTTTTTCGGTCAGTTAATGGGCACAAAATCGATAATCGTTGGGACGTTTTAGAGTCAAAAAAACAAAAGGACAAGTTTGGAAATTTTCTGCCAAACGAACGATAAATTGAAAGGTTAATGTGTTTCCCGTCCGAACTTTCTGCACTAGGTATATGTAAAAAAAAATAAAAATTTTTTTATTTATGTCAACTGAACGATTTATCGGTCAATACATGATGGCACTATCGTTTGCGCTCACGGCCGAACGTTCGTTTTTCGACAGTTCGTTCATACGATTTTTTCGTATAGTGTATGGCCAGCATAACTGCCTGTCTCCTGGAATCTCCTCCATGCTCTTGAGACTGTGCTGAGGGACACTGCAAACCTTCTGGCAATGACACGTATTGATGTGCCATCCTGGAGGAGATGGACTGCCTGTGCAACCTTTATAGAGTCCAAGTATCGCCTCGTGCTACCAGTAGTGACACTTACCATAGCCAAATGCAAAACTAGTGAAAAACAGTCAGAAAAGATGAGTAGGGAAAAAAAATGGCAGACACCTCCACCTGAAAAAAACATTCCTGTTTTGGAGGTCTCATTGTTGCCCATCTAGTGCACCTGATAATTTCAATTAACAGCAAAGCAGCTGAAACTGATTAACCCCCTCTGCTACTTAACTGACCTGGGAACTCCTGGGATATTGATCTGGAGTTCCGATTCAAAAGTGTTCCTTAAATTTTTTTTTGAGCAGGGTGTAATGTAGTTAGTTGTCTCTAGATCTACTATCTTTACCTGCTGCCGTCTGTGGTAACTTTATCCCCGCTCTTCTCTAGGGGGACAGACGATCTGCAAACAGTGATATGGTCTTCTTTTATATATAAGATGACCCATTATTTATTTTATCAACTACAACTTGAACTTTTTAGTTCTTATATATTTATTTTCAAAGTCCGATCTATGCAGCCTGTACTTAACTCAGAACCTTGTTACCTTTCAATTCTTTTTTCCTGCAAGAAAGTGTTACCTTTCAATTCTGTTGCAGCTATTTATCATCATATATCATCTTAAACAAATAATTGTCTGCAATCCAGGCACCCTTGGCTCTTTTATAACCTTAGTTTGGTTAGATGCAAGTACCGTATATACTCGAGTATAAGCAGAGTTTTTCAGCACATTTTTTTTGTGCTGAAAATGCCCCCCTCGGCTTATACTCGAGTCACCTTTTTGCGCCTGATCTCCCAAAATTTGGAGACACGGTACCGGCCGACCATATGTCTCCTGGACCCCAAACTTGGTACACATATAGATCCACTCTTCCTCTGCAAGTGTGCAAAGTTTGTTGTCCGGGGGACCTACGGCCGGGAAGCACCAATTTTTAAAGCCGTGAACCCCTTCCATAGACTCCCATGTTAAACGGTCATTTCTCTCGCTTTCCGGTTCTTTCTTTCTTTCTTCTGCCGGGCCTCCGCTATCTTCTTCCTGCTCTTTTGCTAGCGGGGCCCGGTCTTCTCCGTCGCCTTCTTCCCTCTTCTCCTCTTCGATGTTGACATCGCACAGCCAGCATTACAGTGGGAGGAAGCAACGTGTCAACATCGAAGAGGAGAAGAGGGAAGAGAAGAGGGAAGAAGGCGACGGAGAAGACCGGGCCCCGCTAGCAAAAGAGCTGGAAGAATATAGCGGAGGCCCGGCAGAAGAAAGAAAGAACCGGAGAGCGAGAGAAATTACCGTTTAACATGGGAGTCTATGGAAGGGGTTCCCGGCTTTGAAAAATCGGTGCTCCCTGGCCGTAGGTCCCCCGGACAACAAACTTTGCACACTTGCAGAGTAAAAGTGGATCTATATGTGTACCAAGTTTGGAGGCCCGGCAGAAGAAAGAAAGAACCGGAGAGCGAGAGAAGTGGGAAGAAGGCGACGGAGAAGACCGGGCCCCGCTAGCAAAAGAGCTGGAAGAAGATAGCGGAGGCCCGGCAGAAGAAAGAAAGAACCGGAGAGCGCGGAGACCCCCGAAGTCGGAAGAAGACCCCCGGAGCTGTGCAATAAATTACTTTAAAAAGCTGTGTGTGTGTGTGTGTTTTTATTGACATTTTTTTCCACCAGGTGAATGGGTAGGGGTACGATGTACCCCATACTCATTCACATAGGGTGGGGGCCGGGATCTGGGGGCCCCCTGATTAAAGGGGGGCTCCCGGATTCCAATAAGCCCCCCGCCCGCAGACCCCGACAACCAACGGCCAGGGTTGTCGGGAAGAGGCCCCGTCCTCATCAACATGGGGGCAGGGTGCTTTGGGGTGGGGGGGCCGCAGGTCGCCCCCTTGCCCCAAAGCACCAAACCCCCCATGTTGAGGGCATGCGGCCTGGTACGGTTCAGGAGGGAGGGGGGCCGCTCTCTCGTCCCCCCTCTTCCCCTGCGGCCTGCCAGGTTGCGTGCTCGGATAAGGGTCTGGTTTGGATTTTGGGGGGACCCCCACGCCGTTTTTTCGGCGTAGGGGTTCCCCTTAAAATCCATACCAGACCCAAGGGCCTGGTATGCTCCTGGAGGGGGAACCCATGCCGTTTTTTTTATTTAAAATTTGGCGTGGAGTTCCCCCTCAAGATTCATACCAAACACAGTGCCTGCTATTGGCGGGGATCCAAGTCGGATCCCCGTTCATTAAAAGTCGGACATATGTCGGCTTCATGTCGCAGGCCAAAGTCGGATCCAAAAGTAGGACGGCTGTCGTGTCGCACAAGTGTGAACCCAGCCTTAGTCACCTATATATTAACACCCCTTTACTATATTGATTACTTTCACACCCATCCTACACATCATTTTCCCTCCCCCCTCCTATTTTCACCTTTCTCCTTTATTCCTTTCCCCCACTCCCTATCTCCTATTCCCTGTTCATCCCCCCCCCCCACATCCCTCCTACCTCTAACACTTTAACCATCCCCCTCTCTTCCCCTTCCATTCCCATTGCTCCCCCTTCCTGCTCTCCCTCCTTTCTTCCCCTAGTTTCACATTTCCCCATGTGCTAGTAGTGAACTCATATGGGTCGCAGGTAAAAAGATCTTCATATGGGTGGGCGATGGGTATCGGGCATGGCGGCCAACAGCATATTTCATCTTCAAAATAAATGTTTTTGTGATATATCCAAAGTTAGTGTAATGTTCCTAATTGTATTTTGTTTTATGCAGTACTACATCTAACGGTTTTCCAAAAACATCCCCTGAGGAAGCCCTAAGCGTCGAAACATGTCCAGATAAGTCACTCCAATGCTACTGTTGAGTGACCAATTTTTCCATCTGTTTTGACTTCTAGATGTTTTCTTGTATATGCGTACTTTATGCATAGCCAATTTTTTTGTTAACCTGGCCTTTTATGTAATAAAATCTTTGTTATATCTTTTATAGAGGTCGGCCGATATATCGGCCGATTTTTGGCACTTTTTAATTAATCGGCATCGGCCGATAGTGCTGAAAAAAAAGCCGATTTAAAAAACTTCAGCGCAACTTGCAAATAACTTCTTTCATAGAAGTCAATGCAAGTTCCCTGAAGTTTCCCGTGGAGGTGGAGCGATGTGTCTCTGGGCAGCCTGCCAAGTGAGAGAAAAGAGATACAATGTTTCTTCTTATTAATGAACTGAACTCTGTGTGTAGAAGTTCTCAGTTTAACCATTTAAAGACAAAATCTTTTCTGACACTTGTAGCTTACAAGTAAAAATCCTGTATTTTCTGCTAGAAAATCACTTGGAACCCCCAAATATTATATATTTTTTTTAGCAGAGACCCTAGGGAATAAAATGGCGGTTGTTGCAATATTTTATGTCACACGGTATTTGCGCAGCGGTCTTTCAAACACAATTTTTTGGGAAAAAATACACTTTAATGAATTTTAAATAAAACTAAACAGTAAAAAGTTAGCCGTTTTTATTTTTTTTGTCTAAAAATTTTGATTACCTGTTTTTGTGCCTGCTTCCTGATTCCCTTACCGAAGATGGTGGCGGCGGCAGCACCGAGAGCCGAGGGAGAGATCGGCTTTGTGTGCCGACATCGCGGGCGCCCAGGACAGGTAAGTGTCCATATAATTAAAAGTCAGCAGCTGCAGTATTTGTAGCTGCTGACTTTTAATTTTATTTTTTTTCGGCGGAACTCTGCTTTTACACTGGAGCGGGTAGGCGTTGACGGTAAAACGCAGCTAGTTTTAGCGGCGCTTTACCATCATTTTAGCGGCGCTATTCGGCTGCTAGCGGGGCGCTTATAACCCAGCTAGCGGTCGATGAAGAGGTTAAATGCACCCGTGTAGCACCGCTGCAGAAGCGCTTTGCAGGCGCTTCAGCAGCAGTGCCCATTCTTTTCAATGGGCAGGAGTGGTGGAGGAGTGGTATACACCGCTCCAAAGATGCTGCTTGCAGGACTTTTTTTAACATCCTGCCAGCGCACCGCCACAGTGTGAGACTGCAGGGGAGCTGTTTTGCAGCCACTTTTACAGGTGCTATTTTTAGCACAAAAGTGCCTGAAAAACACCCCAGTGTGAAAGGGGTCCAACTGTTAGATTTTATGAGATGAAGGGAAAAAATAATAAAAAATGAAAAAAAAAAAAAATCGGCCTAACATATCGGCCCAAAAAAATAAAAAAAATCGGCATCATATATCGGCCATCGGCAGCCGCGATTTCTAAATATCAGCATCGGCCAGAGAAAAACCCATTTCGGTCGACCTCTACTCTTTTATATATTGGAGTATTGAAAGTATTTTTTTTTCCGCCACCCCCCAAAAAAAAACTTTCCCTTGTCTATATATATCTACAGGGATGTTGGTGCCATCTTTCTGACATTGTCGCCTATCCATACCACCACTTTCTACTATAGTAAAAAGGAACTGACACTTATTGGCATGCTTATTCTAGGCCACTTACTGAATTGTACTAAATCCACCATAGCCAAGCATCTTGCACTTTAAAGACTCATTTTACACGGAGCCGCACATAGCGTCGGCGGTAAAACGCCGCTATTTTTACCGCCGACGCTATGGGTGGATTTGCAGCGCATGTCGGCCGCTAGCGGGCGGTTTTACCTCCCCGCTAGCGGCCGAGAAAGGGTTAAAACCTGAAGCAGCGAATTGCGGGCGGTATAGCCGCGCTGTCCCACTGATTTCAATGGGCAGGAGCGGTGGAGGAGCAGTAAACACACCGCTCCAAAGATTCGGCTAGCAGGACTTTTTTTACCGTCCTGCTAGCGCAACACTCCAGTGTGAAAGCCCACAATGCAGCAGCTGTTTGAGGGCGGATTGCAGGCGCTATTTTTAACGCTATAGCACCTGCAATACGCACTCAGTGTGAAAGGGGTCTTAGAAGCAGGCCAGCAATGGCAGTCCCATACTACTCTCATGGCAGTCACATTAAGGGCACTAAAGCCAAGACTATGTGCATTAGTGGTAGTTTAGTTCCTTTTCATAAACTACACGTACAGTAGCAGCTACATTGTAGCTTCCTAGTTCACCTGCTGTAGTGATCAACAACATTTTCATACATAAACACAATTTTGGAAAGAGACATGACAGGAAACCAACACAAGACACTTCTAGACTGAACTCTTTAGAAGACACATGAAAAAAAAAGTCTCCTAATGGCCCTTCAGCTACTATTACCTTTTCTTATGGTAAATCTCTATTCTCAGGTTTCATGTACAATTGGCCGTGATGTACCGCAGCCGCGGGAAAATGCAAAATGCTGTACAAACGCAATGCAATTATGCTGTGTTTAGCGGTTTTCCGCAGACTACAGTCAAAACGCTCCTATCCTGAACGCAATTCTTCCAAGTTCAGGAGAGGGAAATTGGGGGAGGTTGAAACACCCCTAACCGCAGCAGCTCCTAAACGAGTCTAAAAGCCTATGTGTACACGGACTGGTCTCACAGGCTTTGCCGAGGCCGCTCCCATTGCGGTCAGGTAAATCCTGTGATGATCGGGAGGGTGGGGTGGAGTGGGCAAGTCCAAGCCGTGCATTTATGTAGTGGCTTGCTATGGAGGCACAGTCAGACAAGGGGGAGCCAGGAGCGCTGGCAGGAGCCTGAAAAAATAACATTTGGGGATCCCAAAGAGAGGACCCACAGAGCAAGAAAGTACATCATGTTTGTAAAGTAAATTATTATTTTTTGTTTAAAAGAACAATCACTTTAAAAAGGAGAAGTATAGCCAAAGCTATTTTGGCTATACTTCTAAGGATCACAGGAGTGCAGTTCTTTCTGTGATTCGCTTTCAGCTGACAGCGGACTAAAGCCCGCTGAAGTCGGAGACCTTGTCCAGACTCTGAAAAGATCCTGACCATATGGTTGGAATCTGCCCAGAAGCCTGTGCCAGCAGCTGGCTCAGCCTCTCAGCATGCAGCAGAGAGCCTGAGCCAGTCCCTCCTGCCATCCACAGCCCAGCACTCCAGTAAGTGTTGGAGGGGCAGAGCAAAGAGCCGCTGATTGGGCAGAAAACTGGAGACTGTCAGAGCGGAGAAGAGAACCGAGTGATCAGCGGTGTTTGGTCATTCAGTTGTAGCGGGGTCTCCTTTAAGGCCCCGGGACTATGTTACCCAGAACCCCATTCGGCACCCAGAGTGCAATTGGCTACCGCAGAGACTCATGGGAGGAGCTATTTAAGAAGGAGGCGAGGCGGAGCTCGGCCTCTTTTGGACACCGCGCTGCAAGCAACAGTCTTCCTGTGCGGATCTGCTGCAGTGCAAGGCCTGAAGCCTGGGGCCTTGCGCAACTTCCGAAGAGCCTTCCACCCCATTGCGGAGCCTGAGGGCATCTGACTTGTCGAGTGAGGACATCAGTTGGATCGGGGACCCGATCGTGGCAGACGCTGTGTGTGGAGACACAGCAGGTGGAAGTCCCGGACTGGGATCGCGTCCGGAGTGGTGAGCGAGCACTTGCTCAATCCAATAGACTGTACCGTGTTTAGGCCTATAGACTGCCTTGGCCCACCGATCGTTTGTTTGTTACTTCACTGGAGACCAGTAGCAGGACAGAGTTTAAAAAGGGTCTCCAGTATAATGTTCTTTGTGACTGCCTACTTTGTGGATTACAAAAATACTGTTTCATCAAGTGCACCACCGAAAGTTTGCATGCGAAGAAATCCTTAATGAAAAGACTGAGATTTATTCTGTGTCAGGCCTGACCAGGGAGGGGAGATAGACTATTGTTTTAGTGCGCCATAGGGCGCGTATACAATAATAGCTGCGCGTGGTAGATTACCGCGCTGCGCCATTATTGCGTGCTATACCTATTGCTGCAGGGCTCTGTAAGCGAGTTGTATGTGTTATGTTCTGCCTATGCCCTTTTAAAACTAAAGTAAAACCGTTATACGTGATCTCTCTCATCAGTGTGTTGTCTTATTGCAAAGAGGTAACCTTTGCAATACTGTTTGATTGTGATACAAGTATAATCCCTAGACTAACTGTGCCAGAGTGGGTCGAGTAAGATTGCCGGGGGTTGGTGGTGCTGTACACAGGGCCCGAAACAAAAATCCAGCGGCTCTCTTAACTGGGGGTAGCACTACACAGTTCTCAGGGTAGAGTCAGCGGGGGGACAACTGCAGCAGGGATCGATGTTGCAGCCATCTAGGCGAGTATGGCCTTTTATTTCCACACTTCTCTTTTAAACCTGGAGATATGCAGTGCATAGATTACTTAATACATGCAGGCATATTTTACTAGCCATGTATTAACACCATTGCATTCTGATTAATATAGATAATAAAAACACATTATCTCACAAAAGTGAGTACACCCCTCACATTTTTGTAAAATGTTTAATTATATATTTTCATGTGACAACACTGAAGAAATTACACTTTGCTACAATGTAAAGTAGTAAGTGTACAGCTTGTATAATGCCGCGTACACACGGTCGGAATTTCCGACAACAAATGTTCGATTCAAGCTTTTTGTCGGAAATGGTCGACCGTGCGTAGGCTCCATTGGACATTTGCTGTCGGAATTTCCGACAACAAAAATTTGAGAGCTGGTCCTCAAATTTTCCGTCAACAAAATCCGTTCTCGTAAATTTTGATTGTGTGTGGACAATTCTGACGCACAAAATTCCCCTCAAAATAACTCACACAGCCATTAATGTCTAAACCTCTGGCAACAAAAGTGAGTACACCCCTAGGTGAAAATGTCCAAATTGTGCCCAAATTGTCAATATTTTGTGTGGCCACTATTATTTTCCAGCACCGCCTTAACCCTCTTGGGCATGGAGTTCACCAGAGCTTCACAGGTTGCCACTGGAGTCCTCTTCCACTCCTCCATGACAACATCACAGAGCTGGTGGATGTTAGAGACCTTGCTCTCCACCTTCCGTTTGAGGATGCCACACAGATGCTCAATGGGCTTTAGGTCTGGAGACATGCTTGGCCAGTCCATCACCTTTACCCTCAACCTCTTTAGCAAGGCAGTGGTCATCTTGGAGGTATGTTTGGGGTCCTTTATGTTGGAATACTGTCCTGCAGCCCAGTCTCCGAAGGGAGGGGGGATCACGCTCTACTTCAGTATGTCACAGTACATGTTAGCATTCATGGTTTCTTGTGCATCATCCTTCTAGAGGCTTCCTTCTGGGACAACAGCCATGCAGACCAATTTGATGCAGTGAGCAGCGTATGGTCTGAGCACTGACAGGCTGACCCCCCCCCCACCCCTTCAACCTCTGCAGCAATGCTGTCAGCGCTCATACATCTATTTCCCAAAGACAACCTCTGGATATGACGCTGAGCACCTCCACTCAACTTCTTTGGTAGACCATGGCGAGGCCTGTTCCGAGTGAAACCTGTCCTGTTAAACCGCTGTATGACCTTGGCCACCGTGCTGCAGCTCAGTTTCAGGGTCTTGGCAATCTTCTTATAGCCTAGGGCCTAGGCCATCTTTAGGTAGAGCAACACCTGCTCCCCATTCACACCGGAGACCTTGTAACACTAACGAGTCACGACACCGGGGAGGGAAAATGGCTAATTGGGCCCAATTTGTACATTTCCACTTTAGGGGTGTACTCACTTTTGTTGCCAGAGGTTGAGACATTAATGGCTGTGTGTTGTTATTTTGAGGGGAAAGCAAATTTACACCGTTATACAAGCTGTATACTCACTACTTTTCATTGTAGCAAGTCACTCCTTCAGTGTTGCTCAAGCCCCTAGAGCAGGGGTCTCCAACTGACGGCCCTCCAGCTGTTGCAGAACTACAAGTCCCATCATGCCTCTGACAGAGTCATGCTTGTAATGGTCAGCCTTGCAATGCCTCATGGGACTTGTAGTTTCGCAACAGCTGGAGGGCTGCCAGTTTGAGACCCCCTGCACTAGAGGGTATGGGGAAATCTAAACTCAAATAAATTAGAGTGGATTTTACCATAACACAGTTTCCTAAAAATCATTATAGCCAAATTCGTCAAATGAATTTTAAATCCGACCCATTTTTTTTTTATTTATTTTTTTTCATTGAACCTTTAGGATAAAAACTACAATAGCTGACTTGCTTTCAAAACAGGTACAGACTCTGGGTCTGTTATTCTGATACTTGGTTCTGTGACTGATTGACCAGGAACAACTCCGTAAAACCTGAAAGTCTGTCCTGCATACTACTTCCAAGTCAGTGACTTGATAGAAAAAAAAAAAAAAAGGTTAGTATATATTTTTTTCTCTTTAGCCGATATGCATTACTGATGGATGATTCCTGAATTGGATATTTTTTTTTTTAGGTTTGATTTTGACAGCATTAACATTGTAATAATCAAATTACTTTAAGGTCATATTAACGACTATTACACTCTGTAAAATGCAAACATACAAGAAATTGGCTTCAGCTTGCAACTTTTGGGCCTATATCAGCCGTCTTTAGAGTTGTGTCAATAACATCAGTTTGAGACGCTTCTGAGGTCATTCAGATTTCATTGACAGATGCATTTAACCTGCAACTGGCAAGTGAGTTTTGCGTTCTTAAAAACTTGTATTGAAAAGCAAAAAAAAAAAAAAATCACCACATGAAGCCTGTAGACACAAGTCCTTTTTGCAATGCTAAATGCAAATATATAAAAAAAAAAAAAAAAAAAAAAACACACAACAGAGACTGGAGCTGAGACAGAAGTACAAGCACAGCTGGCAACAAATGCAGCTCTCTCACACCTCTCTCGCTCTCTCTCTCTATGAACAGTACAGATCAAGCAGCTAGCTATTTATCACTTCTCATAAGCGTTCAGGTCTGAACCAGGACCTATCATTTGTTGCCAAGAAAGCCAGTTATTACATTTGCCAGCAAATATATGAAGTATATAGAATGGAAGTTAGATGATCGCCAATGTACCGTAACCAAAACAAAAATATACATTTGTCAGCACCTATGCTCTGGCATAGTAGCATCCTGTAAAAAAGATTGTTTATGACCTAACAGTGACGGATATTGTGAGAAGGGGAGGAGGTGCTTCACCGTGTTGTATTTGGTTTAGGAAATGTCATCTAATTAAGTGACATTCCACAATTTCAGTTGAGTTTCACTACATGTGTTCAAACATGAATGAAATGTCCAGGTCAGAGTTTTAGAAATGCCCTGAATAACTGAGGTTTTGGTCATCAGATATAGTGCTTTCATACACCGAGCCAAATCTGAGCAACAAGTTAGAGACCATTGCATTTTCCAAACAGGAACTGTAAATAGCATTTATCATCTGAAAAGCCAGCTCCATTACAAGTAAAAACTCCAAAAAAGTAAAAGGGCATATTTTTCTAGACACAGAAAGTGTTCTTATTTCTCAATGAACTATTTTAAAGTGAAATAGTTTCCCTATCTTAGAGTAAACAGAAATGCTGACTATGCGGTCGGTGTATTGGTCACCTATTGAAGAAGGACAACACTCAATGTGAATACCACGCATGTAATATACGGTAACTGCTTCTTTCGGACCGCTCACCTCGTTTCTCAATGGTCCTTCCACACATATCCTTACTGCAGGTTTCCTGAATACATTCACCATGATGAATATGTGCAGAATACCTAATTCAAGTCAATATAACTTGGCACTAAATGGTCAAAAATCTTATACACAGCTGTATGTGAAGTTAGAGAATTATGTATAATTGCTATTAATTAGCAGTACTTTAATAATGTAAACAATGGAAAATAAAGTGTGCCAGTCTGTGAAATGATTATGGACAGAAAAAATAAATAAAAATGCAGTCACAGAATTTAAATAAACAAACAGTTACATTTTTAAAAGTATTAGGTTGATGGGTTTAGTTCATTCTGCTGCGGACACTTGACCTTTGCAAATTTTAAAAAGGAATGTCAAACAAAATAATAACACAAAAAAAACAAAAAAAAAACAAACAAACAAACAAACACACACACACACTTTTTAAAAAAAATTCTAGACATCTATAAAACTATGATAATTTGCTAAAATGACTAAATTTTTAAAGTGGAACTTCGCTCTCTCAATTAACATGGACTAGGTCTTATCCTTCTGCTGCTAGCATTAGTAAACAGATATGATATTTACTTTCCAATTTACTTGTTTTAAACTTTTTTTTGCATTTCTTCAGTTACTTCCCAGGTTCCATGCCTAGGCCAATTATGTCATACATCCCAGTCTTCAGGAAGGGAGCGGTCTCAGCTCAGCCCATGCCTGAGGCAAGGGCAGATGGATTCCAGGAAGTAAATGCTCCCTAAATCATCTGTACAAACAAATGGTCACTGCCCCCACCTACAACTGGCCTTTGCAGCAAGGAGCACATGAAAGGGCAACGCATGTCAAACAAAACCAAAGAAATTCCCAGCTCAACTCACAGACCAGCATGCAAACAACCAAATTATCCTGTTTAACAGTATGCGTTAAAAACAGGGGTTTAGTTTGCACACATTTGCAAATACATATGTAAGCTGCAGAGCCACTTCATGGCACCCCATTATCTGCAGTCCTAGCTATCAATTTGGGAGCTTCCCATCCCTCCTTAACCACTACAGGCCTGCGCTATAGCCGAATGACGGCTACAGCGCGGACCTAGAATGCCGGGAGGACGTCAATTGACGTCCGCCCCTTTCCTCGCTCCCTGCGCGCGCTCCCGCTTCGGGGAACTTCTGTGCTGGCCGTGTCCCTTGGACACAGCCAATCACAGATCGTGGTAAATAGCCAATCACAGCGGCTATTTACAGCGCGATCGCCGTGGCCAATGAGAGATGATCTCAAATGTAAACATATGAGATCATCTCTCATTGCCGACTCTCCCTCCTCACACAGAGACCGCGTGTGAGGAGGGAGAGAGATCTGTGAGTGATTACAGTGTTCATTACAGTGTCCATTACAGTGTCCATTACAGTGCCCCATTGGTACCACAGTGCCCCATTGGTACCACAGTGCCTGTTGGGGATCTGTGCCCACCTGTGCTGTGCCCATCTACCAATCTGACCACCTGTGCCATCAGTGATCAGTGCCCACCTGTGCCCCATCAGTGCCCACCTGTGCCACCTCATCAGTGCACATCTGTGCCACCTCATCAGTGCACATCTGTGCCACCTCATCAGTGCCATAAATCAGTGCCCATCTGTGCCACCGCCTCAGTGCCCATCACCACCAGCAACCATGTCCAAAAGATGCTATTCTGCCGAGGAGGCGTACCAAATCCTTTCCACGCCTGACGAGAACAACAGCGAACCATCTTTTTCAGATTCCCCTTCAAATTCTGAGTCGGACTCAGAATATGAGCCAGTCCTCACTAGTGCAACACTGACCGACTCAGAGGAGGAAGGTCTGCCCGCCAAACAAAGGCGTTCCACCAGCACCACAGTGCCATCCTCCAGCACCGCAGTGCCTCGGCAAGAAAGGCCAAGGACCCATGCTGGCCTTCCCTATGCCCTCCAGAACCCCTTGTGGCTTCCTCCTAATTCAGGAGAAGCTAATATTCCCCCTTTCACTGCCCAGCCAGGAGTCCAGGTGAACACGGACAATTTTTCCACAATCAATTTTTTTGAACTAATTTCTACTGAGGACATGCTATCCAACATTGTCACCCAGTGCAACCTATATGCCCAGCAATTTATTGAAAATAACCCAACCTCATATTATGCCCGTCCCTTCGAGTGGAGAGACCGAACGGTGGAGGAGTTGAAGATTTTTTTAGGCCTCACATTTTGTATGGGACTCAACCCAAAAAACACCTTGCGTTCCTTTTGGTCCAAACGCCCCATCTACCATATGCCAATCTTCTCCAAGGCAATGCCCAGAACCAGGTACCTCATGAGGTTCCTCCACTTCAATAACACCCAGTGCCTTCCCCGAAATCACCCAAATTATAACAGGCTTTTCAAAATTCGGCCCTTAATTATTTTTCAGAAGTATTCCCCCAGTTATATACCCCGGACCAACACATATGTGTGGAGGAGTCCCTTGTTAAGTTTAGTGGCAGGCTTAAAATAAAGCAATTTATCCCCAGCAAAAGGGCCCGCTATGGGGTGAAGGTTTAAAAGCTATGTGACCGAGTCACAGGGTACCTGTATGGCTTCTTAGTGTACAAGGGGAAGGACACCCAGCTGCTTCCCCCCCAATTGCCCAGACTACTTGGGAACAAGCGGAAAAGTTGTTTGGCAACTCATCAGCCCCCTACTGGAAAAAGGCTACCATCTGTACGTCGACAACTTTTATACATCTCTTCCCCTGTTCCGCAACATTCACCCGAAGAAGACGCCAGCATGTGGCACGGTAAGAACGAACCGGAAGGGCTTTCCTCAAAGTCTTGTCAATAAGAGGCTGAGAAAAAGGAGAATCGGCAAGTCTGCAAAACCAGGAGGTTCTGGCAGTGAAGTGGAGGGACAGAAGAGATGTGTATATGTTGTCTTCCATCCACAATGATACCTTAGTGGAAATCCCCAGAAGGAACGGCCCCATCCAAAAGCCCACATGCATTCAGGACTACAATTTGTTTATGGGGGGAGTCGACTTCAACGACCAGATGCTGGAACCCTACCTTGCCACAAGACGGACATACCATTGGTACAAAAAAGTCGCAATTTTTTTTTTCAATTGGCCATATATAATTCATATATCATATACCGCAACTCCACCCAAAACCCCAAACCCTTCCTTGGCTACCAGGAGGACCTTGTCACTGCCCTTATATTCCAGAACAGCCCACCCCAAAACATCCGATCTGATGTTCTTAGTCGACTCTCCGAACGCCACTTTCCCGATAAAATCCCTCCCACAGCAACAGGCCAACGACGTCAAAAAAGATGCAAGGTGGAGGAGTCAGACGAGACACATCTTATTATTGTGCCGAGTGTCCTTCCCAACCAGGCCTCTGTGTAACTGACTGTTTTCGCCGTTACCATACTTCACTAAATTATTAGTGAAGTATGGTAAACGTAATCCTCAGTTCCTGCCTTCACACCCCTTATGCCACTGCCTGCTCTGCAACTGACCCTGGCTTGTTATTCCACCACGCTTCTGCCTAACGATTCTGTACTACCTCTGCCTGATCTGGAACTGACCCTGGCTTGTTATTCCACCACGCTTCTGCCTAACGATTCTGTAATACCTCTGCCTGATCTGGAACTGACCTTGGACTGTTTGACCATGTTTTTGCCTGCCTCATGGACTGATCTTGTACCCTGCTACTGGACTAGTGGGATTCAACACAGGGGTCTCACATATGTGAGGGGCTCCAGAATTGTTTTTCTGGATGAAGAAAACTATTTTGTTTTCTCATCCTAGATTAGGGTCTGGAGACGCGGAGGCTTCAAAGAGATTTGGGTGGGAGAAGCCTCTACCCCTGTCCCCATTCTGTCCTGAACAAGGCCCTACTTCTGCCTGCTGCCTGTAGGACTTACTGCCATTTTGTCTCTGCCTGTCGCACTGACCACACCACATGTTCCTGCCAACTACCAGGACCACTGCTGACAATATCTCTGCCTGCACTGACCCTGGACTGTATATGGACAGTATCCCTGCCTGCTGCCTGGACAATTGTGTATGCCGTTGCTGACCAAGTCCCTGCCTGCTGCCTGGACCAGTGCTATCCTGCTGTGTAGAACTGCGCTACTAAAACCACAGGTAATCTTTTATCTACGCTTTGCTTAGCATAATGTATTTTGGGGTGTAATTCTTGGAATGTGCATGCTATGTGTCCCTGGAACACCTGACGGTGTTCCTTGCATGTTGGATCTCTGTATGTGGCCAGGCTGTATAGAAGTCTCACACATGTGGTATCGCCATACTCAGGAGGAGTAGCAGAATGTATTTTGGGGTGTCATTTTTGCTATCTACATGCTATGTGTTGGAAATATCTTATAAATGGACAACTTTACGTAAAAAAATGCGTTTTCATTTTTTTCCACATTTTCCAAAGACTTCTGGAAAAAAAATGAACCGTTCAAAAGACTCATTATGCCTCATAGATTATACGTTGGGGTGTTAGCTTTGCAAAATAGGGTCATTTTGTGGGTGTTTCCATTGTCCTGGTGATCCAGGGCCTTCAAAATTGTAATAGGTAGTCAACTAGTTAGATGTGTAATTTATGCTCCTAGAACACCTGATGGTGCTCCCTGAATGTTGAGCCTCTGTATGTGGCCGGGCAGTAAAAAAAGTCCCACACATGTGGTATCATAATACTCAGGAGGAGTAGCAGAATTTATTTTGGGGTGTCATGTGTGGTATGCACAAGCCATGTGAGAGAAATAAGCTATTACAATGACAATTTTGAGAAAAAAATAAAAATAAATAAATATCTTAATTTTGCAAAGAATCGTGGGAAAAAATTACAACTTCAAATAACTCACCATGCCTCTTATTAAATGCCTTTGAATGTCTACTTTCCAAAAAGGGGTCATTTGGGGGGCATTTATACTTTCCTGGCTTGTTAGGGTCTCAAGAAATGAGATAGGCCGCCAGTACATCAGGATGTGATACATTTTTTATGATTTGCACTATAGCTTGTAGACTCTAAAACTTTCACACCGACCAAATAATTTCCAAAAATGTTGGCTTATTTTTATCAAAGATATGTAGCAGTATAAATTGTGGCCAAAATTTATGAAGAAAAATTTATAATTTGCAAAATTTTATCACAGAAACTAAGAAAAATGCGTTTTTTTTTCATAATTTTCGCTCTTTTTTCATTTATAGCTCAAAAAATAAAAAACCCAGAAGGTGATCAAATACCACCAAAAGAAAGCTCTATTTGTATGAAAAAAAGAACAAAAAAATCATTTGGGTACAGTGTTGCATGACTGAGTAATTGTCATTCAAAGTGTGAGAGCGCTGAAAGCTGAAAATTGGTCTGGGCAGGAGGGGTGTTTAAGTGCCCAGTAAGCAAGTGGTTAAAGGCCATTTGTTTGTACTGCTGGAATACTGGTGAGGGGATGCACTGGACACCTTTGCTGCCATTGTGCTATATGCTGGGTGTCCAGTGTGCCTTTAAGGAGGGGTGGCTCCCTCCAGGTTTACCTGCCCTCTTTTTATCCATTATTATGCACATGCTTTCACTGTGGAGGCTCCCAAAATTTAGAGTTAGGATTGCAGATAAAAATGGGGTGCCTTTGAGTGGTCGGCAGCTTACGCATGTATTTGCAAATGTGTGTAAACTAAACCCCTGTTTTTAAAGCAAAATGGTCAGACAAGACAATTCAGTTGTTTGCAGGCTTTTCGGTGAGTTAAGCTGGGAATTTTCTTTAGTTATGTTTTACATGAATCATCTGCCCTTAGTTAAGATGGCCAATGCCAAAAATGTTAAGGGGGTGTTTTCCGAAGTGATTTCTCAGTAAAATAAAGCACGGAGACATGAATGGATGGATCGAGGAGTGCACGTTGAATATTAAAAATTAATTCTATAGCATTTTTGGTTTGTGGTGCTCAGATGCAGTACAAGTTCCACTTTAAACATGAATGGCTTTTATGTCTGCTTATTACACAACCTATACAGCACTAGGCTGGTCATACAAAAAAGGGGGACGTGTCTCTGAACAATGATTGGAGTAGCCTGTGCCTACTATCACATGAATTGACAAAGCATTGTCAGTTACATCAAACTTCATCTGGTGCCCACAGTACCATGCACAATGCACAATTTTAATCGTTTATAACAGACTTGTGGGGGAGGATTTACTTGGAAGTAGATTTTTCAACAAGCAGGATAAAATTCTCTTTGCAAAAATGAGAATGTCCAACTGCTAGGAGGTGCCAGTAATACTTTTTAACTAAAATATGGCCTGGTAATCACAAGCAATAATTGATGCATCTCTGGCACCAGGGCTATGGAACATGCAGAACAATGTAGTTTATATCGGAAGAATTAGCATTTCATATACCAAACATGAAATCTTGGTTTCAGCGAAGGCCATAATAAAATACTATAGCCTGAGCCTCCCTCTCAAAAAAATATATATATATAAATATAATATTCTGTATGCAATATGCTGTAGCAGAATTAGCTATATGCTGTATAAAGTGCTGTGTGCCAGCAGCATGGGTGACTTCCCCTCTGCTGCCAGAACTATATGGAGTCAGCCTAGCTTGTCAATCAGCACCTGGCCTAAACACTGCTTTCTGGATTGACAATACTTCCTTGGTTTCCAAAACCCTCCCACTGTGATCTGCAGTGTCTGTGAGTGGAAGAATGTGAGAAATGAAGGAAAAACAGTCAGGTAGGGGAAAAAGGAAGATTTTGCTTACTTTTATAAAGCATGTGCATTGCAAAGTAAACAGATTTGGGACTCTTTAAGACTGTCATGCAAGGGCCTCTAGTATTAGTTCAATTATTGCTCCAGTGGATGGGAATATGCTCTAAACAATTCCCTAAAATGAGAAAGTTAACATATATTTCAGCTGTCTGCCAACATCAGACTTGCAAACATCATGTTGATTACTAAAACGGTTGAGTGCAAAATCTTGTGCAGCTCTCCATAGAAACCAATCAGATTCGAAATTCAACTTTAATCACTTGCCGACCACCCACCGCAGTTATGCTGCGGCAAAGTGGCTCAGCTGCCCGAATCGTCATAGCTGTACGTCGGCTTGTGCACTCGCTTTTGTGGGTAGGCCCCATTGGCCAGCAGGGGAGTCAATCAGTGGGTCTGGTGGACTTGGTGTCCGCCAGACACCCGTAATCGTTCTCCGCAGTGACAGAACGGGAATCTGCCTGTCTAAAAAAGGCAAATCTCCGTTCTGACAGAGGAGATCACACAGATCCTGTCTTTCTGCTATGCAGGAAGACAGATCTGTGTTGTCCCAGTGAGCCCTTCCCTCACCATTAGAACACACAGTGAGGGAACAAAGTTAAAGGGGTTGCTCCACCGGAAAAAAAAAATTAAAAGCCAGCAGCTACAGCTACAGCAGCTGCTGGCTTTTAATATTTGGACACTTACCTGTCCTGGAGTCCAGCGACGTCCGCAGCAGAGGACGAGCGACCGCTCGTCGCTCTGCTGCTCCCTCCGCCATCCTCGCTGAGGGAACCAGGAAGTGAAGCCCTGCGGCTTCATGCCCGGTTCCCTACGGCGCATGCGCGAGTCGCGCTGCGCCGTTCTGATTGGTGCTCCTGTGTTCTGGGAGCCGAGTGTCTCCCAGAACACCAAGGGAAGTCTGCGGGAAGTGACGTAACTCCCGCAGATTCCCGGAGACAGGACTCCCGGATGTGGGTGAAAATACCTGTCTTAGACAGGTATCTTCACCCCCCTCCCCCCTGAAAGGTGTCAATTGTGACACCGGAGGGGGGGAGGGTTCCAAATAGCAAAAGTTGCTATTTAGGGTGGAGCTCCACTTTAACTACGTGATCGCCCCTGATGTTAACACCTTCCCTGCCAGTGTCATTAGTACAATAACAGTGCATATTTTTAGCACTGATTACTGTAGTAATGTCACTGGTTCCCAAAAAAATGTCAAAAATGTCCGTTAGGTGTTAGATCTGTCTGCCGCAATGTTGCAGTCCCGCTAAAAATCACTGATCACTGCCATTACTAGTAAAAAATAAATAAATAATAAAAATGCCATAAATCTATCCCCTATTTTGTAGACGCAATAACTTTTGAGCAAACCAATCAATATACGCTTGTCTGGATCCTTTTTACCAAAAACATGTAGAAGAATACATATCGGCCTAAACTGAGGAAACATTTTTTTGAGGAAATGTTTTATAGCATAAAGTAAAACATTTTATTTTTTTTCCAAATTTATGCTCTTTTTTTGTTTATAGCGTAAAAAATAAAAACCGCAGAGGTGATCAAATACCACCAAAAGAAAGCTCTATCTGTACCCAAAAGGATCAAATTTTGTTTGGGTACAGCATCGCACAACCGCGCAGTTGTCAGTTAAAGCAACGCAGTGCCGTATCGCAAAAAATGGCCTGGTCATTAAATGGGTAAATCCTTCTGGGGCCAGGTTCACACTGGGCTGCAGGAATGAAGCCATGCGAGTTCAGCTGAACTCACACGATTTCACTCCCGCTTGTCAGTCCCGATTTCGGCCGCGATTACAGAGACATCTGTGCAGGTTTCTGCACAGATGTCAATGTAAATCGCATGCCGAAGTCGCAAAACGTAGTACAGAAACGACTTTTTGAAATCGGTGCAGCGCCGCAAATGCGGCATGGCACTGATTAGGACGGTGCTATTCCCGGCAAATGCCATCGATTTGACATGTCAAATCGCACCAGTGTGAACCAGGGCTAAAGTGGTTAATTATGCTTTGACAATAAAACATGGAAGCCAATTGATTTCTATGCAGAGCTACACCAGATTTTGCACTCTCCCCAGATTTCCTTAAAAGGAACACTAAGAGAATTTTAAATTAAAAAAAAAATAACAAACATGTTATACTTACCTCCACAGTGCAGCTCGTTTTGCACAGAGTGGCCCCGAACCTGGTCTTCTGGTGTCCCTCGGTGGCGTCTCGGCTCCCCCCCCGCAAGAACTTTCCACCTTCATGCGAGCTCCCTCGCATGGTGGAAAGTTCTTGCGGGCGCGCTCCCATGATACAGCCGGCGGCTATAGCCGCTCACTGTATCACTCGGCCCTGCCCCCCGCGTCATTGGATATGATTGACAGCAGCGCGAGCCAATGACTGCGCTGCTTTCAATCAACCAATGAATGAGCCAAGAAGCCTGCGCGTACACGGTGCGGGACTTTCGAGGGGTCAGGTAAGTAAACGGGGGGGGGGCTGCGGGGCCGCTAATGCTCGGATGTTTTTTCACCGTAATGCATTACGGTGAAAAAATATGTACCTTTACAACCCCTTTAACATGCAGGGAGATATCTACCCCTCTCTGACTGAGAGCATAGACCCCATGTGGTGATAGCAACTCAATCCTTTCCTCTGCGGCTCCATAACAGATCATCAGGCCCACTCAAAGGTAGATTTTTCAATAGGTTGTAAAATCTCCCGGGGATATAAAAACCTACAATTGTTTGAGGCACTCATTTTGACCCTCAAAGCCAATATTTTTTTCAGCATTCCTGTATTAGTTATTCGAGTTACATACATAGCACATCTTTAACCAGCTTTCAATCAGAAAATGGATTCAATTGATGGACAGGCACTTTACCAATGTAATTTGTTTTGCAGATTTGGTAAAATCTGTTAGTGGCAGGCACCTTGATCTGTTTGGCATTCTTTAAAATCTGGCTGATATTGCCATGGGCAGCATAAAGACCAGTGCTCATGGATATTTGCAATAATTTAAAGGTCAGCTTGTAATCATCATCTGCTTTGTTTTCATTCCTCCATAAAAGTCAAAATGAGTTAATGCCAAAACACATTTCAGACATATGGCAAGCACATTGCCAATCTAGACTGGTCTTGCGACAGGTGCCTGTTTCTTACTCTGAAAGTCTGGTCCTTTCCTATCTAGTTCATAAGCACTCTATTTTCTACTCACATCACAATGCAGACCCTGTCAGCTGCATTTACGCATTTATTTTGTTCAACCTCCATCTTCTGTTTAACCCACCACACCACTTACAAAACGATGTGCTACCTTCTACATTTCTAAAATACAGATCTGTGAAATGACAGTACCACTATTTAGGAAATATACAAATTTGGATTTCTGGCAAAGAGAAATAGCAAAAATCTGTATGTGACAAATGGAAACCAAAATGACATTTTAGTAAAAAAAATTAAAGATTCGGCTTTTCATTCACTTTGAAGAGGGAAAGGGCTAATGTTTGCAGAATTTTGATCAAGTCTTTAGCTTGTTGTGACCCAGCAGAAGATAAAGTCCTGCTCATTTCACAACCATTGGGTCAACTGCATCTGCATTCTGGTCAATATGTCTGCCTTTATACTTTATACTTTGATCACTGTTACTGGACAAACAATGGCCTAAAAGGAAAGCAAAAAAAATAAAAAACACACCAGTTCTAAAACAGCCACAAAATAAGGTGTCATAAAAAAATAAAAATATTTTTTTTTTTGTTTTTTACACAACACAAACATGCCATCAGTCTTCATGACAAGCAGCAACTAGTAGTGAATGCTTTAGCCCATACAGTACTTCAACCATGACTAAAAACAGAAGATGCCCAGAATGCTTTCAATACCCCAGGGACTGGAATAACCAAGAGGTACAGTATACGGCTAGAACAAATATAACAGAGGCAGAAAACTTCCCACTGAAAAATAAGAGAGTAACCGTCAGTGTACTCAATCTGATGGTTCTGAAAGGAAAGGCTCAGCAGGCTCACACTAAGTCCTATGTGACCTGGATTTCAGAAGGGTGACCTTATAGGCAGAGGCACTTCAAATACATCTGCTGATTTCCTAGTGTCATCTATGAAGACCTGTTTGTATAAGCTGTAAAAAAATGACACGGAAAATCAAACTGTATACACTAAAAATGACTATAGAACTGGGTCATCTAGCAATACTCCTAGGGGGCAATCACATAGTACACAAATATACTTAGGAATACATCTCCTCTAATGTCCCGATTTTATGTATACCTTACACAGTACTGAACACATGAAAATGAAAAATGATTGCATGAGCTCCTCTATAACAGAGTATAGCAAATGCCAAGATGACCATCCTAAAGGCCTACTTACATTTTGCAATTTATAATTTATTAGCATCCTAAAATGTATATTTCCCTCTTTGCAAAATCTGCCAAGTTGCAGTCTGAATGTGAAAACTACAAGCACCAACAACCTTTGCAGCTTATTGTGGGTGCAATGCTTTGCAGGCTCCAAGTAAAAAAAAAAAATTTAAAAACGCCCATTTTTTTTACCTGCAAAAACAAGTGCATTTATTCATTTTTTCACAAAGATGAACTTATCGTAGGATAGGTGCACTTTATGCAAGTTACGTCATGTCATTTAAGGTGCCTTAAGCGTCATTAAAAGCTTGATAAATTAGGGCTTATATATTATTATTATTATATAAAGTATACATGGATCCCAAGTGTTGTTCAACTGGACGAAGTTTCCAAAACTTTAGAAACTGACTTGATGACTAATTTCTTAGATAGAAAAAAGGATAAGACCGTTACTCTGTACATGGGTTTAACATAGCATCCTAAAGAAGCACTTCACCAGGCTATCCGAAAAGTAAAAGTTGGCAGCTACAAGATACTTATTCCAAAAGAGTCTAGCACCGTCTTCCTGGAACCTGAAATCCTTATTCCTGTTTTTAATTATGCGTGGCCATCTTGGATTCAGGTGTCAGCTATGACTTACTGATCACTTAAATAAAGCCTGCCCCCTATTTTGCCAACAGGAGGGAGACTGTCCTGAAGCATACATATGTGATGTGCAGACCAATGGTTACATTATCCTGGCCTAGGCTGCTGAAAAAAGTACTAGCTACCCCCTATAAAATAAAGTGTAATGGGGGGTTAGGATTATGCATTTTCTTATATGTGAGTGAAGTTCCGTATTAAAGAATTCTCATAAAAATAAATTATCTATAAATAAATTCCCTTACTTTGTCTCTACAGTGAACTGCAAACCTATTTTAGAAAAATATTCCTTCTTTATTTATTGCCCTTCTGCTTTTTTGCTGCTCCTCTGATAGAAGCCTGAATTCTGGGCATTACTATTGCTCCACCTCTTGTTTGTGAGCTGGCAGGAATAGTGACAGCAGCATTACTACACCTGTCAACTAGATGGATATAAGATCATGATCAATGGCAGCCTCAAGCACTGTAACCCAAAAGGGGTACTGCCATTCTGTCAGCATGGCATTAGCACCCCTTTTCTTAGTGTCTCCTCCTCCAACTCATGTCACTGCTCTCCCCTCCTTATATGTGCTTTCTCCCCCTCTCCTCCCAGAAATGTTCTGATGCCTCCCAAGGGCTTTCACACTGGAGTGGCGCACTAGCAGGACAGAAAAACAAGTCCTGCCAGCAGCATCTTTGGAGCGGTGTGTATACCGCTCCTCCACTGCTCCTGCCCATTGAAATCAATGGGCACCGCGGCTATACCGCCGGCAAAGCGCTTTGCAGTGGTTTTAACCCTATCTTGCCCGCTAGCGGGGGGGTAAAAGCGCCCGCTAGCGCCACGAAATTGACGCCGACCAGTGTGAAAGGGGCCTTAGAAGTAATTGTGCATGAATGTATTTTACTTGAAATGCGGTACTTAACCCCATGCCAAACTAAAATGAATAACACTATTTTAGCAAGAACCTGGACAAGTTCTCACAGGGATTGCCATGGTCTTGCAGAGGAAAGACCTGCGCCACTGTGTGTTCAGTGTGCAGACTAGGATAAATGTGTGAAACATGAAGGTTTTTGACAGTCAGATCTTTTGCCAATAACCAGACATTTTTTCTCTGTACGGCCAGTTTAAAATCTACCCAAATTTAACATCAATCTTCAAGTTTCTGGTCATAGTGCTTACGATTATTTTCATTCAAAATTTATTATTGTAGTGTGGAAGGCAGCACAGTTTGGGAACAATTATAAGTCACCTATAGATCATTTTAGTCACTAGATTCTTACAAACCCTGATTTGATTAGACATCCCTGTCAGATCACTATTGTTTTGCCTCAGATCACCTGGTGACCTTACCCTCGCTGTAGACCTAAACACAAACAGTCACTCAGTGCAAATGTTCATGTTGAAGCTGGTCAGGCAGTTCAAACCTCAGATAATTTTCATCCTGGCTCAGTCATTATCAGCCAAACACTGACTGCATCTTACCACTGTTTTGAAGCAGAATTGTATTCAGGCAGCTGTGCGTGCTGCCCCTGTCTGAATACAGTGAATATTTCTCCATCTACACTTTCTGTGTTGATGGGGGAAATCAATTGATTTGCTCTCAGTCTCTTGCGGGCCAAATGGCCAAAACGTATTAGGGAAGCACCATTTGGCAGAGATGCCCCAGGGTGGTAAAATCTTGGCTACACATCTGGCTGCCATCTACTGTCTATGGAAAGCTTTACACACCAAAACTTGCTTTACCTATTTCAAGATGCTTTAAGTGTTATACCTAGCATACATGATAAGAATATCGGACAAAATGATAGTCTGTTCTTTTTTTTTTTTTTTTTTTGCATGCTAGTCTCCTATTGAAAACCAATACGTTACTAAAGTTACAAAAATGCTCATACGACAGAACACAACTTATCGAAGTGATATATATTATTGTATTCTTTCATTTCCAAGCATGCGTGGTCTTGGTCACACAATTTTTTCATACAAATACTATACACAAAAATCATTTGTTCTGTTATCGTAGGAGAAAAATGTCCTTGTTTCTCCCTTCGGATATTTTTGTATGAACTATTGTGATCGGCTCTCGAAAGCTGTGTACTAATGATTCGATTATTAAACGATCGCTCCAAAAGCAGTATTTTTTTTCATCCGATTTTGTCATTGTGTGTACTAGGCATTCATTTGATATTTTCTTGGGATGCCAGATGCTCTGGGACTCTGAATTTACAGTTTTCAGTGTAAATAAAGTGAATGTCATTACTAATAATTAAAGCACCCTAAAAGCTATGGAATACAACTTGCTTGCCACAACTATATACTACTGTATATCATAACTGCAATTTTAACAATAATGCTGTAGCATCCTGATCACATATACCAAGGAAAGAAAGTCATTCAAGTAATCATCAGTACCTAAAAAGTCAGTTCTGTTACATGCCAAATACTGTCTGCCTGTAGAAAACACACACACACACACACACACTGTATATCCACCTATCTTACTATAGAAAATGTAATGTATTTTGAACTATTCAGTTTCCCCTTCTCAATAAAGATGAACTCCAGGTTTCTTTTTTGCAAACGTACATTGATTTAGGTGACAATGTTTTTATCCACATCTAATATCTTGAAGGCTGCTGGGTATGATGTACCGTTCATCACTGTAGTAGTCGGCACTACATACAGTGATAGCTAAGATGCTCTCAGTGCTGTTTGAGCAGCTTCCCCTCTGCACGCTCACCACAGAGGTCCATCACACTTGGTCTCTCCAGGAAAACACTTTGTATTTTCTTTTTTTCAATGAATACAAGCCATTTTCTGATCGGGTGAGGTGGGGGATATGACACCACTGCTCCTCCTCTCCCCCTCATCCAATCAAAGAATGCCCTGTATTTAAAAAAAAGTTCAGAATGGAGGCAGTGCTAAGTGACTGACCCTGTGTCCAGTGTGCTGGGAAGGAAACAGAACCCAGAAGATCACTTAGGCCCCATTCACACCTGAGCGTAGCATTTTCAGGCAGAAAGTCGCGCGACTTTGCACAGGTCAAAAGGTCACCAATGTAAAAAGCATAAAAAGGCCCAAATCTGCCTAAAAGGTTCCAGAACTTGTTTGAGCTTCAGGCGTTTTGGAGTATAGATGTGAACCATCTCCATAGAGAATAATTATTTTTTTTTCCCCCTCCAGCGTTTTTGTAGCTTGAGGCTTCAAGCTACAAAATGCTCAGGTGTGAAGTAGCCTGTATGTAGCATGGACTATTACAGTGATTTACAGCATCCCCAGCGGCCCCCTGCAAATTTAAATATGGATACTTAAATTGAGTCAAGCTGGCCCAATGTAGGCATGGAATTCAACTTGAAAGTGGACCTTCACCCATTTCTTGTGGTGCGCCACCCACGGTTCTGTTTTGTCCAAGTGGGACTGACTTTGGGTCAACACATCACGCATCCCAGAATGCTTGGGACAATGTAGATCACACTGCGCATGCGCTGCATGTCATGGGGGGCAGTGAAAAGAGACAGTCAGCTCCCGATTACATAAGAATGCAACAATAGATTACAGCAGCACAAGGTAAATGTTATGGATGTGCAACTGTGTGTTTAGAGAAGAAGTTCCTCTTAAAGTAGATCTTCAACCACCCCCCCCCTTTTTTTTTATTTAAATACTCCTGCTTATTGGGTGGTGTGTTGTGCACATTTCAGATTCTCACCCAAAGGATCCAGTGTTGTCACGCTGAGATCCTCGTGTCTTTTGTAACCATGTTATTTGTGACGTCATCGAGAGGCCTGCTGGCTCTTCCAGGTTCAGCCAGCATGACTCCCGATGAGTCTGCTGGGACTGAAGGGTTATGCCTCCTGGGCTATGTGATATGCATATCCCAGAGGAAACAGCGAGCACTGTGCATGTGTTTCACCTAGGCAAGTGACGTGCAAGTAGGTGCACATTTTTTATTTTTATTTATGAAAAAGGAAGGTTGAAGATCCACTTTAATCACTTCAATACCAGACACTTTCACCCACTTCCTGCCAAGACCAAAATTTTCATCACTGTACCCATATGAAATTTGCATAATTTTTTTTCGAGACTGATAAAGCTTTCTTTTGGTGGTATTTAATCACCACTGTTTTTTTTTTTATTTTTTTAAACAAAATTGATAAAAGACAAAAAAAAGTTTTCATAGTTTCTGTTATAAAATGTTGCAAATAAGTAATATTTCTTCTTCACTGGTGAGGCTGCAGTTATGGGCGCCACCGATTATCAATGTAAACAGGCTTGCTGGTTAACGGCTGTCCTTTCCTCCCACAGACAGTGTGGAAGGAAAGGACTAATAATCACCGGCATGTCTATTTACATGTGATCAGCTGTGATTGGACACAGCTGATCACACGGTAAAGGGCTGTTGTGATTGGCCCTTTCCCCCAATCTGTGATCAGCTGTGTCCAAAAGGACACAACAGTCACAGAGCATGCCCAAAATGCGCAGGGGGTGGAGTTGAGGGAGGACAGCTATTGACACCCTCACAAAACTGGACAGCTGTGCTGCAGCTGTCTTTTGGCTATAGCGTACTTGGCAAGTGGTTAAACTTACATTTCACTGCAGTTACTCTCTATAGCAGCCTCTCTCAATCAAGGTCCCTCCAGAGGTTGCTAGGGGTTACTTGAGTGGTAAGCAGTGGTGGATTAAGATCCAGCCTAATGGTGTCCGGGCGCCAGCACTGCTCCAGATAGCCAGCATCATGGGACCTGTGAAATTTCTCTGGTTTCTTGGGTGAGTAACCACTAGCGAGGAGCTCAGGTGTCCTTTGAGCTCATCTCTACTCAAACACACACACACTGAGGCCTCGTACACACGGCCGAGATTCTCGTCGAAAAAAACATGTCGTTTTTTTCGACGAGATTCTTGGACAAGAAACTTGTCCCGGCCGAGTGTACAGACGCTCGATTCAAAGAACCCGCGGTTCTTTGAATGGAGCGTACGCGGTGACGTCATCGACTACGACGAGCATGTGCTCGTCGCATTCGATGCCGTCGCCGCCATCTTGGTATACCCTACGTATGCCTAGGAAGCTACCGCGCATGCGTCAAATTCATTTCAAACATGCGCGGGCTTCCGGGAGGACAGGTAAGTGTACACACACTCACTTTTCTCGTCGAGAAACATGCCGACGAGAATCTCGACGAGAAAATAGAGAGCAGGATCTCTATTTTCTCGTCGAGATTCTTGTCGCTTTTCTTGACGAGAAACCATACCATACTTTGTGTGTACGAGGCTTGACTCACAAAAGTGGGTACATCCCTCTCATTTTTGTAAATATTTTATTATATCTTTTCATGTGACAACGCTGAAGAAATTACACTTTGCTACAAGTAGTGAGTGTACAGCTTGTATAACAGTGTAAATTTGCTGTCCCCTCAAAATAACAACACACAACCAATAATGACTAAACCGCTGGCAACAAAAGTGAGTACACCCCTAAGTGAAAATGTCCAAATTGGGCCCAATTAGCCATTTTCCCTCCCTGGTGTCATGTGACTCATTAGCGTTACAAGGTCTCAGGTGTGAATGGAGAGCAGGTGTGTTAAATTTGGTGTTATCACTCTCTCATACTGATCACTGGAAGATCAACATGGCACCTCATGGCAAAGAACTGAGGATCTGAAAAAGAGAATTATTGTTCTACATAAAGATGGCCTAGGCTATAAGATCTCCAAGACACTGAGACACTGAGACTAAGCTGCAGCACGGTGGCCAAGACCATACAGCGGTTTAACAGGCCTCACTATGGTCGACCAAAGAAGTTGAGTGCACATGCTTAGCGTCATATCAGGAGGTTGTCTTTGGGAAATAGACGTATGAGTGCTGCCAGCATTGCTGCAGAGGTTGAAGGAGAGGGGGTCAGCATGTCAGTGCTCAGACCATACGCAGCACACTGCATCAAATTGGTCTGCGTGGGTGTTGTCCCAGAAGGAAGCCTCTTCTAAAGATGATGCACAAGAAAGCTTGCAAACAGTTTGCTGAAGACAAGCATACTAAGGACAGACTAAGGACTTGGTTGAGATGGTGTCAAGCGTGTGTGGCGGCAACCAGGTGAAGAGTACAAAGACAAGTGTGTCTTGGCTACAGTCAAGCATGGTGGTGGGTAGGGATGAGCGCCTGCGTGTTCGCACACTCCATGTGCAGAGCCCGCCAGGAAGTCGGCACAGCGCTGTGATTATCACAGGCACGGAGACACGTCCCGATACATGGCTGCAGAGATCGGGAAATGTCTCCCTGCCTGTGATTATCGCAGCGCCGTGCCGACTTCCTGGCGGGCTCTGCACATGGAGTGTGCGAACACGCTGGAGCTCATCCCTAGTGGTGGGAGTGTCATGGTCTGGGGCTGCATGAGTGCTTCCAGCACTGGGGAGCTACAGCTCATTGAGGGAACCATAAATGCCAACATGTACTGTGACATACTCAATCAGAGCATGATCCCCCTCCCTTCAGAGACTGGGCCACAGGGCAGTAATCCAACATAACGACCCCAAACACACCTCCAAGAAGACCACTGCCTTGCTAAAGAAGCTGAAGGTAAAGGTGATGGACTGGCCAAGCATGTCTCCAGACCTAAACCTTATTGAGCTGTGGGGCATCCTCAAATGGAAGGTGGAGGAGAACAAGATCTCCAACATCCACCAGCTCCGTGATGTCGTCATGGAGGAGTGGAAGAGGACTCCAGTGGCAACCTGTGAAGCTCTGGTGAACTCCATGCCCAAGAGGGTTAGGGAAGTGTTGGAAAATAATGGTGGCCAAACAAAATATTGACACTTTGGGTCCAATTTGGACATTTTTCACTTAAGGGTGTACTCACTTTTGTTGCCAGCAGTTTACACCAGGCTTTCTCAACCTTTTAACCCTAGAGGAACCCCAAAAATAATTTTCATGTCTCGAGGGACCCTTACTAAAACCAAATCAGCAAGGCTCAATAGGAACAATGCTCCTTATATTGGTGATCAATAGGAAGAAGGTCCCCCTTAAAGTGGTGTTCAGAATGCCACCCTTAAAGTGGTTGTAAACCCACTTTATAAACAAATACCTACAGGTAAGCCTATATTAAGGCTTACCTGTAGGTGCATGAAATATCTCCTTAACCTACATGGTTAAGGAGATATTTGCATTTAAATGCGGCGACGCTGACGTCACGCGCATGGGGTTAACCCCATTCACAAATTCGGCTAGGTCGCAACATTCGACGACGTAGCCGAATTCGACGGCTCACGCGCGGAGTCACGTCTTCGCCGCTCCGGCCAATCACAGCGCCGGCGCTGTGATTGGCTGCAGCGGCGATACCCGGAAGTAACCTTCCGGCTATCGCCGCAGCGATGGATGCGGCTGAAGAGGGAGACGAGGATGGCTTTGGGGGCCCCGATCTAAGGTAAGTGATGCATAATGAGCTATTATGCTAGTCATAATAGCTCATTATGCCTTTCTCTTACAGCTAGTTAAAAAAAAATAATAATAATTAGGAGGGTTTACAACCACTTTAAAGACAGCTGAACCTTGAACTCTGTAGGCATCATCAAATAGGTGGTCCATCAGCCACAGCTCAAGGAACCCCTAGCAACCTCTGGAGGAACCTCAGGGTTCCACGGAACCCTGGTTGAGAATGGCTGGTTTAGACATTAATGACTGTGTGTTGAGCTATTTTGAGGGGACAGCTAATTTACACTGTTATACAGCTGTGCACTCACTACTATACATTGTAGCAAAGTGTCATTTCTTTAGTGTTGTCACATGAAGAGAAAAAATTAAAATATAAAACATATTATAAAATATATACTCACTTTTGTGAGATACTGTGTGTACATCTCTCTCTATTGAGGAGCGTGAGTTTGGCTAAAGATGAATTTGGAGAATGCCCAAGCTCTCTGGTAACCACTAGTACCGATGATCATGTATGAAGGGTGAACATTTCTCCCACTGACTACCAATGTAAGGAGCACTCTTCCCAATGTCCACCAAACTATGGGAGGGTGGACACCACCGTGTAAAAACTGACCATCAATGTGGTGTGGTTAATGTATCGTGTGCAGTAGATATAAATCATTTTCAGCAGGGGTTCCCAAAACCTGAAAAATTAATGCAAGGGTTCCTCCATGGCAAAGTCTGTTCTAGAGGCTCAATTCACAAACTTAACACACCAGGATAAAGGATGTTTATTTAAAAATAAAAAAAAATAAAGTAATAGTTATTTTTAGTGGAGTTCAAGGTAGAAAAAAAGAAAACAAAAATCACACAGACAGACCAAAAAAAAAAATAACAAGATGCTTATCATCCATTGTGAACAGAGCAATGAATAAACTACACAGATAAGCTTGTAGAACAGAAGGGCACTCCTTAAATGCATAAGTACTCTGCATAATGGCGAGAAAAATATCCTCTATAGCGCCGACACCTTCTGCGGCGCAGTACAAAGTGAGGGCACACTAGTACTGTAAGATCAGAACATATAAAGAAGCGTGTTAGGAAGTCTAGGCTAGCTAAGTAGATGTAGAAGTGAGTTTCTTACCTGTGTGCTCCCACAGCATCCCATTGTGCAGTGATGGTCGCCTGCCCGCAGGTTCCAATCAGTTTCCTTCTCTTCTGTCCCTTGCTATGATCTCCTTCCCAAGGAAAGGGGGGGAAAGATACAAGAGGGTGGGGGGAGGGCAGGAACAATGTATGCACACACACAGCAAATACTGGAAAAGCAGGAAATAAAAAGTGAAAGAGAAAAAAAATAAAGAAGCAGCTTGAAGAGGCAGACTGAGGGTGCTGCAGCTCTCACATTGACAGAAGACTGCAGTGCATGCAGGCAGCCCTGTGAATTCCCTTTTTATTCTCCTATGGGGAAGACGAGTCCCATCTGCTCCTCCTGTCACAGGCTGGCATGGTGCTGCCAGCCATAGCTTTGTATTGGGGAAGCCAGGGGGAGAGGGTGGGTGAGGAGACAGGACAAGGAAAAGAACACGGCTTGCTTCTCTTCTCAGCCTTCCTCCTCGCCTGTGTGAGAGCTGCACTCCCTCACTGGCTCTCCTCTACTCGCTGCCTCCAGCCGGCTGGCCTTGTCTGTGGGGACTACAAAGAAGGTGGGGCCAAAGCACTGCATAGATAGACAGCTTTCATATCTGTGTCCCACTCAAACCAGCACTGACTACTTCCGGCTTATGGGAGGTGACAGCAGACAAATCCTTCCCAGCAACAGAAAGGCTGCCTGAAAAGCTCTCATTGGGTGGACCTGTAAACAAGGCTCGCTTTTTTTATCCCTCTGGTTACAATGTATAATGTTGTGACTGAGGGAATCACCATCCAGAGGAAGCTACAGTGAAGCAACTTCTAAACATACTTGGTGCTCTGTATTTGGGATTCTCAGGGCACGGACCAATGGCTTTTTCTTTTAATTCAATAATTTTTTTACCAAAGTTGAAGTTTTTTTTTTTTTTGGGGGGGGGGGGGGGGGTACAGTAACAAACACATTTGTTATGCTTTTAGTAAACATCTTTCAGAGATACCAGATGTTGCCCAGAGCGGCTTTCACAGCGTTGCAAGGCCTCATGCGCGTAGGATGTCAAAAACTGCGCTTTTTAAAAACATTTGGACATTTAGAGATGTGTTCAGTCAGGAAAAACACCAAACGCACATAAACACGCATTTAGACCCACTAGACCCATTTAGGCCTGTTGGCTAAAGCCTCGTACACACGACCGAGTTTCTCGTCAAAAAACGACAAGAAAACTGCAGAGAGAGCTTTCTTGCCGAGAAAACCGTTCGTGTGCATGGTTTCTCGTCGAGAAAACTGCCACGAATCTCGACGAGAAAAATAGAGAACCTGCTCTCTATTTTCTAGTTTTTCTCGTCGGCCTGTTTTGCGACGAGAAAACCAGTCGTGTGTATGCTTTTCCGAGTCTTAAAAAATCGTGCATGCTCAGAATCAAGTATTCTTCTGGTAAAACAAGCCTTCGGAAATGAGATAGCACATTCGTCACGCTGTAACGAACTGAAAGCACGAAGACCGAAAAGCACGAATCGTCTCTTCCCAAACTTTTACTTCACACGCAGTAACACGAGATCAGCAAAAGCAGCCCAAGGGGTGGCGCCATTGAAATCGAACTTGCCCTTTATACTGCCGTCGTACGTGCTGTACGTGACCGCGCAGAACAACAACGAGATTTGGAATTGACAGTGTGTATGCAAGGAAAGCTTGACAAGAATCTCGTCGAGAAAATCGACTGGTTTTTTACGACGAGAAACTCGGTCGTGTGTACGAGGCTTTAGGCTTAGTAATGCATTCTAATGGCTTAATAAATTCATATTCTGACCAACAGAATGCAATAAAGTGTTTGTTAACCCGCCAAATTTTTTTTTAGATCCTGGTCCCTTAAAGCAGGTTACATAGCACAGCGTAAAGCAATGATTTTGGACAGCTGCACTTCCAAAAATCCTTTTATTGAAGCTTCATATGACAAGTGGTTGACAGATGGAGCAGGAGACAAAGAAGTAGCGCTTGTGCTATGTAATCTGCCCACCTCTAAACTGTAAAAAAAAAACTAAACTTACCACTTCCTGTATGTCCTCTCTAATCAGACCACGATAACCAGGGCAGCTCCGTCCTGATCACCGTGGTCAAAGTGCCTCCCTCAGTGATAGGCTGCTGTCCCCTCTGCTCTCCTATCTTCCCCCTCACCTCCTCCTTCCTCCCTGTCAGCGCCCTCTCTGTTTGTCTCCACTTAGCCCTGCCCCCCCCCACTATTATTAAAAAAGAAATAAACCTATAATTGTCACTGCCAGACCCTCTATTAGAGTCTGGCATAGTACACTGTGCTAAGCATTTTTTTAAACGAGTGTTGTAAATACCGATTTTTAGCTGTCTTCAGGCCGGTCACGTGACTCGCGGTCGCTTTACAGCTATGAGATGGGATTCTGCGGAGGAGAGGAGCGGTCATGTGATCTCCCCAGCTGTCGTCAGAGGGAGATCACGGGCCCTCCCTCAGAAGCCATCCGTCGGAGCTGAAAAGTGTCCGCGAGTCATGTGACCGGCCTGAAGACAGCTAAATATCAGTATTTACAACATTTGTTTTATAAAATGCTTAACACAGTGTGCTATGCCAGCCTCTAGTCACTGCCCTCTGTGAACTGCTGCGGGTGTCAATACAAAGTTAATGACGCCCCCAGATTAGTTCACAGATCGCAATGCAAACTGTGAAATGGTGTAAGAATCGGATCGCATAGGTGTGAACACCTATGCGACCCGATTCCAGTGCCAACCAAAAAAAGGGTCCTGCATCATTTTGGTGCGAATGTGATGTGACTTCAACCATACAAACTGTATGGCTGAATTTCCATTGCACAGACATCGCATGTGATCTGCACAGCAATGCGTTGCGAATCACATGCGATGTCTGGCATCGCACAAGTGGAAACCGAGCCTTACGATTTTTAAGCTGCGTTTTTCCCCCCCTGGACACCTTTGCACATGAGGCCTAATCATTAACAGCAGCCTCTGCTATTAAGAAGCGTTGTACCACACATTTTATAACAGAGAAAAACAAACAAAAAAAAATCGACATTTTCGGTCTTTTTTTATGTGTTGCACAAAAAAAATACCACCAAAAGAAAGCTCTATTTGTGGGAACAAAATAATAAAAAATTTGTTTGGGTACAGTGTAGTATGACCACGCAATTGTCAATCAAAATGCGACAGCGCTGAAAGCTGAAAATTGGCTTGGACAGGAAGGGGGTGTAAGTGCCTGGTATTAAAGTGGTTAAATATGGATAAGTCATGCCAGCAGGGGAGCTGAGTGGAAGATGAAGTGCTGAGGAGACTGTTGGTGGCCTGGAAGGGGTCTCCTAGGTCTAGGGGAGATCCCATCTCCAGGCTGGGCTCAAGCTGGCTCAAGGGGATCCATTCAGCAGAACAGTTTGACATGGAATCTTGCCTCAAAAGCAGTGGAAGCCAGGAGGATAGTGTGAGTACATCAGCACAGCTAGGGATTTTCAAGGGGAGAGACTGCCACATGAAGCAAGCTTTCTAAAAGGATAGCGCTGTGCTTAAACCTTTTATTACCACTGCAACCTTGTGTAACTGAACCGCTTGGGAACCCCAACCAGGTGCTTCCTTCCACTAACCAGTGCCTTCTGCCCTACTGTTCCGAGCAGATCGAGAGCTTATAACAGCCCTTTTTTACCCCAAACATTGTACACAGACAAGATGTGAGGTAAAAAACAAATGAAAGACTTTTTATTGAAACTCAGACACATTCTTTATACCCTACAGGAGGACATCCCCCTCCTGATCATATCACCCTAACAATACAAACTGCACAGGAATATAATTACCATAGCTAAGGAACAACCAACATATACTATAAACATTACATTAATTGAACAACTAGCCACCTGGACTATGTTGTAATTAATTAGTGATCTCATTCCAGGTCAGACTGCCGGCAACGAGCTCACAAAGTACACTACACATTAGTGTGCTAGCAGACAGAGACAATAGGTCTTAATTACCACAACTAACAATGTAAACAGTGATCTCACCCCACCACAGACTAGTAGGCAACAGACTACAGCAGGAGACCTACTTACAATAAACACATTACGGCAGGGGACCCCAGTGGTTTGAGCTGATTACATTTACATCTACTGTCATTGCTGGTTTGAGGCATAGAGGACCCAAATATGGATATGGAACCTCCAGTTCCCAGAGTCTGTGGGTTTTGGGGAGACATGAACTTGAATCGGAAACAAGATCACTCCACGGATACCACAGGCATACACCTTCCAAAGAGTAGTGTTCCCTTAAATGAGTGAGTGAGTGAGTGAGTGAGTGAATAACTTGTATAGGGCTACAAATGCGAACTAAATCGCCTCCAGGCGCTTGCATCCAGTGACATCCTGATCCTTCAGAAGAGGTGGGTCTTAAGTTTTTCCTGAAGGCCCGATGGTTTTCTTCCATGCGGATGTCCGTGGGTAGAGCGTTCCATAGCCGTGGTCCTTGGACTGCAAATCTTCGTTCTCCCTTCGATTTGTAGTGGGACTTGGGGATGTGGAGGAGGTTTTGGATGTTTGATCGGAGAATGCGATTGGGGGTGTAGTGTTTTATCTTCTCGCATAAGTATTGAGGAGCGTTTCCTTGTGTGCACTTGTGGGTGAGACAGAGGGTCTTGAATGTGACCCGATCCTTTACGGTTAGCCAATGCAGGGTCCTCAATGAAGGGGTGATGGATTCCCAGGGTTTTTTCCCCGTTACCAGTCTGGCTGCTGTGTTCTGGATGACTTGTAGACGCAAAATCTGGTATTTAGGTAGTCCTATGTAGAGGGAGTTTGCGTAGTCGAGTCAGGAGTTGATGATTGTTCCAACTACTACTGGTATGTCCTCTTCTGGGATGAAGGGGATGAGTCTACGCAGCAGGCGGAGGAGATGGTGCGATCCGCTGACTACTGATCCTATTTGTGCATCCATCGACATCTCCGACTCAAAGATGACTCTGAGACTTTTGACTTTGGTGCACGGGGTAATGGTCTGTCCAAGGATGGTGGGTGGTGTCCAAGAAGTCTTAGCTTTTGTCTTTCGGTTTGCGTGGAGAAGAAGAAGTTCTGTTTTGGATCCATTGAGTTTGAGGGAACTCTCAGTCATCCAATCATCGATCAATGTGAGGCAATTTTCCAGTCAGTGATATTGGTCTTTTTTTCCGGTGATGCGAAAGTAGAGTTGGGTGTCGTCAGCGTATGAGTGGTAGCACAGGTCCTGTTTGCTGATGATTTTGAGGAGTGGGCGGAGGTAGATGTTAAAGAGCACAGGTGACAGGGGTAATCCTTGAGGAACTCTGCAAGAAATTGTGTGAGTTTCAGAGGTGAAGGCTCCTAGTTTCACTGTCTGGGAACGATTTTCTAGGAAGGATGCGACCCAGGGTAGGTCCGAGTCTGCAACTCCTGCTACTTCCTTAAGGCGAATGAGTAGAGTTTTGTGGTCTACAGTGTCGAACGCTGCACTGAGATCCAGCAGCACCAGAAGACGTGATTCTCCGTCATCTGCTGCTTCGAGGGCGTCATCCCATATTTTGAGGAGGGCTGTTTCTGTGCCATGGCCTGGGCGGAAGCCTGATTGTAGTGGGTCCAAGAGATTGTGAGTGTCCAAATGGAGTTGTAGCTGTTGTACTACTGCTTTCTCCATGATCTTTGAGATGGTGTTAAGACTTGTTATCGGTCTGCGGTATTTTGGGTCTTTGGGGTCGAGGTTGGGTTTCTTTAGGAGGGGTTTGATTATGCCTTGCTTGAGGGAGATCGGAACAATACCTCCTTTTGAATGATTGATTTACGAGATGTGTTATGGTGGGTGCCAAGATGTCGGTACATTCTTTCAGGAGTTTTGTAGAAATTATGTCATTTGGTGATGTGCTGTCTCGGAGATTTCTGATGATGTTTTTGGTGGTGTCGATGGTGATCGGGACTAGCGAAAATGTAATCGATTGTATAATGTTTGTATTGATTTCCTCTTCTTGCTTAGGCTGAGTGAGGTTGGTTGTTTTTTTCTGTTGAATTATTTCCCGAATGTTTTCGATTTTGTCGATAAAAAAATCCGATAGCTCATTACAGAATTCTTGAATTTCGTTTGCTGGAGGTTCTAGACAGGTGGGGTTCATAGTTTAAGCGACTAGTTTGAAAAGTTTAGGGCTTTTGAGATGGTGTTTGAGAAACGTTCTTTTTTTGCTTTGAAGATTGCTTTGTGGTATTTATTAGTGAGTGCTTTGTAGTTAGTGTGGTTTTCCTCTGTTGGGTTTCTTGTCCAGGCTCCTTCTGCTCTTCTGCGTTCTTGCTTCAGTAGAGTAAGAGTGTCATTAAACCAGCCCGAATTGTTTCTGCGGATGAGTGCTCTGCGTCTCGGAGCGACTGTGTCTGCTGTTTGTAGTAATGCTTTGTTTAACCACTTAAGCCCCGGACCATTTCGGGCCATTAGGACCAAGCCTGTTTTTGGGATTCGGCACTGCGCTGCTTTAACTGTAAATTGTGCGGACATGCAATGTTGTACCCAAATGAAATTTGCGTCCTTTTCTTCCCACAAATAGAGCTTTCTTTTAATGGTATTTGATTGCCTCTGCGATTTTTATTTTTTGCGATATAAACAGAAAAAGACCGAAAATTTTGAAAAAAAATGATATTTTCTACTTTTTGTTATAAGAAAAATCGAATAAACTCAATTTTAGTCATACATTTAGGCCAAAATGTATTCAGCCACATGTCTTTAGTAAAAAAAATGTCAATAAGCGTATATTTATTGGTTTGCGCAAAAGTTATAGCGTTTACAAACTAGGGTACATTTTCTGAAATTTACACAGCTTTAAATTTATGACTGCCTATCTCATTTCTTGAGGTGCTAAAATGGCAGGGCAGTACAAAACCCCCCCAAATGACCCCATTTTGGAAAGTAGACACCCCAAGGAAATTGCTGAGAGGCATGTTGAGCCCATTGAATATTTTTTTTTTTTGTCCCAAGTGATTGAATAATGACAAAAAATAAAAAAATAAAAAAATTACAAAAAGTTGTCACTAAATGATATATTGCTCACACATGCCATGGTTATATGTGGAATTGCACCCCAAAATACATTCTGCTGCTTCTCCTGAGTACGGGGATACCACATGTGTGGGACTTTTTAGGAGCCTAGCCACGTACGGGACCCCGGAAACCAAGCACCGCCTTCAGGATTTCTAAGGGCGCAAATTTTTGATTTCACTCCTCACTACCTATCACAGTTTCGAAGGCCATAAAATGCCAAAATAGCACAAAACCCCCCCAAATGACCCCATTTTGGAAAGTAGACACCCCAAGCTATTTACTGAGAGGCATGTTCAGTCCATGGAATATTTTATATTTTGCCACAAGTTGCGGGAATATGACAAACCTTTTTTTTTTTGCACAAAGTTGTCACTAAATGATATATTGCTCACACATGCCATGGGCATATGTGAAATTACACCCCAAAATACATTCTGCTGCTTCTCCTGAGTACGGGGATACCACATGTGTGGGACTTTTTGGGAGCCTAGCCGCGTACGGGACCCCAAAAACCAAGCACCGCCTTCAAGGTTTCTAAGGGCATAAATTTTTGATTTCACTCCTCACTACCTATCACAGTTTCGAAGGCCATAAAATGCCAAAATAGCACAAACCCCCCCCAAATTACCCCATTTTGGAAAGTAGACACCCCAAGCTATTTACTGAGAGGCATGTTGAATCCATGGAATATTTTATATTTTGCCACAGGTTGCGGGAATATGACAAACTGTTTTTTTTTTGCACAAAGTTGTCACTAAATGATATATTGCTCACACATGCCATGGGCATATGTGAAATTACACCCCAAAATACATTCTGCTGCTTCTCCTGAGTACGGGGATACCACATGTGTGGGACTTTTTGGGAGCCTAGCCGCGTACGGGACCCCAAAAACCAAGCACCGCCTTCAAGGTTTCTAAGGGCATAAATTTTTGATTTCGCTCCTCACTACCTATCACAGTTTTGAAGGCCATAAAATGCCAAGATGGCACAAAACCCCCCCAAATGACCCCATTTTGGAAAGTAGACACCCCAAGCTATTTGCTGAGAGGCATGTTGAGCCCATTGAATATTTTTTTTTTTTGTCCCAAATGATTGAATAATGACAAAAATAAAAATAAAATAAAAAATGTACAAAAAGTTGTCACTAAATGATATATTGCTCACACATGCCATGGTTATATGTGAAATTACACCCCAAAATACATTCTGCTGCTTCTCCTGAGTACGGGGATACCACATGTGTGGGACTTTTTGGGAGCCTAGCCGCGTACGGGACCCCAAAAACCAAGCACCGCCTTCAAGGTTTCTAAGGGCATAAATTTTTGATTTCACTCCTCACTACCTATCACAGTTTTGAAGGCCATAAAATGTCAAAATAGCCCAAAACCCCCACAAATGACCCCATTTTGGAAAGTAGACACCCCAAGCTATTTGCTGAGAGGCATGGTGAGTATTTTACAGCTCTCATTTGTTTTTGAAAATTAAGAAAGACATTTTGTTTTCTTTTTTTTTTTCTTTTTTTACATTTTCAAAACTTTGTGACAAAAAGCGAGATCTGCAAAATACTCAACATACCTCTCAGCAAATAGCTTGGGGTGTCTACTTTCCAAAATGGGGTCATTTGGGGGGGTTTTGTGCCATCTGGGCATTCCATGGCCTCCGAAACTGTGATAGGCAGTGAGGAGTGAAATCAAAAATTTACACCCATAGAAATCCTGAAGGCGGTGCTTGGTTTTTGGGGTCCCGTACGCGACTAGGCTCCCAAAAAGTCCCACACATGTGGTATCCCCGTACTCAGGAGAAGCAACAGAATGTATTTTGGGGTGTAATTCCACATATGCCCATGGCATGTTTGAGCAATATATAATTTAGTGACAACTTTTTGTACATTTTTTTTTTTTGGTCATTATTCAATCACTTGGGACAAAAAAAAAAAAATATTCAATGGGCTCAACATGCCTCTCAGCAAATAGCTTGAGGTGTCTACGTTACAAAATGGGGTCATTTGGGGGGGTTTTGAACTGTCCTGGCATTTTATGCACAACATTAGGAAGCTTATGTCACACATCATCCACTCTTCTAACCACTTGAAGACAAAGCCCTTTCTGACACTTTTTGTTTACATGAAAAAATATTTTTTTTTGCAAGAAAATTATGTTGAACCTCCAAACATTATATATTTTTTTAAAGCAAAGGCCCTACAGATTAAAATAGTGGGTGTTGCATTTTTTTTTCCACACAGTATTTGCGCAGCGTTTTTTCAAACGCATTTTTTGGGGGAAAAACACACTTTTTTTATTTTTAATGCACTAAAAAACACTATATTGCCCAAATGTTTGATGAAATAAAAAAGATGATCATAGGCCGAGTACATGGATACCAAACACGACATGCTTTAAAATTGCGCACAAACGCGCAGCGGCGACAAACTACATTCATTTTTAAAAGCATTTAAAAGCCTTTACAGGTTATCACGTTAGATTTACAGAGGAGGTCTACTGCTAAAATGACTGCCCTCGATCTGACCTTCGCGGTGATACCTCACATGCATGATGCAATTGCTGTTTACATATGACGCTAGACCGACGCTTGCGTTCGCCTTTGCGCAATAGCAGGGGGGGGACAGCGGTGCTTTTTTTTATTTTATTTTTATTATTTATTTGGCTTTTTTATTTTATTTTTAAACTGTGCCTTCCATATTTTATTTTTTTACCATTTTTATCGTTATCTCAGGGAATGTAAATATCCCCTATGATAGCAATAGGTAGTGACAGGTACTCTTTTTTTGAAAAAAATTGGGGGGTTAGACCCTAGATCTTTCCTCTGCCCTCAAAGCATCTGACCACACCAAGATCGGTGTGATAAAATGCTTTCCCAATTTCCCAATGGCGCTTTTTATATCCGGGGGGGGGTCATTCCCTCCCACTGCTTGTAAAAGCAGTCTAGAGGCTAATTATCTGCTAGAATTGCTTTTACATGAAAGCCGGCTGCTGGCTGAAAAGAATGATACCAAGATGATACCTAAACCCGCAGGCATCATTCTGGTATAAACATTCAAAGTCCAGCAACATACCAGTACGTTGCTGGTTCTTGTTGGACATGTATTGTAATCTTTTTTTTCATACAGCCTATTGGCTGAACGAAAAAAAGAGATTGATTGGTGGGTATGCCCACCATTAGAATACCTCCCTTCATCCACCCACTTCTAATGATGGGCATATATGCCGAAGCATGGGGGCATCCTCCCGCAAAAAAGTTATGCCGCGTACACACGGTCAAGCCTTCGTCGGAATTTCGACCGTATGTACGCGGCATAAAAGGTTATGCCGCGTACACACGGTCGGACTTTTCCACGGATGAGCCTCCGTTGGAATTTCGACCGTATATACGCGGCATTAGGAGCAAAATCGCTCCTCCGCCCCTGCTGCCCCCATGCTTCGGCATATATGCTCTTTTTTTTAACTGTGGTGGTGAAATCACCTCCTACAGCGTTGGAGTCACGGCTTTATGTATCGTGGGAGCAAACGCTGTTGCTGTCAAGATAAATAGATCCGCGCTGCAACTGAATGGCGTACCTGCTAAGCAAATGGTGGTTAACATTAAAACAAAGTAACATTACAGTACAACAGTAAGACCTTACCATGCCATACCTGCAAAGCAAATACCAAAACAAAACCTAGTAAAAAATAAAAAAATGTTTTAACGCAACCTGTGCCTAAAATATATATATGCCGAAGCATGGGGGCATCCTCCCGCAAAAAAGTTATGCCGCGTACACACGGTCGGAATTTCGACCGTATGTACGCGGCATTAGGAGCAAAATCGCTCCTCCGCCCCTGCTGCCCCCATGCTTCGGCATATATGCTCTTTTTTTTTTAACTGTGGTGGTGAAATCACCTCCTACAGCACTGGAGTCACGGCTTTATGTATCGTGGGAGCAAACGCTGTTGCTGTCAAGATAAATAATTCCGCGCTGCAGTTGAATGGCGCACCTGAAAACAAAAAATTACATACCTGAAAAGCAAGCATGATAAAACATTGCAGAATAGAATACAGTAAAAAAGAGCAGAACAATAGAGAGAAAATAGAGAGAGAGAGAACAATAAAACGACAACTATTTTTGGTTTTTTTATTTTATATTTTTTTTGTGTTTTGTTTTTTACGTTTTTTTTTTCTTTTTTACACTTTTTTTTGTAACTTTACAACTGTAATGGTTCGGGTCTCTCAAAATGTAATGGCATCTTGGGAGACCCTGTGTAAGTGTGTCCTTGTCTGTGAAATGCTGTACCCTACGCTAAAACTTCACTTTTGAGTGGTAGCGTTCAAAACATTCACCTTGGCAAAGACCAGGCTTGTCAGGACAGAGTGGACAAAAACTACGGGTGTCACGCCTAAATCCGCGCTTGCTACAGACACAACATCTTTTTTGGGGGTGGCTTTGGGTAGGGGTACTCGGGAGGACATACGAATAATGCCTCTCATGCAGCCGGCTTACTGCATTTGGTTGGGGATGGTGAGGTGCAGAACCGCCTGGATACAGGAGTTCTGTGACTATCTCATTCTGGAATTTTAGAAGAGATAACGTCCCGCCTGAAGCTCTGTATAGCACATGAGCGTTCAGCAAAGCCAATTGGAATAATGATAGAGACACTTTTTTGTACCAGCGTCTCGCCTTACGGTCAATTAGATACGGCGCCATCAACTGGTCGTTGAGGTCCACCCCTCCCATATTTTGGTTATATTCGTGGACAAAGAGGGGTTTCTCCACAACACCAGTCGCCGTACGAATTTGGACTGTCGTGTCTGCATGAAGGGAGGTAAGAAGGAAAACATTCTTATTGTCCCTCCACTTCATAGCGAGCAAGTTATTACACTTCAAGCAGGCTCTCTCCCCCAGCCTAAGACGGGCATCTACAAGCTGCTGGGGAAAGCCCCGGCGATTAGGTCGCACGGTGCCACATGCTCCAATCTTATGATCAAACAAGTGACTAAACAGTGGCACGCTCGTGTAATAATTGTCCACATACAAGTGGTACCCCTTTCCGAATAAGGGTGACACCAAGTTCCACACTATCTTGCCAGCGCTCCCTATGTAATCCGGGCAGTTGACCGACTCAATCTGACTGTCTTTTCCCTCATAAACCGTAAAGTTCACTACATAGCCTGTTGCCCTGTCACAGAACTTGTAGAGCTTGACCCCGTATCTGGCACGCTTGCTGGGAAGGTACTGCTTGAAAGACAAGCGGCCAGAAAATTTAATCAGGGACTCATCAACGCAGACAACTTGATCGGGAGTAAACAAGGCTGCAAAACGTTCGTTGAAGTGGTTTATGAGGGGCCGAATTTTATAGAGCCGGTCGTATTCAGGGTCCCCACGTGGACGACAAAGTTCATTGTCGTTGAAGTGCATGAACCGCAAAATCTGCTCGTATCGTGCCCTGGACATGGAGGCAGAGAACACGGGCATGTGGTCAATTGGGTGCGTGGACCAATAAGCACGCAATGACGGAAATTTATGTGTGCCCATGTTGAGGGAAAGGCCCAGAAAGGTCTTAAATTCGGAAACCGTAATTGGTTTCCAATTTCTGGCAATTTTAGGCAACTGGGGGTTAGCGGCGATAAATTGACCAGCATATAAATTACTCTGGTCCACAATAGATCTATAGAGATCTTCCGTGAAAAACAGCGAATAAAAATCAATTGGAATAAAATCAGCTGTTTCCACCTGAATACCGGGTTGGGCAGTGAATGGGGGAAGTACGGGTTCTGCAGAAGTGGTGGGGACCCAATCAGGATAGGCGAATTCTGCAGGAAGGGCAGTATGGGCACGACGGGCCTGCCTTTGTCTTCTTGGTGGCAGCGGGACACTACTTGTGCTTGCCACCTCGCCAGCTTGAACTGCACTTATGGGACTCGCCACGTCACCAAGTGTTACTGCAGTGCTGGATGTACGTCCAGGCTGTACTAGGCCGCTGGTGCTTGCCAGTTCACCAGAAGGAATAGCGGCGCTAGTACTACTCTGCTCCATGATACGAGAGACCTGCGGTTCTTGCTCCTCAACAACCTCAGAAGATCGGGATCGGGTACGCCTGACCTTAGCAGGGACCTCAACTTCGTCGTCAGAGCTATCTGACGTGGGGCCGCTGACGTCACTGTCTTCTACGGGAAGATATTCTGAGCCTGAATCTGACAGATACGTGACCTCCTCTTCACTATCTGTCATGCTCAGAATCTCGTAGGCCTCTTTACTAGTGTACCTTCGTCTTGCCATTTTGGGCTCTAAATTTAGGGGTACACTAGTAAGATTCACAGGAAAAAAAGCACCTGACTGTCGTCAGCAAATATATCAAACGCTACAAAAAAACTGTTAGCGATCGCAGGGATCAGGCCTGTCTCTGCGAACGCTGCAGTTATGTGTGTTGTGTTTGGTAAGTGACAGTGATCGATCGATACTGCACTTGGGTGGGCTGGGCTGGGCTGGGCTGGGCGGAGGGGCTAAACGCAGGCGCTAGCAGGTATCTGGGCTGATCCCGCTAACACTGCGTTTTTGGGAACCCTAAACCGCTGGGGATGCTAGTATAGATCTGATCAGATACTATACCACTAAGGGGGGTGTATGCTTTGCGCGTGGGTGTTAGCGTTACTGGCACTAACCTAACACTGCCTGGGGCGACGCAGACCCTCTCTGGCGCTAAAACCTAATTGATCTCACCCGCCGGGCGATCAGGGGGGTTAAACCTTTATTGGGTTATATACGGCGGGTGCCCTGATGCTATAAAAAGCAAACTAATCAACCAGCGTCACCCGTAACCTTTATATGGTGAACACTGGTGAAAGGGTTAACTAGGGGCAATCAGGGGGTTAAAACCTTTATTAGGTTAAATATGGGGGTACCTGACACTATATAAAAACCTGACGGGTAACCTAAATAACTAAATAACTTACTGGCTAACCAGTGACACCAGTGACGCTTATACGGCGATCACTGGTGAAAGGGTTAACTCTAGGGGCAATCAGGGGGTTAAAATAATATATGGGGGTACCTGACACCAATAAAAACCTGCGGCGAACCTAAAAAAAAAATAACTGCCTATCTAAAACACCAGCGACACGAATACAGCGATCGGAAAAACAATCGCTTAGTGACGCTGAAGTTAGGGGGTGAAAGGGTTACCTGGGGGGTGATCAAGGGGTTAAACCTTTATTAGGGGGGGTTAGGGGGCTACCCTGGACCTAAAGGGGCCTAATCCTAACTGCCCTGCAACTTTTTACAATCACAGATGACACTAAATGCAGTGATCAGTAAAATAAATGATCACTGCAATCAGTGACACTGTGATTGGGGGCTTTGGGGTGACCTGGGGGGTGATCTGGGGGTGACTGGGGGGTGATTTGTGTGCCTATGTGTACCTACGTGTCAGTGGACTGTTAGAGCACTAACCTCTGTCTTCACTCCTCGGCGCCGGGAACGAAAAGACCGCGGCGAGGGAGATGACATCACTTCCTCCAGCCTGTGTTTACATCACATGGCGGAGGAAGCAATTTCATTGGCCGGGAGCGATCGCGAGGGGGGGGGCGGAATCGAGCGGCCGCCCCCTCATGCCTGATCGCTCCCGAACACTTAACGGCCGCTCACTGCAGTGAAGGGGGGTCCGGATGGACCCCCCAACTGCACAAAGGCGATCACGTAGATCTACGTGATTCTGCCTGTCCGTGCCATTCTGCCGACGTAAATCGGCGGTGGGCGGTCGTTAAGTGGTTAAGGAGTTCAGTGTTTGTTCCGTTGATTGGTTTTGATTTAGCATTCCTATGTTTTTTGATAGTGTGGTTTTGAAGGGTTCAGAGTGTAGTTTCTTCTGAGATCTTGTCCAGTGTGTAGTTATTGAGTGTTTCAGTTTTAGGGAGATGGTGTTTGTAGTGATTTTAAATTTGATAGCGTGGTGATCCGTCCATGGTAAAGGCATGTTGTCCAGTGTGTTGATATCCATGTTTTTTTGAAGATGAGGTCAAGAATGTGACCCGAACCATGCGTGGGGGCATTTATCAGTTGCTGCAGACCTAGTTCTTCCAGTTGGTTGATGCAGGAGGTGGCGATGGGGTCCTGGGCGGAGTTAGCCCAGAGGTTGAAATACCAGAGTAACAAAAAGTTTTTGGTTTTTAAGGTGTATGTCAAGATGAATTCGGTGAAGGGTGTGAGGAGATTTGTCTTTGGACCTGGTGGTCTGTATCATAGCAGTATGTGGATGGTTTCCTCGGGTGTAGTTTGAAGTTGCAGAGTGAGTGTCTCCATGAAAGGCAAAGAGTTCTGTAGAGTTGGTTTGATGAGAGAGAGAGGTGGGATTTGAAGATCACTGCTAGGCCTCCTCCTCGTTGTCCTATTCTATGCTCGGTTAGGATGCAGTAGTTCTCAGGCACCAATTCTGTTAGGATGGTGTTACAGTCTGGTGTTAGCCAGCTTTCTGTGATAAAGAGGCAATCTGTGTTGTTTTGGGTGATGAAGTCGTGGATTTCCTGTCTGTGCTTGACTGCAGATTTGGTGTTGATCAGGGCGCATGATAGGTGTTGTAGTTGAAGTGATGCTATCTTGTTTTTGGCGATCGATTGTCGATTAATTCGTAGCAGGTGTTCTTTCCCTAGTATTTTTTTGGATGAAGGTTGGTAGTCTTGCGGCGGTATTCATTAGGCTATGCAGGGAGTCCGCTGAGTATTTAATGTTGAACATGGTGGAAAAAATGCTGATGGTGATGGGATGATGCGATGATGATGCCGGATGATAAGATGATGATGCTGATGATGGTACGCTGGTGATGATGATAATGATGATGATAAGAATGGTGGAACCCCAATCTACCTCCCCCAGTTGATGCAGAGGAAGGCGAAAAACCCTGCCGAGCCTGCGCCAATTTTCTCCAGCCGGGAAAAAGTTCCTTCCTGACCCCCGAGAGGCGATCGGCGAACCCTGTATCAACTTCCTATGGTGGGTTTACCCGGTGTGCTTACCTGGTTGTCCTGTTACCGAAAAAGACAGCAATGCAGAATGGGAAGCCGATGCGGATTCTCAGATGATGATGGTGTGGATGATGAGGGTAGGGGTAGGGGTGGAAGGGGGGATGCCAGGGGGCTGGAGGCGAGAGCGCCTGGGTGTAGCAAGATGGGCGCTACTTACCAGGCCGGAACCCCGGTTCGTCCTTCAGGCTGTTGCTTGTGGGTGGCCCTGGGGGGGGTAGGGGCAGTTGGCCAGTACCAGGCGAGTCCACTGGTGTGTGTCAGGCAGGAAAGACTGAGTGTGGTCGGGAGCAGGTACAGGCTGCCGAGGTTGGGTGTACCAAGATGGCCTCCGCGGCCTGGAGCTAGGCCAGAGCCACGGTCTTTCCTGAGGGCCCAGGCAGCTCCAGCTGCAGCTTTGGGGGTCTGATGATGGCTGGTAGGGAGCTCAGGTGAGCGACAGCTGGCGGGCCTGCTGGGGAGAGATTAGGATGGAAAAAACTCTCGGGTGGCCGGAGCTAGGCCGCAGCCGCGGTCTTTCCTGCGGGTCTAGCGGCCTAGAGGGGCGCCCGGGAGGCGGCAGGTAGAAGTCCGCGGCTGCGGGCGGCGTGCAGGTGGGCTGGGGAAGCTGGGGGAGCTGATCTGGGGGGAGGCCCGGGTCGAGGGGCGGTCATAGCCCGGCCTGCTGGGGAGAGAATGAGCAATTGCTATGGCAGGAGCTCCTGTAACACACGTCTGCAACGTGTGTTACAGGGCCCATAGTCAGTTGTTAAGAGGCTTGCTCCAAGTCCTCTCCAAAAGCTCATGTCCTGGTTAGGTCTGTCACACTTTGCTATTGCTAGAGACTTGCCACACAAATTTGCTACCAATTTGGAAAGGTGTCAACTAGAACTTGTGCTTCAAGTGCTCTGCCAGTGTACAACTTGCCACTGAAAATGTGCAGCAAGCTAACAAGACTTACAATTCAACACTGCCACAAATTTGTTGCACGTTATCCCTGCTATCTGGGCAGGAAGGAAGCAGTCCAGGATCTTTTGTACAGAGGAAGGGAGTTATCCCATGCTGTTGTTCTTGATTTAAGTTGGGCATCCCAGAAATCCCTTTACCCATCCAAGTTGTTATCCGTAATAAAACGTAAAAACAAAACAAAGGGATTGACTTCTTGTGTTTAGATGCAAGCTGAGAATGTGTGTTGCCTGGCTGGGTAGGAGAGCCAGTTACCAGCAGCCCCTGCGGGGGTAGTGCTATACATAGGTAAAGTGTGAATGGGGCCCTTAGTGTTGTGTCATCGCAGCTTGAAGCTGAGAAGGTGAACGAAGGTGGTGGAGGGGGAAGAAGAGGGAGTCAGAAGAAGGGGGAGGGGAGGGCAAGACATGACTATAGGATAGGGTTTAGCTTGAGGACACCATGTACGCGGGTGCACTTTGTCCTGCATCAGTGGATGACGCTGCAACATTGTACAGATATTGAGCAGAAGCCTAGAGAAACCTTGTTCCTCTGCAGACTCAGTAGGTGTCTAAGGGAAGCAGCTGTCTGATTGGACGCTGCAACTCCTGGTGACCTTTGGTGGCAATCTTTAGATGGGGAAGTGTTAATAAATAGGAGTGCCATGCTGGGTTTGGTGCTCTTTTTGCAAGTGGATAGGTTGGGGACAGGTTCTCCACTTGTGATGCCGTGTACACACGACCGTTTTTAATGACGAGAAAAATTACATTTTTTAAATTGGTCATTAAAAATGATCGTGTGTGGGCTTCAGAGCATTTTTCACGACATGAAAAACGGGCATGAAAAAATTGGAACATTCTCAAATTTTTCACGTAGTTTTTTACATCGTCGTTTTTCTCGTCATGAAAAACGGCCGTGTGTGGGCTTTAACGACGTGAAAAAAAATGCGCATGCTCAGAAACAAGTATGAGACGGGAGCGCTCGTTCTGGTAAAACTAGCATTCGTAATGGAGATAGCACATTTGTCACGCTGTAACGGACTGAAAAGCACGAGGCTGAAAAGCGCGAATCGTCGCTTAACAAACTTTACTAACATGAAGGGTGGCGCCATCCGAATGGAACTTCCCCTTTATAGTGCCGTCGTACGTGTTGTACGTCACAGCGCTTTACTCAAACATTTTTTTCCACGATAGTGTGTAGGCAAGGCAGGCTTGAGAGGAAACACGAAAAATCACGTCGATAAAAATGCCGTTTTTTTTCAATGACATTAAAAACGGTCGTGTGTACGCGGCATCAGGGTGAGACTGAGCATAGGGAAAGGTTCCTGTTTGAGGAGGGACAGTATAGGGACACTGCTGATACTCTGCTTTTATCCAGCAACTGGAGCTGCTACCGCAGACCGATCCTCAGCCTAGAGGAGTCCCTCCAGCAAATGCTGTTCTTGGTAAAGTAGGTCTTGCCTGAATTGTTCCTTACTACTGATTCTGTAAACCATTGCATTACTGAGACATTGCTGAGTGGCCTGCTGTTACAAATTAGTGACTAACTGTATTCCTGATGCTGCAACTTGTGCCATTAATACCTGGACATTTCCACTACCTGAATACCTGTTGAGTAATGACAGAGTACTACTGACTACCAGTGCTACTGCAAGTGTAAAGCCTCGTACACACGACCGAGTTTCTCGGCAAAAACCAGCAAGAAACTTGCTGGCAGAGATTTCTTGCCGAGAAATTTGTTTGTGTGTATGGTTTCTCGTCAAGAAAAGCGACAAGAATCTTGACGAGAAAATAGAGAACCTGCTCTCTATTTTCTCGTCGAGATTCTCGTCAGCCTGTTTCTCGACGATAAAATTGTGTGTGTGTACACTTACCTGTTCGCCGGGAAGCCCGCGCATGCTCGAAATGACTTTGACGCATGCGCGGTAGCTTCCTAGGCATAGGTAGGGCGAACCAAGATGGCGGCGATGGCATCGAATGTGATGCGCGCATGCTCGTCGTATTCGATGACGTCACCGCGTACGCTCCATTCAAAGAACCGCGGGTTCTTTGAAATGAGCGTGTGTACACTCGGCCGGGACAAGTTTCTTGTCCAAGGATCTCGTCGAAAAAAACGACATGTTTTTAAGGACGAGATTCTCGGCCGTGTGTACGAGGCATTACCTCATGTACTACTGCAAGTGTTACTGTTATTTACCTTGATAACTACTTATTTAAATACAAGCACTTATACCAGCATCTGGTCTCTGTATGAGTGCTCCCTCTCCATTGGGTACCTCAACTCTCGGCCCCGCCCAAAACCAGGATATTTGGAGACTGGTCTCTGAAGAAGGATGTTTAGGAGTCGGTAAACTTCAGGCCCACCATACATGATAGAAAAAGCCAGGTTCAAATTACTGGTACTTTTCTTTTAAAAGTAATCCAGTAGTTTGTTTATTTATCTCAAGGACTCTATTAAGATAACCTTCAGTAAATGGTAATTATATACTATCTCCTGTGTTGGAGCTGTAGCTTATCTCCTCAAGCATAAATAGAAGGGCGAGTCATGGAGAAACATATTGCATTTCATTCTGAACAAAAGCACCTAACTTTCCAGCATAAATGCACCAAGCATGCCAATTTCAAGTGCTTGATGAAGTGTCTGCTGTGGTTTGCTGCGGTGGGGAGGGCTGGTAATAATAATAAAAAAAGCACTTTATATTGTTATTATTGTAGGACCGTTTTGTTAAAAAGAATGGTATTGGTGACAAGGTTTTAAATCTTTATATGCTTATGAACATATTTAAGCTTGTTATATATCAACAAAAGCCTACCTTATGTAGACGTAGGGCTTACTTCTAAAGCCCTGAGACTTGCGTTGCCATCTTGGATGTGATGCCAGCAGCACCAGCAGACTAATGCCGCGTACACACGATCATTTTTCACGTCGTGAAAAATGACATTTTTTTTTTCAACAAGAAAAACGACCGTGTGTGGTCTTTTTGTCATTTTTCCCAACGTGAAAAATGGCATTAAAAACGACGAGAAAAATTAGAACATGCTCTTCCCGTCATTTTTTTCAGCGGCAGTTTTCCCATAGGGAAACACTGCCACGGAGCCTACACATGGTCGTTTTTCTCGACAAGAGAAAAAATGACGGGAAAAACTACCGTGTGTGGGGGAACAAGCCGCTCCCTCGTTTTTCATGTCATGATTCACTGCGGTTTTTTAACCGCCGTGAATCACGATCGTGTGTACGCGGCATTAGAGCTGTCACTAAGAGCGAAACTTCACTCTCTCAATCAACATTGACTATTTTTAATCCTTATGCTGCTAGCATTAAATAGATAGGAAAGTATATTATATTTACTTGTTTTAAACTTTTGTTGTACATTTCCTCAGTTACTTCTTGGTTTCCAGGCCTAGGCAAATGATGTAATATATCCCAGGAGTCTTCAGGAGAGGAGGAGGGGCTTTTTCAGCTAGGTACACCCTCCTGCCTGCATACCTGAGCTAAGGGCAGATGGATTCCATTAAGTAAATGCTACATTAATCATTTGCCCTTACTTAAGATGGCCACGCTAGGGGATGTTTTTCAAAGTGATTTCTCAAGAAAATAAAGCATGGAGACATGGATGGATGGTTAGGTTTGCTTTCAATATGGAGAATGAATTAAATTGCATTTTTGGTTTGTGGTGCTCAGATGCAGCGTAGTTCCACTTTGTGACATTCCATGGTACTTCCCTTTACTTCTCCCGCCTCATCTGCTAAATAATAGATTATGTAGCGTGATGAAGGTAAGGACAGAAAAGCTGAGCCAGCACAGAGAGCAATTAGACATTCCCAGAAAAGAAGAGGGCCATGACTTGCATGAAGACTGAGGGCTGTGATAGGGGATAGATTCTTCCAGGAATAGTCAAATTTTCCTTGCAAATTCAGAGGCACGCTGCAAGTGATAAAAAAAGTTATGGAAAGCAAGTAAGTATATACTGTATATACTGTGTTGGGTAACATGTTACTACCTTTCTTAGGGTTAACCTACTCAGGCAATTTTTATCTTTTATTGCTGAGAGACTAAAGCCCTGTACACACAATCGGTTTTACAGATGAAAACAGTCCGATGGACTTTTTTCATCGGACAAACCGATCGTGTATGGGCCCCATCGGCCTTTTTTCCATCGGTGTTAAAAAAAAAACGATAGCAAATTACTATCGTCTGTGGGGAACTCCATTGGATAAAAAACCCACGCATGCTCAGAATCAAGTCAACGCATGCTCAGAAGCATAGAACTTAATTTTTCTTGGCTCGTCGGAGTGTTTTACGTCACGGCGTTTGGGACGATTGGTTTTTTGACTGATGGTGTGTAGGCAAGACTGATGGAAGTCAGCTTCATCGGATTTCCGATGGAAAAATCCATCGGTTTAAAATCAATAAAAGCTCCCTGGAAAAAGAAGAGGGCCAATACTAACCTGTGCCTCATTTTTTGCTTTCCATTCAAGAACCAAGCTGCCTGAAGAATGTTCAACATGCAACACAGGGTGTGTAAGATGCCTGGCTCCCTGCTGTGCACTAATGTTCTTCACGATGCTGGATGTCTGGTCCTTCACTGCATGCTGTGGTTCCACCTGCTGCTGGATGCTTGGTCCCCCACTGCATGCTGTGGTTCCACCCACTTCTGTATGCCTGGTCCCCAACTGCATGCTGTGGTTCCATGTCTGTTCCTCCATAGCATGCAGTGGGTCCATGTCCACCCATGCATGGTTCTCCACTGTATAATGTGGGTTTCACCTGGTGCTGGATGCCTGGTCCCCATTGCGTGCTGTGAATTCACCCACTGCTGGATGCCGGGTCCACTGCTTAATGCTTGGTTCTTCACGGCATGATTTGGTTCCACTCGCTGCTAGATGCCTGGTGCCCCACTGCATGCTATCATTCCTCACATTGCTGGACGACCAGAACTTCATTGCATGCTGTGGTTCTAGCCGCTGCTGGATGCCTTGCCCCCAACTGCATGCTGTGGTTCCACCCACTGCTGGATGCCGGGTTTTCCACTGTATGATGTGGTTCCACATGGTGCTGGATGCCTGGTTCCCATTGTGTGGTGTGGTTCCACAAACTGATGGATGCTTGGTCCCCATTGTGTTATGTGGTTCCACAAACTACTGGGTGCCATACTACATGGTGTGGTTCCACTACTGCTGGATGTCTGATTCTCCACTTTGTGAAGTTCCATGGGCTGCTGGATGCCTGGTACCCCAATGCATGCTACAGTTCCACTCACTGCTGGATGCCCAGTCCTCTATAGCATGCTGTGGTTCCAGCCACTGCTGGATGCCTGGTCCCCCACTGCATGTTGTGGTTCCACCTGATAATGAAACCCTGGTCACCTACTGTGTGATATGGTTCCACCTGGTAATGAAAGCCTAGTCACCTACTGTGTGATGTGGTCCCACCTGGTACTGAAAGTCTGGTCACCCACTGTGTGATGTGGTTCCACCCGGTACAAAAAAGCCTGGTCACTCACTGTGTGATGTGGTTCTACCTCGTGCTGGATTCCTGGTCCCCCACTGTTTGACATATATCCATCCACCACTGGATGCCTGGTACCCCAATGCATGCTGTGGTTCCACCCTCTACTAGATGTCTGTTCCTCCATTGCATGCAGTGGGTCCACCCATGCATGGTTCTCCACTGTATAATGTGGCTTCACCTGGTGCTGGATGCCTGGTCCCCATTGCGTGCTGTGATTCCACCCACTGCTGGATGCCGGGTCCACTGCTTAACCACTTAAGCCCCGGACCATTTCGGGCCATTAGGACCAAGCCTGTTTTTGGGATTCGGCACTGCGCTGCTTTAACTGTAAATTGTGCGGACATGCAATGTTGTACCCAAATGAAATTTGCGTCCTTTTCTTCCCACAAATAGAGCTTTCTTTTAATGGTATTTGATTGCCTCTGCGATTTTTATTTTTTGCGATATAAATGGAAAAAGAACAAAAATTTTGAAAAAAAAAGATATTTTCTACTTTTTGTTATAAGAAAAATCGAATAAACTCAATTTTAGTCATACATTTAGGCCAAAATGTATTCAGCCACATGTCTTTAGTAAAAAAAATGTCAATAAGCGTATATTTATTGGTTTGCGCAAAAGTTATAGCGTTTACAAACTAGGGTACATTTTCTGAAATTTACACAGCTTTAAATTTATGACTGCCTATCTCATTTCTTGAGGTGCTAAAATGGCAGGGCAGTACAAAACCCCCCAAATGACCCCATTTTGGAAAGTAGACACCCCAGGGAAATTGCTGAGAGGCATGTTGAGCCCATTGAATATTTTTTTTTTTTTGTCCCAAGTGATTGAATAATGACAAAAAAAAAAAAAAAAATTACAAAAAGTTGTCACTAAATGATATATTGCTCACACATGCCATGGTTATATGTGGAATTGCACCCCAAAATACATTCTGCTGCTTCTCCTGAGTACGGGGATACCACATGTGTGGGACTTTTTAGGAGCCTAGCCACGTACGGGACCCCGGAAACCAAGCACCGCCTTCAGGATTTCTAAGGGCGCAAATTTTTGATTTCACTCCTCACTACCTATCACAGTTTCGAAGGCCATAAAATGCCAAAATAGCACAAAACCCCCCCAAATGACCCCATTTTGGAAAGTAGACACCCCAAGCTATTTACTGAGAGGCATGTTCAGTCCATGGAATATTTTATATTTTGCCACAAGTTGCGGGAATATGACAAACTTTTTTTTTTTTGCACAAAGTTGTCACTAAATGATATATTGCTCACACATGCCATGGGCATATGTGAAATTACACCCCAAAATACATTCTGCTGCCTCTCCTGAGTACGGGGATACCACATGTGTGGGACTTATTGGGAGCCTAGCCGCGTACGGGACCCCAAAAACCAAGCACTGCGAACGCTGCAGTTATGTGTGTTGTGTTTGGTAAGTGACAGTGATCGATCGATACTGCACTTGGGTGGGCTGGGCTGGGCTGGGCTGGGCGGAAGGGCTAAACGCAGGCGCTAGCAGGTATCTGGGCTGATCCCGCTAACACTGCGTTTTTGGGAACCCTAAACCGCTGGGGATGCTAGTATAGATCTGATCAGATCTGATCAGATACTATACCACTAAGGGGGGTGTATGCTTTGCGCGTGGGTGTTAGCGTTACTGTCACTAACCTAACACTGCCTGGGGCGACGCAGACCCTCTCTGGCGCTAAAACCCAATTGATCTCACCCGCCGGGCGATCAGGGGGGTTAAACCTTTATTGGGTTATATACGGCGGGTGCCCTGATGCTATAAAAAGCAAACTAATCAACCAGCGTCACCCGTAACCTTTATATGGTGATCACTGGTGAAAGGGTTAACTAGGGGCAATCAGGGGGTTAAAATCTTTATTAGGTTAAATATGGGGGTACCTGACACTATATAAAAACCTGACGGGTAACCTAAATAACTAAATAACTTACTGGCTAACCAGTGACACCAGTGACGCTTATACGGCGATCACTGGTGAAAGGGTTAACTCTAGGGGCAATCAGGGGGTTAAAATAATATATGGGGGTACCTGACACTAATAAAAACCTGCGGCGAACCTAAAAAAAAATAACTGCCTATCTAAAACACCAGCGACACGAATACAGCGATCGGAAAAACAATCGCTTAGTGACGCTGAAGTTAGGGGGTGAAAGGGTTACCTGGGGGGTGATCAAGGGGTTAAACCTTTATTAGGGGGGTTAGGGGGCTACCCTGGACCTAAAGGGGCCTAATCCTAACTGCCCTGCAACTTTTTACAATCACAGATGACACTAAATGCAGTGATCAGTAAAATAAATGATCACTGCAATCAGTGACACTGTGATTGGGGGCTTTGGGGTGACCTGGGGGGTGATCTGGGGGTGACTGGGGGGTGATTTGTGTGCCTATGTGTACCTACGTGTCAGTGGACTGTTAGAGCACTAACCTCTGTCTTCACTCCTCGGCGCCGGGAACGAAAAGACTGCGGCGAGGGAGATGACATCACTTCCTCCAGCCTTGTTTACATCACATGGCGGAGGAAGCATTTTCATTGGCCGGGAGCGATCGCGAGGGGGGGGGCGGAATCGAGCGCCCCCCCCTCATGCCTGATCGCTCCCGAACACTTAACGGCCGCTCACTGCAGTGAAGGGGGGTCCGGATGGACCCCCCAACTGCACAAAGGCGATCACGTAGATCTACGTGATTCTGCCTGTCCGTGCCATTCTGCCGACGTAAATCGGCGGTGGGCGGTCGTTAAGTGGTTAATGCTTGGTTCTCCACTGCATGATTTGGCTTCATTCGATGCTAGATGCCTGGTCCCCCACTGCATGCTATCATTCCTTATATCGTTGGATGCCCAGTACTCCATTGCATGCTTTGGTTCCAGCCACTGCTGGATGCCTTGTCCCCAATTGCATGCTGTGGTTCCACCCACTGCTAAATGCTGAGTTTTACACTGCATGATGTGGTTCCACATTGTGCATGATGCCTGGTTCCTATTGTGTGATGTGTTTCCACAAACTGCTGGATGCCTGGTGCCATACTACATGGCGTTGTTCCCCCACTGCTGGATGTCTGATTCTCCACTGTGTGAAGTTCCATGGGCTGCTGGATGCCTGGTACCCCAATACATGATACAGTTCCACACACTGCTGGATGCCCAGTCCTCTATAGCATGCTGTGGTTCCAGCTACTGCTGGATACCTGGTCCCCACTGCAAGTTATGGTTCCACCTGGTACAGAAAGCCTGGTCACCTACTGTGTGATGTGGTTCCACCTGGTACTGAAAGCCTGGTCACCCACTGTTTGACATATATCCACCCACCACTGTATGCCTGGTACCCCAATGCATGCTGTGGTTCCACGTGCTGCTGGATGCCTGGTCCCCCATTGCATGCCAAGGTTCCTACTGCTCCTGGATACCTGGTTCCCCCACTGCATGATGTGGTTCCACCTGCTGCTGGATGCCTTGTCCCCCACTGCTTGGTGTGATTTCACCCACTGCTGGATGCCTGGTCCTCCACTGCTGTTGTTCTACCCATCAGCCACTTTGTTGTTACTCTGTCCTGTACAAACACAGTAGCAACATAGTAGCCTGAAGAATAGTGCAATGTGGGCCCAGCATCTGACAGATGTAGCACCCTGATGTTTAGGTAGGGTTGCTATTAAATTTATTTGCCAAGTGATAGTTGCCTTGGCCAATTGTTAGGAGGTCAATTGATTTCACCCTAATTCTGGAATTGCTGCACTTCTCTCTTCTGTCGCTAGATGGCGGGGAAACTGGTGACATTAGATAAGACAAGGGCATTGCAAGGACAGATTAGGAATGAATAGGGTGTCTCAGCCAATGGGCAGGGACTTTCTTGGGTCCCTTAGCTTGCTGGGAGAACCTACTTATTTGGGTGGAGTAAGGTGATCAGGGTTTCTCTGCCACCTGGATGGCTGTATGGGTGGACCTGTATTGTTTTGCCCCGGGCTGCTAGGCCAGAAACCTAAGGCCTATCCCGGGGCCTATCCAGAAGCAGGAAAGCAGCATAGGGTTGGGACTACGGGCTTGTAGTCCAACCAGAAGTAATGGTACTGCCAGCCGGGGAACCAGTTGTGGTCAGAGGTAGAGGGGAACCTGTCGCCGCTAAGGGGCCGTCCACCTTGCTACAGGAGATCACTGTGAGTAAGCTGAGGTCAGTACCAGAGCAGACGACTCGCCAGCGGGGGACGGTGAAGAAGTGGGAAAACTTCAGTGAGTGCCAAGTCAGGGACCCAGCGGGAGAGCAGAGGTGACGCTTTTGGAGTGCCAAGCCAGGGACCTAACATGTCAGCAGGGGTGAAGCTTGAAGAGTATCTGTGAGTGCCAAGCCAAGGACCCAGTAGTGATGTGAGGGTGACGCTTGAGGAAGATACCGAGTGAAAGAGCTCAGGTAATCCAGTGGCTAGTGGTAGAGCTGCACGAATAAATTGTTAAAAAAATTGTGATCTTGATGCAACCCCCCCTCACAATCTCTATGCAAAATGTTCCCGATTTATTCATATAACAAGTGTAATGAGTTCTCTGCTCACTCAGCTGTCAAAAAAAAAAAAAAAAAAACGGGCAGCCTGCCAAGTTTTTCACAACATTGTTCGAACTAGAAACATTGTAACTTTTCGTTCTTAAATCAAAGGGATGAACTTCTGTGTGTAAATAAGGGAAGTTTAACCACTTAAAAACTAAACCTTTTTCTGACATTTGTTTCTTGTGTAGCGGACCCCCCCATAATTGGGATCGCTATGTCTAAATTTAGGGGGTAGTCTGAGCAAATGGTTAGGTTCAGGCTGTTGGAATTCTCTAAATTGGTCTCTGCTCTGTTGTGATGTTGCCTGGTAGTACAGTTCCCTGTGGCCTGGAGGTGGCGCTGTCGCCCAGGTCTCAGGTCGAACCATAGGTGGCATTGCAGCGCTATTGGGTGTCTCCTCTCGGCGGCCGTGCAGTGGGCGTGGTCTACCCACTGTGCATACTGGGAGAGGATACATAAGGGGCGGACGCCATTATTCGGGGAGCAGTTTGCGCCTCCCGGCCCTCCAGGCCAGGGGTGCGTGTGTGTGTGTTCAGTCCCGGGCACCTTTAGCCCGAGGCTGCATCGTTCCAGGTAGGCCCAGCACCTTTAGCTGAGGCCTACGCCAGAAGAGGAGTCCCAGGGTACCCAAGTGGGGGTAACCCGCTCTGAGGGAGAGGAAACCAGGGGAGGACCGATCCAAGGGGATCGGTGAAGGAAGTCACTGTCTCGGGAGAGGCCTGGTTACCTGTCAGAGGGAAGGACTCCACAATCCGCCACAAGCCTTGTAAGTTCTAGTTGTTGCAAGTGCTGGGAAGTTCAGGACTAAAGCCTCGTACACACGAAGGAGTTTCTCGGCAAGAAACGACAAGAAAACTGCCGAGATAGCTTTCTTGCCGAGAAATTCGTTCGTGTGTATGGTTTCTCGTCAAGAAAACCGACAAGAATCTCAACGAGAAATATAGAGAACCTGCTCTCTTTTTTTTTTTGTCGAGATTCTCGTCAGTCTGTTTCTCGACGAGAAAATTGTGTGTGTGTACACTTACCTGTCCTCCAGGAAGCCCGCGCATGCTTGAAATGACTTTGACGCATGCGCGGTAGCTTCCTAGGCATAGATAGGGTGTAGCAAGATGGCGGCAGCGGCATCGAATGTGACGAGCGCACGCTCGTCGTAGTCGATGACGTCACCGCGTTCGCTCCATTCAAAGAACCGCGGGTTCTTTGAAAGGAGCGCCTGTACACTCGGTCGGGACAAGTTTCTTGTCCAAGAATCTCGTCAAGAAAAACGACGTGTTTTTTCTTGACGAGATTTTCGGCCGTGTGTACGAGGCTTTAGAGGCTAATATCCTGATCGTATCCTAAGGAAAATTCTAAGCAAATGTTCGTGCTCCACACCGGCTGCTAGGACCGTAAGAGGGGACTATCCGGGTGAGCAAAATCCACTCAGGCTTGAGTGGCGACGAGTGAAAGTTGGGTGCCGCGTGCCTGAACCTGCCTCCCTGTTCAATTCTCTATTGCGGCGTACACACGATCGTTTTTCATGCCGTTTTTTAAACCGACGCTTTTCTCGTCGTTTTTTTTCATGTTTCCTCTCAAGCCTGTCTTGCGTACACACGATCATTTTAAAAAACGTTCAAGCAAAGCGCAGTGACGTACAACACGTACGACGGCACTATAAAGGGGAAGTTCCGTTCGGATGGTGCCACCCTTCATGTTAGTAAAGTTTGTTGAGCGACGATTCACGCTTTTCAGCCTCCTGCTTTTCAGTCCGTTACAGCGTGACGAATGTGCTATCTCCATTACAAATGCTAGTTTTACCAGAACGTGCGCTCCCGTCTCATACTTGATTCTGAGCATGCACGTTTTTTTTCACCTCGTCAAAGCATACACACCATCGTTTTTCACGTCGTTAAAAAAAAACGACATGAAAAACGACGTGAAAAAATAGAGCATGTTCGAAATTTTTAATGCCCGTTTTTCACGTCGTTAAAAATGCTCTGGAGCATACACACGATCGGTTTTACTGCCCATTTTTAAAAATGGCATTTTTAACGGCATGAAAAACGATCGTGTGTATGGGGCATATGTCCAACTTTCCTATCAAGTTCTACGCAAGCCAAATAAACCTTTCTTTATTGGGTTTAATACTGTGTGGACAATGGCCTTCTTGAACTTTCAAAGAGAATAGACCTTTCCCTACAGTCTAGGCCTAGGGTGAGGAACCAACGGAAAGAGGTAACTCGCTGCAGGACCCAAATCAATTAACACCGCTCACCCTCTACAAAGATGGAGGAGTTAGGTCCTAATCACACTTGCAAATGGGGCTGTTCACGATTAGCTGTGGGAGACCCAGCAGGGAGTCCTTGCAATTAGCTGGGGGGGTTAAAATCAATGGGACACTTAAGCCCTGTACACACGATCGGATTTCCGATGGAGTAAAATCCGATGGATTTTTCCATCGGATTTCCGATGAAGCTGACTTCCATCAGTCTTGCCTACACACCATCAGTCAAAAATCCGACCCTCCCAAACGCCGTGACGTAAAACACTCCGACGAGCCGAGAAAAATTAAGTTCAATGCTTCTGAGCATGCGTCGACTTTAATCTGAGCATGCATGGGTTTTTTCTTTGATGGAGTTTCACACAGACGATCGGAATTTGCTATCGTTTTTTTTCCATCGGATAAATTTAAAACATGTTCTATTTTTAATCACCAATGGAAAAAAGACTGATTGGGCCCATACACGATTGGTTTTAAAAAAGTCCACCGGACTGTTTTCATCGGTAAAACCGATCGTGTGTACAGAGCTTAACTGGTCCCGCAGTTATTCATGACCGAATGCTTGTAATTGCTCATACAGCGATTACCTGTGGATGATTAACCCTAATGCCGCCTACACACGATAGGACATTCCGACAACAAAACCGTGGATTTTTTTCCGACGGATGTTCGCTCAAACTTGTCTTGCATACACACAGTCACACAAATGTTGTCAAAAATTCCGACCGTCAAGAACGCTGTGACGTACAACACGTTCGATGGGCCGAGAACAATGATTTTCGATTGCCAGTGCGGCTCTTCTGATTGATTTCGAGCATATGTGGACATTTGTGCGTCAAAATTGTGTACACACGATCGGAATTTCCGACAACAAGCTTTGTTGTCGGAAAATTTGAGAACCAGCTCTCAAATTTTTGTTGTCGGAAATTCCGACAGCAAATGTTCGATGGAGTCTACACAAAGCTCCTATCGTACATTTGTTGTCGGAAATTCTGACCGTGTGTATGCGGCATTAGAGTGGTGGCAGTAGCTGTAGTGTCTTCACAGGTTCTGTTCTAAGCAGAGGCGTAGCGTGGGGGGGCAGGGGGGCCGTCGCACCGGGCGCAACATTTAGGGGGGCGCCCGCCAGTATGTATCACAGTGGCTGCCTCCTAAATGAACTGTGTCCCCGTCCCTGTGTCACCATGCCCGCCACCATGTTCAGTCTAAGGCGCCCTGTGATTGGGCGTATGAGGTCTTGTGCGGCGGCGGGGCTGGCCTGTCCACGATCGCGGTAGATCCTGGAGTCCCGCCTTCGCCCAATCACAGGGTGCAGGAGACTGAACATGGGTGGAGGCGGGACTCCAGGATCTACCGCGATCGTGAATAGGCCAGCCCCGCCGCCACACATGACCTCATACGCCCAATCACAGGGCGCCTGAGATTGAACATGATGGCGGGGAATATCGCCGAACAGAGGCTGCAGAGCAAAGCAGGTGCCGAACATGGCGAGTCGGATTACTCCAGCATGGTACCGGGGATCGGGAGGAGGGCAGCCGCTGACACTCTTCCAGGCAGGCTGAGCCAATGCTGGGGAGGAAGGAGAGCACGGAGCCGGGAATAGAGCACAGGCAGCAGGGGGTGGAGGGGAGAGGGAAAGTCACAGCATGGAGGAGAAGAGAGGAATAGAGAGGGGAGGGGGATCAGCCTGGTAGAGGGATGGAGGAGAAGAGAGGAATAGAGAGGAGAGGGGGATCAGCCTGGAGGAGGGATGGAGGAGAAGAGAGGAATAGAGAGGAGAGGGGGGATCAGCCTGGAGGAGGGATGGAGGAGAAGAGAGGAATAGAGAGGAGAGGGGGATCAGCCTGGAGGAGGGATGGAGGAGAAGAGAGGAATAGAGAGGAGAGGGGGGGATCAGCCTGGAGGAGGGATGGAGGAGAAGAGAGGAATAGAGAGGAGAGGGGGACCAGCCTGGAGGAGGGATGGAGGAGAAGAGAGGAATAGAGAGGAGAGGGGGGGGGGGATCAGCCCGGAGGAGGGATGGAGGAGAAGAGAGGAATAGAGAGGAGAGGGGGATCAGCCTGGAGGAGGGATGGAGGAGAAGAGAGGAATAGAGAGGAGAGGGGGACCAGCCTGGAGGAGGGATGGAGGGAAGAGAGGAAAGACACACTTCTATATACACATGAATGGGACAGGAGGAAATCAGTGGAGCTGGGATTGTCACATCCATATGGGGGGGGGGGGGGGGGGGGACATGGAATCAGTAGGAGATGACATTAACAGGAGCTGGGACTGTCACATGAGATGAGGGGTCCATGGATGGGAGCTGAGAGGGGTCCATAAATAGGGGTACAACACACACAGGGACAGGAGAGAAACGTGGGTGGAGGCATGGACACTTACTGTGTGTTCTATGAACAATGAGATCTGCAGGACTTCCACACACCGGCCCACTCCCCCCACCTGTCATACAGCTACGCTATCCTGGACATCACAATCCCAGTACACCGCACAGCACACCTCCACTATAATGCGGGGGGGGGGGGTCATTGGAAGGCACCACAAAAATCTCCACCTACACCGTATAGTCAGGGGCGGAGCCAATGGGGGTGTCAAAATTAGGTTTCACGCAAGGTGGCAAAAATCCTTGCACCGGCCCTGGTCAGTATAGTGGTCAGTGTAGGAATCAGGTAGGTCAGTGTAGTGGTCAGTATAGTGTGTAGTGGACAGTGTGAGAATCAGGTAGGTCAGTGTAGTATAGTGGTCAGTGTAGGAATCAGGCTGGTCAATACTATTGTAGGAAGGGAAGGGATAGGACTCGGGGAGAGCTAAAAGCCCGCAGGTCAGGGGGGCGCAAATTACTTGCCTTGCCCCGGGCGCTGACAACCTACGCTACGCCACTGGTTCTAAGGATGTCCCAAGAAAGGAGACCACAATCTTAATTTATTGGTTGAGTTTGACAGCTTTCCACCACTGACAACAGATCTTTGCTGGATAAACCCCACACAATTTTTTTTCTTTTAGGCCGGGTAAACACTTGTGTGACACGACAGCCGTCCTACTTTGGATCCGACTTTGCCCTGCAACATGAAGCCAACATTTTCAATGAACGAGGGATCCGACTTGGATCCCCGCCAATACCAGGCACTGTGTTTGGTATGAATCTTGAGGGGGAACTCCACGCCAAATTTTAAATAAAAAAAACGGCATGGGTTCCCCTCCAGGAGCATACCAGGCCCTTCGGTCTGGTATGGATTTTAAGGGGAACCCCCATAGCCGAAAAAACGGCGTGGGGGTCCCCCTCAAAATTCAAACCAGACCCTTATCCGAGCACGCAACCTGGCAAGCCGCAGGAAAAGAGTGGGGGACGAGAGAGCGGCCCCCCTCCCTCCTAAACCGTACCAGGCCTCATGCCCTCAACATGGGGGGTTTGGTGCTTTGGGGCAGGGGGGCGACCTGCGGCCCCCCCACCCCAAAGCACCCTGCCCCCATTGTTATGTGGACAGGGCCTCTTCCCGACAACCCTGGACGTTGGTTGTCAGGGTATGCGGGCGGGAGCTTATCGGAATCCGGGAGCCCTCTTTAATAAGGGGCCCCCAGATCCCGGCTCCCCACCTTATGTGAATGAGTATGGGGTACATCGTACCCCTACCCATTCACCTGGTGGAAAAAAATGTCAATAAAAAAACACTACACAGGTTTTTAAAGTAATTTATTACACAGCTCCGGGGGTCTTCTTCCGACTTCGGGGGTCTTCTCCCGACTTCGGGGGTCTTCTTCCAACTTCGGGGGTCTTCTTCCAACTTCGGGGGTCTTGGCTATCCTGCCAAGAAGTTGTTACTGCTGACCGACAATCATAAGCAGCCAAGGCATTCCTTGCCCTGCAGCCGTATACCTGTCCCTCAGGGAATGCCTCAGTCACTTATGGGTCTGTAGTGACAGCTTCCTGGCGAGGTAGCTCAGGGGGGTTTACACTATTTTAACATAAATTGGGCTGTGGCCTTGAGTGGAGATGATCCTCCATTCAGACCCTCAAACAGAGCAGTCAACAGTCAGTGACACATGGTGGGAGCTATATAGCTCCCTGTTCAGACCTGTTTTCACAGCGGCCGGCAGAGAGAAGTCTTTTAGCACCAGCTTCCTTTGCTGCTTTGAGAAATCATGGGACTGAATGCCATAGGCTGCAAAAAAAGCTAATGCTGGAAGATGTGAAGTTCATGTTGCAACACTTACCTATTACTGAGTGCACCAATCTATGTGACACCATGTCACAATTTAGCCCACAGGCATCTTTTCCTACCATGAGAGGGCCATGTTAATTTAAATCTAGAAATGAAAAACTGGAGTCTGAACATACCTTTTAAAAGTCTTCTCATGTGCCCAAATTGCAAGAATTCTCATATGCAAATTGTATCCCTTTCAGGTAGTTTTGAGGACCTACCCAAACCTGTGACCATCACTCACACCTTCTTGTTGGCCAGTAAGCCTGCCTAGCATAGTAATGGGTCTTTAGGAAGCTCTAGTGAGCCCTCGACACCTTTACTAAAATCACAATTAGCCTGGTCCCCCACTGCAGGGGACCCCCCCAAGAGGGCTCGTTTCTACACTTGTGGAGGTACTGCCCTAAGATCCAATCATTTTGGAAGGCGATATCGCCGTGGATACAAAAGACCATGCTCAAACCTATCCAATACGCTCCCCTTTACTATCTGTTTCATGATACCCCCTCCTCGCTCAAGTCGTACAAACAGCTTTACACTGCATCTTTTAAACACCTAATACCCACATTCTGGGAACAGGCCTGTTGTCCCACACTATTAGAAACAGGAAGTGGGAAAGGTTATCGAAGCTGGGAAGAGGGCTTATAAAGATAAACAAGTTAAAGGTGTTGTAAAGGTTCGTTTTTATTTGCTAAATAGGTTTCTTTAAGCTAGTGCATTGTTGGTTCACTTACCTTTTCCTTTGATTTACCTTCTAAATGTTTTTTTTCTTTGTCTGAATTTCTCACTTCCTGTTTCTCCTCAGTAAACTTCACACAATCATCCGAGTGGTGGTTAGTCAGCCAGAACAGCTTACTGAGGAGGAACAGGAAGTGAGAAATTCAGACAAAGAAAACAAAGAAAAAAAACATTTAGAAGGGAAATCTAAGGAAAAGGTAAGTGAACCAACAATGCACTAGCTTAAAGGAACCTATTTAGAAAAAAAAAACGAACCTTTACAACCCCTTTAAGTTTCAAGAAATTTGGTCTGGCTGGATACCACTCATTCGACAAGACTACGTAGGTAATTTCATCAACCTGGCCGGTCTTGAAGCAATTGTATCTCTTTTCACATTTGAGATTGAAGAGACAATTGATCTCCTGTAATCTCATGTGAATCATGGCTCAAAGGCAATGATTTACCCTTGCTTTCACCCACATGGTCATCCCCTCTAGGCTTACCCATTACTACCCAAACCATTGAATCCTTTCATAAGGACACGACACCTAAAAGTAATGCACTCTCTTTTTACACTCAAAGATGTGCATGCTTTATATTCCAGCAGAATGTTACTGTTTTTTTCTGTCTCTTTTCTATGTAGGTGTCAATTATGAAACCTAACACTGTCGATATTATACAACCCTGAGGGATAATTCTTTATCTCCCCCCTTTATTCTCTTTGTTATTGTGTAACATCATATCCAGTGTCTTTGATACCCCCCCCCCCCCTTTGGTGCTGAACTCATTAATATGCTGTGTGCTTACAGTCATAAATGTGTGTTGGAATAATTGATGCAAACCTTTCTTTTTTTTTTCTGTATTTTCTTTCAATATCGTTTTACTCGAAACATTTCAATAAAAATTGTTTATACATAAAAAAATTAATAAAAAAATTACAATTTGCAATTCGATAACTCAGTGACGTCACTAGGGTTGGTGTCACCTGGTGCAGTAAAACATGGTGTCACTCCCCCCCCCCCCATAATGTAATGACCAATTATCCAATAAAACATAATGTATAGAATCCAGGGGTCAGGAGCAAGTAACAAACAAAACATCAAATGGAGTGCAGCAGTCAGGATAAGTGCCACGTTCACATCAGAGTCCTCCCTTACATCAAAGTCCCCAGCATACATCAGAGTTCCCCCTTACATCAGTGTTCCCAGAGTGCCAACACCTTACATTAGAGGCCTGAAAATGCCTCCTTAAATCATAGTTCCACCTTACAGCACAGTGCCCCCTTACATCAGAGCCTTGCAGAGTGCACCCTTATAACAGAATCCAGCAGAGTGCCCCCTTATATTAGATACCAGCAGAGTGCCCTTTTAAATCAAAATCCAGTGGAGTGCTCCTTTACACCAGAATCTGGCTGGCGTGCCCCCTTACATCAAAGCTTGGCGGAGTGCCCCCTCACATCAGAGTCTACAGAGTTCCCCTCTATATCAGACCTTTCAGGGTTCTCCCTTACAGTGTAAGGGGGAATGCTGTGGACCATGATGTAATGGGAAATGCTGCAGACTCTGATGTAAAAGGGAAAATCTGATGTAAAGGGGAACACTGCAGACCATGATGTAAGGGGGAGTGCTGCAGACTCTGGTGTAAAGGGGTGTAAAGGGGAACTCTAATGTAAGGGGGGTTCTGGTTACCAGAGCCCCCCTTACATCAGAGTGTGAAGAGTTCTTCTTTACATCAGGGCAGAGGGAATACGGGAAATGGGCTCAGCCAACCTGCCAACAGACATTTAGGAGGGTCAGTGTGATCTGGATGCATAGAGAGGAATAAGCAAATCACCTGAGATCTGTACTCCCCTTTAAACAGTACCCCCTGAATTTTTTGTGAAAAAAAAAACTGTGTCCCCTGCTCCCAGACAAGGTCATCTGGCAGAATAATTGACCAGTCAGGATTTCCCACCAAATTATTTCACATGCCTCCCAGGCACCAGCACTCCTCTAACGCTCCCACCATGTGTGTACACCACTCAGGGGCTGCCTGCACACCAGACTTTGTTTGGAAGAGCCAGACAACACAGTGCTGCCAGAGAAGACTATGTAGTGTATAACAGTAATGGGTGCCATGTTCACACTCACCCACAGTCTCTCTCGCTTGCTCCTAAACTCACTCTCCCGCTGTTTGAATCCAGCACCAGCACCCTCCGCACAGCCACTGCTCACCTCCCATTGGCTGTCCCGGCTTCCTAACTCTCTCTGGGCTGGACAGGCGGAGGGAGGGGCACTCATTGATTGGGGAACAGTATACAGCCTTGGAGCTGGAGGGTTACGAGAGGAGGGCGGAGTAACAGTCTGGGACACATAGGGAGTCCCGTGTCCGCAAATATGAGGGTGCTAGCAATATTTGTGGGGTTGCTATAGCACCCCTAAGCATCCCCCTTGTGTCGCCCCTGGTTTGGAAGTATGTACAACCGATCCCTCTGCAGAGCAGCCAGGGGGAGAAAGCCGGCAGCGCTGCAGGGGAATCCACTGAATTATCTGTCACCCCTGGTGTCACCCCTCTGGCTGGTGTCACCCGTGTGCAGGCCGCACGCCCATAGCGAAGCCACTTTGAGAACTCCTTGGCATGAGCGTTATGCAGGGAGCTTGAAAAGACTGAGAAGACATTCAAATATGCTTTTTTTTTTATTGCTTTTGATTTCTAGGACCAGTATACTTGAAGTCACCTCTTGCGCTCTGGTCTATCAGACAGAAATGAGCAGTATCTTACTAACATTTACAAAAATAAAAGCATTTTTTACATGAAATGGGAATGGATTTCTATTACTGTCTGTGCCCCCATAGGGTAAATTTTCCTTTACTAATGGCCACACAAGAAGTAGGGAGATACCTCTAATCTACAGACATATACAGCAATAAAAATTTAATCAAAGTCCCAACCCTTCATTATCCTATGCAAAACTCCACAAGGTAATGTAGCACCCTCATAGATAGGTGCTAGGGTTAGGTAGGTTTAATTCTGCCTTGCTGAATCCAGTGGAGTTGTTTTTTTGCTGTTACATAAATTTAACTTGTCTCACTGTAATCAGTGTACCTGCAATTTCTGGGTTAGGTAAATCTAAGTTGGCCATACATTATACAATTTTCTTATTCAATTTCCTTTAGATGTACCTTCAACTATGTAGTGCAAGGGCCTGCCTAATTGCATACACATCGAAATTGTTTAGGTTTGACCTCATATTATATTTGTACAAAAAATGTACAATAAAATTGTATAATGTATGTTCAGCCTTAGTTCTAGCTCACTGTAATAATTGCATTTGCATGTGCATGAAAAAAGTAGGAATTGGAATTGGGACTTATGATGAGGCATGTCGTTGTAAATGATGAAAATACATATCTGATTGTTTAGTTTGCATTAAATTCAATAAATTTTAACTAATGTCACAAGCCCCTAAGGGTAGTCCATGATATTAAATGTAGCACCCTCTAACATAGGTAGGTGCTACAGTGACGATTTTTGTGTGTTCTGGAAGAGGGGCAGGGCACAGGACTGGAGTGACAGGGAGCTCATGTGAGGAGCCCTGACCAATCCCCAACTGGAATTGGCAGGGGGCAGGCCTCCCATATAAGCTCAGGTCTAGCTCACTGGAGGGGAGTTGTTGGCTGGGAGACGTGGAGAATGGAGTGCTATATTGCAGCAGGGGCCCATCCCCATCTGGGGGGGGTGCGCGGCCCAGCGGAGGAGCTGGGAGAGCTGGGAGGGAGCCTCATCCTTACACGGTCATGGAGGAGGTGTCCTGGAACAGAAGGGCTGGAGAAGCTATTGAAACACATGTCCAGTTCAAGTTCTTCATCATGGACTCAGGGCAGGAGAAGGTCGGTGAGTGTGACACAGTGGATTTCTGGAAGAGGCATGCCAGGGGAGCTGGGTGCAAGGCCAGAGGAGAGACTGTGGAGTTTGTGTCAAATCGATGCGGCCTGCGGGCGCAGGATTTGCAAGTTGGGCTAGCTGGGATCAGTAGTCCATCAACTAATACAAGCTGCTAGATGACTAGGCAGCTGGGGAGGGGTAATGCAGACCCCTGGCCTAGTAACAAGACAGCAAATTCAGCCAGCATCTGGGATTATCCAGAGTGATCTCTTTTGTCAAGTGAAGATGATGGGACAGGAAGACTTATGCCTCCTACACACGACCGGTTTTCCCTGACGAGAAAACTGCCATGATTTATTTTGGCCGGGAAAACCGGCCGTGTGTATGCTCCATAGCAGTTTTCTCGACAGGAAAACTGCCACGAATCGCGATGGGAATTAAGAGATCTGGTTCTCTTTTTTTCCCCGACGCGATTCCCGACCCGGTCTTTTAACGCCAGATTTTTGGCGTTTTCCTATCGGGAAACCCGGCCGTGCGTAGGGGGAAAAAGATGCCGAGCAGGTTCTTGGCTTTCCTCATGGTTTTCCCGGCGGACTATTGCTCGCCGGGAAAACCGAGTGTGTGTATGAGGCATAATAGTTTACAGTGGAAGTTTATGCAGGAGGAGAGAAGTCCTGGGAGCAACAGTCTGCAGGAGATGATGCAGAGGAGGAGCAATAGTCTGCATGGGTTATGCAGGGGAAGTGACGGTAAATGTTAGAGTCCATCAGTGCTTCAAGGCTCAACTTATTCTACCAATTTCTTTAAATATGATGGCAAAGCAATCCGTTCTATGGGCATCCCATATTCCCTTTCCCCCAACCAACTTATATCCCCCAATAAACAAAAACATAACAACGCAAATGACTGTTCATTGTCTCAGAGAGTGATAGATGGAGGTCTGGCAGCAGGGTGATATGGTGGATGTTAGTAACTAGTAGCAACCATCCACTACATAAATATACATTTATGAATAGTGTAATATTTACATAATAATAACAATATTCATAATAAAGTACTGATATTAAAAATCATATTTTAGGCACCCCTAGTTGGAAACTCAACACGTTTCATGGCTTATAACCAATCATCAGAAGTCAGATGCATGTGTGTACAGAAAAATTGAACTAATGAAATATCTGTTAGTATATGAAACGCTCCATATAGGGGTAGATGAAAAGGGACAGCCGGTTTCAATAATACTTACAAAACAACCCACAAGTTAATCCCAGCTCCTAAAATGGGGTTTAACGGTGGCCTGGAATAAGTAGTCGGATCCGGGGTTGAGGCAGAAGACACCCCCCCCCCAAGAGCTGGAATAAGGACCGGGAGAGAACAGCAGCCAGGAAGCAAGCCGGACCACCACAACACAATGCCACAATAAAACTATTTAAACATTATTAATTATATTGTCATAGTTACACATTATTTTACCCAACTATCTTTTATTCAGATCTTTACATTACAAGCGATGCAAACACACAATTCGTCACATGAACAATATTACACATAGTGACATAGAAAACAGCAATATTGTTAACCACAGGATGGATGGGATCAAAATCCTTTTAGCGTACTAAACATTAGTGCAGGAGGTAGACATTCCAGTACAATAACCCAGAAGTAATCCAAAATACCAAATGCTAATAGGTGGAAGCACCAATATTGTCCACCTAGTGTGGTACAGCCCTTAAAAATTACTAATTTAACTATATTAATTATTTTTCATACTATAACTTTAAATGTTTTTTCAGCTACTTTCTTGGGAAAACTCAATGATTTAGATATAGAGTGCATGCCTTTGGATTGAAGGGCAGATTTGCAAACTTTTCTTTTTTCAGTTTTCGTTTTTTATCTTTCCAGTATTTGTGAATGTTGCTGTTCTGAAAAATGCACTATGTAGGTACGGCCTGGTCTGGCCTTATGAATGAGTTCCAAACTTCCTACAATGGAACCAATAGGGAAGACGATGATCTAAAACTCTATTTTGAGAAACTCAAACAATTATTAAAACGAAAATCCAACTTGCACTGGCACATGGAATTCTTCAAACTCTATATTGGGGAGAATATCAGTCCCATGGGTCTTAGAATCCAAATGTTCTCCACGGTTAAGAACACCTCACAGGATCTCAAGGGATCCTGGGAGGGGGTCCTTAACAAATGTAGCCAGGATTGAATGCGCTTACTTTTGGCTCAATATTGTTTGGATACGAATTTATTAGACCAGGAATTAGCCCTCCTACACACCAAATACGAATCTATCAAAACTCATGAAAAATTCACCGAGAAAAGTCAGGAACTCAAAGTTTTCCTTGACAGATTAAATAAAATAATTATTTCCAAAAAACAGGACAAAATAGCTAAAGATCGAATGGCCTTTACAGAGGGGTATGCCTATAAATGGGATAATTCCCCCAGGGGGCGAGGGTCAGGCTTTAAAAATCTAGCACAAAATAACCGTTCTAGTACCTATATGTCAGAAGAAGAAAATGAATCTGACTCATCTTTGTCTTCAATCTCTTCACAGGTTATACACATGTCTACGGTCAATAACGCACATTCCTCCAACGGATCACGTAAGCTGGGTCATCATGGTGCTGGGTACCCTGTCACTCCCCACACCAAGAAAAAACCCACAGCAGGCTTTACACCTTCACGAACACATGCACAGGGTGGTCAGAGTAGAGGTGAAGGGAAAGCACCCAGTCTTGACTTATCTCAATATGCTTACATGGGCCCAATAGCGGCACAAGCTATACAACAAATGCACACACGAACCACATTACAAAACCCACAGACCAGTAGCACCTCTTCTGCCCCACGCAGGGCAGAAGGAGGTAGCACGGTCTCTATGGGAACCTTTACAAACCAAACCAGACCCACTGTGACTCCCACCCTTTTAGGGGGGAATCCACTCAATCCATAAATGACGAAGAATTGAGTGTAATCTACTTAACTCCATACCCTCTCACACACGATGAGTTGACGGTACTTAAAATGGGTCTCAGTTTCTGTCCAAGTGCAACAATGGACAGGTATGAGGTCATCAAAGACCTATACCTGTTCGCAAGGAAACTTACTTATAATCATATTTTTGACCCCGATAGGCAAAGACTTCGGGCTGAAAAAGATCTCTCTGCACAAATTAAAAAATACACAATGAGGGATTTTAGAGCACTTAAGGATTTAATGCTCTTATTGGACGAAAAACTCAGACCCATGCAATACGCAACAATCCAGTACACAATACACTGATGCTAGCCAATTGGCCACTATTGAAATTAAAAAGCCCACTTTTAAAAACAAATCTGATCAATTCCCTGATTTAAACACCAATCCATGGGTGGCAGCATTTTTGATAGCCATGGTTTTGGAAATCAAGAACATGCCAACCACAACTATACCTACAAATTTGCCCAACAAGCAACAGCAAGCCCTCAAAAATTTACAAACAAGAAGGGATACTGTGATAAAAGCATCCGACAAGGGTGGAAACATTGTGTTGCAAACCTGTGATCAGTATGAAACTATGTGTTTTGACATCCTTAAAAACCCGGAATGGTATAAACCAATTACCCCTAAGATCATAGCCCAATTTAAATTGGAATTCAAACTACTAATTTATACGGCCTACACAGCCGCACTTATTGATAAATCTACGTATGATTTTTTCAATATAGCCTTCCCTAGGGAGCCTATCTTCTACGCAATCCCAAAAATTCACAAAAATCCCAACAAGTCACCAGGCAGACCTATTATCTCCGGCATAGGATCTATGACAGAGAATGCCAGTCGATTTATTGAATTTTTTCTTATGCCCCATGTGACCAGATTGCCCTCATATGTGCGAGACACATCGGATCTCCTCAGGAGATTAGATGGCCTCGCCATTCCACCAGAGGCAACCTTTGTTACTATAGACGTGGAAGCTCTTTATTCCAGCATACCACATGATCTAGGCCTCAAAACTGTTGAAATGTTTCTTAAAGAACAGGATCATGCCCCATGTGACCAGATTGCCCTCATATGTGCGAGACACATCGGATCTCCTCAGGAGATTAGATGGCCTCGCCATTCCACCAGAGGCAACCTTTGTTACTATAGACGTGGAAGCTCTTTATTCCAGCATACCACATGATCTAGGCCTCAAAACTGTTGAAACGTTTCTTAAAGAACAGGATCATAGACAATGGAAATTCCAGTCCTTTATAATCCAATTGCTATCTTTCATTTTGAAACACAACCATTTCACATTTCTCGGATCCCACTACCTCCAGGTACAGGGCGGGGGCAATGGGCACTTGTTGCGTGCCTGCCTACGCCAATCTGTACCTGGGGGGTGGGAATGAGAGATTTTTTCCAGTGAAAAATATCGACAGTACCTGGACCAGACTATGTGCTAGTTCAGGTACATTGACGATATTATGGTAATCTGGACTGGTACTGTGCCCTCTCTTAATGAGTTCCTACGAGAACTCAATACGAACAGCTACAATCTAAAATTTACCTTTGACTGGCATTCTCAACATATTTCATTTCTGGACCTGCTCATCTACAGGGATTCCAGTAATAATATAGCCACCAAACTCTATTGCAAAAAAACAGCTGGTAACACGTTGTTGCACGCCAATAGCAGTCATCCCGTCTCCTTAGTGCACAGCATACCATATGCACAATACATCCACCTGCGCAGAAACTGCACCTTTGATGCAGACTTCAGGCAGCAGGCGGGTGAGTTGCGCAACAGATTGCTCAAACGAGGATACAGTAAGGGCCTCCTCCAACGGGCTTTCAACAAAGCCAATGCAAGAGTGAGAACTTCCTTACTTTATTCTAGACCCAAGACCAATACAGATCAGCAAACTACTAAATTCATAACTAAATATTCGGCGCAGCATCAATCTTTGCGAAGTAGTTTGGAACAACACTGGTATCTACTTAGTGAAGACACAACAGTAGGTAAATATGTGAGAAACACCCCGGAGATAGTATTCCGAAGGGCTACTTCCATTGGCAGTAGATTAACCAGTAGCGAGTATAGACCAGAGCGCGACCAAACAAACACAGGTCGAGGCCTTTTCATCTGTGGACAATGCACCTATTGCCCTTGGGTATTACCCGGAAAAAAATGTAAACTACCCAATGGCGAAAGTTTTTCTCCACGATTTCATGCCACATGTAATACAGAAGGGGTAGTATACCTCATGATTTGCAGATGCGGCACTTTTTACGTAGGAAAAACGATCCGGCAATTTAAGCAACGCATATATGATCATATCTATTACTCACAATTTGCCAAAATGATTACTCCAGTAAGCCGCCATCTGGGACTATATCACAGATTTGACACATCGATGGTCAAATTTATGATATTAGAGGTAATCCCACAAGATACCCGAGGTGGTAACTGGGATAAACGTATACTCCAAAAAGAAACTATGTGGATAGAGCGCCTTGAAGCAACCAAACCACCAGGTATTAATGAGGTGCTGTCCTATCGGCCCTTTCTTTAAGGGCCACATCATTGAACATCTATACACTTCCAATACAGTGGCTTTTCATCATTATTATACTTCAATAGTATAGAAGGTTGCCCCTGGATGCAGTCCGGATGGCGCAACTGTGTGCGGAGGTGCATTGTTGGGCCCACTGCTACTTGGATTGCAGTGTGGCAACAGTCGCTGCGCAGCAGTTAATCCTATATCATTATTATTTTATTTCATTTTATTGTTGTTTTTCCCTTTTCCACAATGTAGCTGTATTTCAAAAAGTTTATGTATTAATTGTATTATCTGTATTATTTGTACTGTTATCAGGCACCAATTACCTTGATGCTACTGGCAGTTATTTCTTTGACTGACTAACTTACTAACATGTGTCAACATGTTGTTTATAGTGCCTGGTTCATTCGCCCACCACTAGGTGTCTTTCCCCTATACTTCCCTTTCCGTCTGGCTTGGTGGGGGGAGCTACAAGGGGAATATGCGCCTATATTGGCTTGGTGGTATCCTGACAGCGTCTTGACGTTTCCATCTACGTCTTAGGCGCACTTCCGCCCTTCTCTGCGTTTGGAGCTTGCCAACAGTTCCCCCTGACGCGGACGCCGCAAGGCATGGACGTGAGGCGCGCCTCTCTGGCCGGTTCTTGTGACGTCAGACGTCCAGACAGATCGGGATGCTCATTTAAGCGAGGCACTCTCTCCCAGTGCTTAGATGTCACTGGGGAGAGCAGTCGCTCGCACCTCAACCAGCGCGGAGACGGCGTTCATCCATTTGAGGAGTCTTGCAGTTTAAGGTAACTTAAAAGCCCGGTTTTCTTTCATCCAATATCCTCAGTTAAACTTTTGGCGCTAATCATCCTCTTATGCTTTATACAGACAAGAGGATTGGTTTATAACCCTCTGACTTGAAGCAATTCCTTGGATGAGTCCTACTTTGTTCCCCATGCTGCCTATATAGGTAAATATTGAATCTCATTTTCTAATCTCTTTTAGCGTTCATCTCTTAGGCTTCGTACACACGGCCGAGATTCTCGTCAGGAAAAAAACGTATTTTTTCCTGACGAGAATCTTGACAAGAAACTTCTCCCGCCTGAGTGTACACACGTACGATTCAAAAGAACCGCCGTTCTTTTGAATGTCACGAACGCGGTGACGTCATCGACTATGACGAGCGTGCGCTCGTCACATTCGATGCCGTCGCCGCCATCTTGCTACACCCTATGCCTAGGAAGCTACCGCGCATGCGTCAAAGTCATTTCGAGCATGCGCGGGTTTCCGCGGCGACAGGTAAGTGTACACACGCTCGGGTTTCTCATCAAGAAACAGGCCGACGAGATTCTCGATGAAAAAAAGACCGCAGGTCATCTTTTTTCTCGTCGGGGAATCTGGCCAGTTTTCTTGACGAGAAAACTGAAACCCGCGTACACACAGCCGGTTTTCTCGGCAAGAAAGCTCTCCCGGCAGTTTTCTTGTCGTTTTTTGCAGAGAAAACAGGTCGTGTGTACGCGGCCTTCGAGAAAGTTTTTCCATCTCATATGTTTCACAGGTACAGGCAATTGTTACCTGACCAGTGGACTCTCATCTATCTCAATCTCTAATAAGTCACTATATTGAATGGGACCCTCATCATTTAGGGCTATAATTATCATTACAAGGTACATGCTCAGGCCTAATAGCGATGTACAACGCTATATTTTCTTATAGCTTATATATTTACCGGTTTAATAGGTGTGCTGAGAGATGGATGTCAATCTTTTTCAGCTCACCTACGTCCTGTTCATCCCTTTTTCCTGCATGACCCCATTGTTTGATGATCGCCCAACCGCGCTGTGTTTCTACCCATTTATTACATCGCCTTCATACTACAAGTAAGTTACTAGCCAATTATATCAGGACAGCCTGTTGGTGCCTATATACCTTCGATAGTTAATGTTGGTTTGTTCCCTAGTTATCCGGTGCATCCCCATATTCCCACTACTCGACGCTTTCCTCTACCGTTCCAGCGTGGTGGGATGCCCTCCGTGGGCACGCATCTGGGTTGAGACCCCTGGGGGGAGGTGGAGTGACTGTATCAGGCAATCCCAATAAGATACTTCGGGTAAGAGTCGGGTGTTGCACACAATATCTGAAACTTATGAGAAGTAAAACTATATTGTATGTTCTATGTTTATGATGTATTTTCATACTTTATCCTCTATTTTGAAATTTAGAAAGCTCCTGAAGAAGCAATTCGCAGACAATCGCGAAACATGTTGAGCTAATTTTTTAATTTCCCAGGAACATATGGAATTCCATTCCAGGGGACACCTCCTCTCTCTGTAATTTCAAGTGGGCAGATTCTCTATGTTCACCTACGGAATGAGTATCATGTACCATTGAGTGTCCCATTATGGTCTATGCCTATGTTTTCTCATTTTAGAATATTTTATGTACCGTATATACTCGAGTATAAGCCGAGAGTTTCAGCCCTTTTTTTTGGGCTGAAAGTCCCCCCCTCGGCTTATACTCGAGTCAGAGAAAATTTTACATTGGAAATAGTACCTGTAAAGAAGTTGCGGCTGCGGCGTCCATCGTTCAAATTCCGCAGTCTCTTCCTGGTCCTTCCGTGATAGGCGATTCTCATCAGACACTCTCTGCCTATCACGATCATTCTCTCATCCTCAGTTTCCCAGCAGACGTCTGTGATTGGCAGAACACCCAACACAGTGTCTGCTGGGAAACTGAGGATGAGAGAATGATCGTGATAGGCGGAGAGTGTCTGATGAGAATCGCCTATCACGGAAGGAACAGGAAGAGACCGCGGAATTTGAACGATGGACGCCGCAGCCGCAACTTCTTTACAGGTACTATTTCCAATGTAAAATTATAGGATAGGGAACAGTGAGGATAGGAAACAGTGAGGATAGGAAACAGTGAGGATAGGAAACAGTGAGGATAGGAAACAGTGAGGATAGGAAACAGTGAGGATAGGAAACAGTGAGGATCCAAGTTTTTTGTGGCAACATTAGGTACCTCGGCTTATACTCGAGTATATTCTAGGAATACATTTATTGTGTAATTTTTGTGTACTATTGTGCAATAATAAAAATTGTTACTATTTTATATATTAGTGCCTTCAAAGTCCAATTTTCTTTCACTTAGCTTTATACAATAACCCAGAAGGGCAGAGTGGAGGGGGGGAAGAGGGGGGGGGAGAAGGAGGGGGGGGGGAGAGAAGGAGGGGGGGGAGAGAAGGAGGGGGGGGGGGGAGGGAGGGAGGAAGGAACCTCGTGCAAGTGGGTAAATTACATACTATGACAGGTCAACGACTCACAGGAGAACAAACCCATTGATTTATGGTTGTGGTGCTTCTTCAGCTACAGCATCCTGAGCATTATCCAGGAGCTCCACCCCCAGGCATCTATCCACCCTGACCATATTTTATCAAATTTGCTGGGGCAATTTCAATTAAGATATGTAAGTTTGTAGAGCAATAGCACTGAGTTCATAACCGTGCGCCACGAGAATACAGCAGGTGGGGCAGCGTCTTTCCAATGAAGGAATATCTCTTTGCGAGCATAGAATGTGGCATAGCTTAGGAACAGCCTAGTGTACTTGCCCCGAATCCTGGTACCAAAGATGTTAAGCAGCAACAACAACTGAGGATCAGGTCCCATATCCAGGGACGTGATGCTGTTGAGGCTGTCTACAACTCCCGCCCAGTAATCTACCATACGTGGGCAGGACCAGACCATGAGGAGGAAGGAGGCAGCCTGGAGGTCACATCGAGGACAATTCACTGGAGTCTCTGGGTTCATAAGAGTCAGTCTTTTTGGAGTAAAGTAGGCCCTGTGGAGGAGTTTAAAGTGGTTGTAAACCCACTAATGCAACTTTCACCTACAGGTAAGCCTAGATTAAGGCTTACCTGTAGGTGCAAGAAATATCTCCTAAACCTACACAGTTTAGGAGATATTTGCAAAAACCGACATGCATCAGTGTCTACGGCGCATGTGCGCCGTAGACAAGGGCGCATTCATAGAGTTAATCCCATTCACAAATCCGGCTTAGCCGGATTTGATGACTACCGCACGCATGCGCAGAGTCACGTCTTCGCCGCTCCGGCCAATCACAGCGCCAGAGCGGCGCTGTGATTGGCTGGAACGGCGAAACCCGGAAGTAACCTTCCGGCTGTCGCCTCAGCGATGGCTGCGGCTGGAGAGGGAGACGAGGATGGCTTTGAGAGCCCCGATCTAAGGTAAGTGATGCATAATGAGCTAGTATGCTAGTCATACTAGCTCATTATGCCTTTGTCTTGCAGGTTGGTTTTAAAAAAATACAACCACTTTAACCTGCAGGAAACGGTCTTTTGCTGAGATCATGTTCATCACAAAGGAGGATAGGCAAGCCTCCCAGTACTCCCCGTCAGGTCAGGGATGTCCCCTCTTCATTTATTTAGGGCCTTCTCAAGTTTTCTTGTGGGGGCTAAGAACAAACGGAAGTACAGGGAGGATAGGGGTTTATCTATGAATTTGGCAGTGAGTAGTCCCTCTACGGAGTCCGATTCGAGGGTAATAGAAGGTGGGAATTGCTTACTGTATGCATGGCACAGTTGGTAATAGCGAAACAGCATCCAGCCTGGCATCTCTGAGGTCGGGGAACGCGCGCAATTTGCCACTGGCAACTATATGTTTAAAGTGTTTTTTAAACCCTCCCCTGGAAGTTACACCTACAGGTAAGCCTAGATTAAGGCTACACGGTTTAGGAGATATTTGCCAAAAGGTATACACCGTTGTCTACGGCGCATGCGCGCCGTAGATAACGGCGCATTCACAGTGAGAATCCCCATTCACAAATCCGGCGTTGCCGGATTTGACGGCTCCCGCGCGCATGCACAAATCCGGCGCTGTGATTGGCCGGAGCGGCGATACCCGTTAGTAACCTTCCGGGTATCTGTGGAGAGATGTCTGCGGCCGGAGGGGAGACGAGGATGGCTTCGGGGGCTTCGATCTAAGGTAAGTAATACATAATGAGATAGTATGCTAGTCATACTAGCTCATTATGGCTTTGTCTTGCAGGTGTTTTAAAAAATAAATAAAAAATTCCCGGGTTTACAACCACTTTAAGGTTCACTATCCCTTTCTTTGCCCAAATCTGGGGGTCTGGGACTTTGTTCAGGTGTGGGAGGTTAGGATTACCCCATAGGGGGAGATGGGGGGAGTTTGTCCCCAGGGAGCTATTACACGTACTAACACTGCGCCATACTGAGATGGTTGTACGCATAGGTTCTGTAAGGCTGGGGTGAGATTTCGGTCCCCTGAACACCAGATTGCTGAAGGAGGAGTATGATCCCATAATCGCAGCTTCAAGGGTTACAGCGGGGTTGTCTTTGAGCTGAGAAAACAACCACCTGACCGTTACCAAAACCGCCACCCAAAAATACACCTGAAAGTCCGGTAGGGATAAGCCGCCTTGTGTAATTGGAAGCTGTAAGGTGGAAATGGCCAAACGTGGGGGCCTGCCATTCCACACAAAGGAGGATATGATACCATTCAGTATGGCAAAAAATTAGGCCGGGGGGATCAGTGCGGAGTTGTGAAAAAAATATAGGAATTTGGGCAGGTAGATCATTTTAACCAAGTTCACCCTACCCACTGGTGAAAGAGGGAGAAATCTCCAGGCCGTGCATTTCTGCGAGAAGGTCTTCAGCAGTGGCATGAGATTTAATTCTATGTATGAGGACAGAGGTGCTCTAATCAGTATCCCGAGGTATTTAAACTCCGATGTCCAGTTTAAGGGGGTACCCATGGGGGGGGGAGAACCGGACGCATGGAGCAAGAAGAGGAGTGACTTTCCCCAGTTGACCCTAATGCCAGAAAATGAGCCGAACACATCCACAATATGGAGAGCCGGTGGGAGGGAGGAAATGTCTTTAAGGAATAGGAGGGTGTCGTCAGCATATAAGGATATTTTGTCTGTGATCACCCCTACTTGAATGCCCTCAACCGAGAGGGTTGCTCTGATGCGGGCCGCCATGGGTTCCATGACCAATGCAAACAGGCCATGGGAGAGTGGGCATCCCTGCCTAGTGCCTCTGGACAGGGGGAATGGAGATGACAGCGAGTTATTAGTGCGAATACGAGCCGTGGGGTTATGGTAAAGCATTTGAACCTTTGAACCCATCTAATAAAGCATGGGCCAAACCCAAATTTATGCAGGACGGACCAGAGGTATTGATACTCCACCGCGTCAAACGCTTTCTCAGCATCTAGAGAGACTACCACCCCGGACCGTCCCCATCCACCCTAGAAAGATGTGTGAGGAGCCACCGGATATTGATATCAGTCCCCCATCCTGGCATAAACCCGGATTGATCAGTCATGGTCGGGGGAAGACAGTCCTCCTCCACGGCCTTTGTTAGCATAAGTTTAAATATGGGGAGCAGTTCCTCTACATATGTCTTAGAGAGTTTGGCGGGGATGCCGTCCGGGCCCGGTGTCTTACCATTTTGCCGGGAGGACACCGCCTGCCGAATCTCGTCAAGTGTAATAGGAGCGTCTAATGCATCTCTGTAGGTGGACGTAAAGCAAGGCAGCTCCGTCTCCTCCAGGTAAGCCATGAGCTCCCCATCCGTGCACATCATCCAGGAACTGTACAGCTCCTGGTAGAAGGATGCAAATCGGCCGTTGATAGCTGTAGGGTCTGTCAGCAGTAACCCATCAGAGTCAGCTACAGCCGATATAGTCACAGGTGAGGAGCTCTCCCTCGCCAGCCATGCCAGCATACTCCCCGTCTTCTCCCCATGCTCAAATATAAGTTGGGATTGGTGTCAAAATTTAGTTTTGGTAGCGGATGTTCGGAGCAGGAGAACATCTCTCAATGTGGCCTGAAAGTCAGAATATACCTTGGGATCCCTGGTAGCGGAGTATGCTGTCTCAAGTGCAATCACCTTTGTCTCAGTCCTCTGTATATCCTCTCTCATGTCCTTACGAATCCTACGGATATGTGTCTGCAGGCTGCCTCTAGAGAAGGCCTTGAACGCATCCCAAGACACGTCAAGGGTATGGAAGGGTCAAGGTCCCGCCAGTATTGTAGCACCTCAGATCGATATGGCTCAGAGATCCTGGAGTCGGACAGCCAAAATCTGGATAGTCTCCACAAACCCTCCCCCGGAGTCACAGACATGCTCAGTTTTAACATCAGAGGAGCATGATCCGAGATGCCCCAGGAAAGGATGGAGATGTCTCTAATCCTAGGGAGGACAGGACCCCCCGCATAGGCCAGGTCTATGGGCGAGAAGGTTCTATATGAGGCTGAGTGACACGTGTAGGCTCGCAGATGAGGGTAACGCCACCTCCACACATCAGTCAAGTTGGAGGCAGTCACCCAGGAGAACAGGTCCGAAAGTGGACCCGTCGCACCGAAGAGTCTGTCCAACCCAGGATCCGGGACCAAATTAAAGTCGCCCATTATCACCACATTATCCGTACCAAATACAGCAATCTTAGAAATTAGCTGGTTGAGTAATCTCATGGAGGCCGGGGGGGGGGGGCAGGTAGAGACCCGCCACCACCAACTCCAGCCTATCTATCACAGCATGCATTATGACATATCTCCCGTCCGGGTCCAGCTCCAGCGCCAGCAACTTAAAAGGTAGGGATTTGTGAACTAAAATGATAACCCCCCCGGGAATAATTCGTATAAGTGGAATGGTAAAGGTGTCCCACCCAGGATCGTCTAAGGCTTAAAAGTTTGCTGCCCGTTAAATGTGTCTCCTGGAGGATGCAAATCTGGGGGCGGTGAGTGTTGAGGAACTGAAATACCAGTGATCTCTTCACAGAGGAGTTGAGACCCCTAGTGTTCCATGAGATTATATTGCACTCAGCCATATTTGCCCCATGGTGCTAGATGAAGCTGGAATATTAGTACCAGGCCCCGGATCTGAACCTGGACCATCACATAAATCAGAACATGACAACCCAAGCATCTATGTCACATAGTAAAACATTGCTTGTGAAAGAGTAATGGAATAACTAAACATAACCAAACAGTCCCAACCACCCCCCCCTATCTTCCACCCCGCCAACCCCGACCCCAACTGTGGGGAGGCTTAGGATCCCAACTCAAAGTAAAGGCGAACACGCCTGCAATGGGGAAACGTGTGCGGAACGGCATCCACAGTCCAGCGGTTAGATGACACACATGTGGTCCTCTGCTGGGGACAGGAGCAAAAAACAAAAAAGAAATAGATGTGGGTGCAGTCCGCCGGCAGTGCCGGGGGTACAAACTTAAACAGTAACGGAGCACGTGCTGTCATTCCCAAGGGCCTGAGTCTCAGGATAGAGAGAAGGGAGGGGGAAAGAAGGAGCAGGACACAGTCTCGGAAGCAGTCCTCCAGCAGTCAGGCCTCAGGGGATAGTTCAAAGGAATAGCCTTTTGGCCTCCAGGGTCATGAAATGGGGAGCCCAGTAACACGTGGGAAGTGGCAGGATCCAGGAGGAAGACCAAGCCCAGCGTGTAGAACAAAGGAACGTTGAAAAAGGCAGCAGGTGAAATCGGCAGGCAATCAGATGGAGTACTTATCTGCTCGGGAGTGTGTCAATCCACGTGGAGGCCTCCTCTGGGGATGTGAAAAACCGAACAGATTCTCCGTCTTCCACCCTCAGTCTGGCCGGGAATAGCATACTAGACTTGATATGGTTGGAGCGAAGTCTAGCTCTTACAGCATCATAGGATTTACGCTGTTTCTGGGTTTCCAGCGAATAGCCTGGAAAGATTAAGAGCTTGGCGTTTTCAAAGCGGAGTTCACCTTGAGCCCTAGCTTCCTTCATCACCGTATCTCTATCCTGGAAGTGAAGAAGTTTGAAGATAAAAGTGCGGGGTGGTGCTCCCTGGGGCCCCCTGGTGGCGGGTATGCGATAGGCCCTCTCCACAGTAAAGAATGGAGAAAAACGTGCTGAGGGGAGTAGCTGTTGCAATAAGCGTGCAGCAAAGGTAGTGGGGTCTGCACCTTCAGCCCCCTCAGGGAGTCCTAGAATACGCAGATTATTTCTTCTGTTGCAATTTTCTGTTTCTTCTGCGCGGGACTCAAGCACCTTAACCCTGGCCTTAAGTGTATGAATGTCAGCCCCATGATCACGTACCGTGTCTTTCGGCCTGGGAGACCCTTTGCTCCACTTCCAATAAACTCCACATTGGCCTGTATATGATCCACCTTACCAGTGAGGGTAGTTATGGCCTGCAGGACCGCTTTAAAATCAGCCGCCGTATCAGGCAGCCGGTCAGAGTCTTCGGCCTGGTTCTCCATCCGGGCAGAAGTTTTGGGCGAGGCCGCGTCTGCGGCCTTGTCCGCAATGTCCGGCCTTGCTGCATTTTTCCGGGATCGCGGCTGGTTTTTCCTCCTTTGCATACCCCGGAGAGGCTACCGAGGCTGGAGGGGCACAGGAGGGTTGTGTTGGAGTGTCTGCACCCAAGGATGTTTACTGCGCTGGTCCTGGGGAGATCCGGGCAGCAGTTTTAGGCGAGGCCGCGATGTCCGGCCTCGCAGCCTTTTCCCGGGATCGCGGCTGGCTGTCTTCTTCACTTCACACCCCGGAGAGACCACTGAGGCTGGAGGAACACAGGAGGGCCGTTGTGGAGGGTCTGCACCCGATAAAAGGATGAATTTAGCGCCGGTCCTGGGGAGCTCAGATACACACGTCTGCTCCCAGCGCCATTCCGGACACGCCCCTACCCAATTATCTTTAACTTAGTTAATTTACCACCAGTTAATATATGATTCGTGTTTTATTTTAAAACTTTCCAGTTTATAATTATTATCATATTGACTACTCTTATTTTTTATCTGCCCAGAGAGACCAATGCGGTCCTTTGGTGGTATCCCCATTGTCCATTTCCTAGCCAGCCCAACATATGGGTGGTGGGGCTGGGCTTTTTGGTCTCAGTTTCCAGGGTTGCGATGCGCACAGTTATCCTCCCTCCGCTCATCCCTGTCATGCGATGGGGACAGGACATGACCTTAGCGTATCGGCGTCATGTCTACACGTCCCGTGCGCAGTGCCAACCAATGCTGTTGTGTGGGAACGTGTTGTCTCCATCATAAGTCTCAGCAGAGGTGTGCGGGCACCCACTGGAATCGTTGCACCGCAGATGGGTGGCCCCCTCGCTTCTTCGATGCTGCCATGACATCAACACATGACGTTGGCGGGAACACGCCTCGGACCGGGGGTATATAAGCAGCGGCCAGCCGGCGGTTTATTCCATTCAATTCCCTCACGAGGAAGAGATTACCTTGCATCACATATATATTATGTAGGTAACTATACCTTCATATATATACCTCAACACCTAATTGGCCCTTGTTTTTCACCTGCACACCCTTAACAGAGTGCACAAATTTGGGTTATCATTTTTGTTTTTATTGTATTTGAACACATACACCATAAGGTTAGTGCATATATACTTGGTCTCACTAGGTTGCCCCATATCACTACACTTCCCGTATACACTCCCTTCTTCGGTGAGTGAGTGAGAAACTTGTATAGCGCTACAAATGCGAACTAAATCGCCTCAAGGCGCTTTTTCCATTCAGTGTCGTCCTGATCCTTCAGAAGAGGTGGGTCTTACGTTTTTTTCTGAAGGCCCGATGGTTTTCTTCCATGCGGATGTCCGTGGGTAGAGTGTTCTATAGCCGTGGTCCTTGGACTGCAAATCTTTGTTCTCCCTTCGATTTGTAGCTGGACTTGGGGATGTGGAGGAGGTTTTGGTTAGTTGATCAGAGAATGCGATTGGGTGAGTAGTGTTTTATTTTCTTGCATAAATATTGAGGAGCGTTTCCTTGTGTGCATTTGTTGGTGAGGCAGAGGGTCTTGAAAGTGACCTGATCCTTTACGGTTAGCCAATGAAGGGTCCTCAGGGATGGGGTGATGGATTCCCAGGGTTTTATTCCCGTTACCAGTCTGGCTGCTGTGTTCTGGACGACTTGTAGGCACGAAATCTGGTATTTTAGTCTTAGCTTTTGTCTTTCGGTTTGCGTGGAGAAGAAGAAGTTCTGTTTTGGATCCATTGAGTTTGAGGGAGCTCTCAGTCATCCAATCATCGATCAGTGTGAGGCATTTTTCTAGTACGTGATATTGGTCTTTTTTTCCGGTGATGCGAAAGTAGAGTTGGGTGTCGTCAGCGTATGATTGGTAGCACAGGTCCGGTTTGCTAATGATTTTGAAGAGTGGATGGAGGTAGATGTTGAAGAGCACGGGTGACAGGGGTGATCCATGCGGGACTCTGCAAGAAGTTGCGCAAGTTTCCGAGGTGAAGGCTAGTTTCACTGTCTGGGAACGATTATCTAGGAAGGATGCGAACCAGGGTAGATCTGAGTCTGTGATTCCTGCTACTTCTTTAAGGCGAATGAGTAGAGTTTTGTGATCTACTATGTCGAACGCTGCACTGAGGTCCAGCAGCACCAAGAGACTTGATTCTCCGTCATCTGCTGCTTCGAGTGCGTCATCCCATATTTTGAGAAGTGCTGTTTCTGTGCCATGGCCCGGACGGAAGCCTGATTGTAGTGGGTCCAAGAGTTTGTGAGTGTCCAAATGGAGTTGTAGCTGTTGTACTACTGCTTTCTCCATAATCTTGGAGATGGTGTTGAGGCTTGTTACCGGTCTGCGGTAGTTTGAGTCTTTGGGTCGAGGTTGGGTTTCTTTAGGAGGGGTTTGATTATGCCTTGCTTGAGAGAGATCGGAACCATACCTTCTTTGAATGATTGATTTACAAGTTATGGTAGGTGCTAAAATGTTGGTACATTCTTTCAGGAGTTTTGTAGAAATTATGTCATTTGGTGATATGCTGTCTCGGAGGCTTCTGATGATGTTTTTGGTGGTGTCGATGGTGATCAGGACCAACGAAAATTTTGTCGACTGTATAATGTTCGTATTGAGATTTCCTCTGTTTGCTTTGCCTGAGTGAGGTTGCTTGTTTTTTTCTGTTGAATTGTTTCACAAATGTTTTCAATTTTGTCGATAAAAAAATCTGATATCTCATTACAGAACTCTTGGGTTTCGTTTGCTGGAGGCTCTAGGCAGGTAGGGTTCATAGTCTGAGTGACAAGTTTGAAGAGTTCACAAGGTCAGTTTAGTGCTTTTTTTATGGTGTTTGAGAAATGTTCCTTTTTTGCTTTGAAAATTGCTTTGTGATATTTCTTAGTGAGTGCTTTGTAGCTTATGTGGTTTTCCTTAGTTGGGTTTCTTCTCCAGGCTCCTTGAGCTCTTCTGCGTTCTTGCTTCAGTAGAGTAAGAGTGTCATTAAACCAGCCCGAGTTGTTTTTGCGAATGAGTGCTCTACGTTTCGGAGCGACTGTGTCTGCTGTTTGTAGTAATGCTTTGTTTAAGGAGTTGAGTGTTTGTTCCGTTGAGTGGTTAGCGTTCCTATTTTTTTTTTATAGTGTGCTTTTGAAGAGTTCCGAGTGTAGTTTCTTCTGAGATCTTGACCAGTGTGTTGTTATTGAGTGTTTCGGTTTTTGGGAGATGGTGTTGGTGGTGATTTTAAATTTGATAGCGTGGTGGTCTGTCCATGGTAACGACATGTTGTTCAGTGCGTTCATGTCCATATTTTGTTTGAAGATGAGGTCAAGAATGTGATCCGACCCATGCGTGGGGGCATTTATCAGTTGCTGCAGACCTAGTTCTTTCAGTTAATTGATGCAGGAGGTGGCGATGGGGTCCTGAGTGGAGTTAGCCCAGAGGTTGAAGTCCCCGAGTAATAGAAAGTTTTTGGTTTTTAAGGTGTATGTCGAGATGAATTCTGTGAACGGTGTGATGAGATTTGTCTTTGGTCCTGGTGGTCTGTAGCATAGCAGTATGTGAATGGTGTCTTGAGGTGTTGTTTGAAGATGCAGAGTGAGTGTCTCCATGAAAGGCAATGAGTTCTGTGGAGTCGATTTGATGATAGAGAGGTGAGATTTGAAGATCACTGCTAGGCCTCCTCCTCTTTGTCCTATTCTATGCTCAGTTAGGATGCTTTAGGCACCAATTCTGTTAGGATGGTGTTACAGTCAGGTGTTAGCCAGCTTTCCGTGATAAAGAGGCAATCTATGTTGTTTTGGTTGATGAAGTCGTGGATTTCCTGTCTGTGCTTGACTGCAGATCTCGTGTTGATCAGGGCGCATGATAAGTATACATAGATGCATTACCCATCAGTTACATGAGTATCACTTATCACATATCATACACAATCCTACTTTTACACATTTCATTCAGTAATCTATGTTTTCTTTTAGAATGGGATACATGTCACACCCATCACAATATGGTATTGTGTTGGGGTGGTCCGGCTTGCTTCCTGGCTGTTGTTCTCCCCCGGTCCTTATTCCGGCTCTTGGGTAGTGTCTTCTGCCTCAACCCTGGGTGAGACTACTTATTCCAGGCCACCGTTAAAGCCCATTTTAGGAGCTGGGATTAGCTTGTGGGTTGTTTTATAATTATCATTGAAACCGGCTGTCCCTTTTCATCTCCCCCTATATAGAGGGTTTCATATGCTAACAGATATTTTATTACTTAAATTTTTCAGTACACATGTGCATCTGACTCCTGATGATTGCCTTTATTTCCAGGAAACGCGTTGAGTTTCCAACTAAGGGTGCCTAAATTATGATTTTTAATATCAGTATCACCTATCGTTTGTGCAATTTATCATGTCAATTATTATATATTATATTATCTGTATTCTCATCCATTGGCCGATTTGTATTGACTGTATCAATCATGTCCATTGTTTGATTTATTTTCATTGATTGTATCAACCATGACCATTGATTAATTATATTAAATACTTCATTATGAATATTATTATTATGTAAATCTTTTTATGATTACACTATTCATTATATATTATTATTTATTGATGTATATTTAAAGGGGTTGTAAAGGTTAGTTTTTTATTTTCTAAATAGGTTCCTTTAAGCTAGTGCATTGTTGGTTCACTTACCTTTTCCTTCGATTTCCCTTCTAAATGTTTTTTTTCTTTGTCTGAATTTCTCACTTCCTGTTCCTCCTCAGTAAGCTTGCCCCATCATCTGAGCCGTTCTGGCTGGGGGTTAGTCAGCGTGCTCGCCCCCTCCCTTGGGACTACATCCCTGCAGGGAGACACTGTGAACGTTCACAGCGTCTCCCCGCAGGGGTTTAGTCCCAAGGGAGGGGGCGAGCACGCTGACTAACTCCCAGCCAGAACGGCTCGGATGATGGGGGCAAGCTTACAGGAAGTGATAAATTCAGACAAAGAAATAAAACATTTAGAAGCGAAATCTAAGGAAAAGGTAAGTGAACCAACATTGCACTAGCTTAAAGGAACCTATTTAGAAAATAAAAAACAAACCTTTACAACCCCTTTAATATCATGGACTACCCTTATGCCGCGTACACACAACTGTTTTTAATGTCATTGAAAAAAACAATGTTTTTCTCTACGTGATTCTTCTCAAGCCTGCCTTGCCTACACACTATCGTGGAAAAAAAATGCTTGAGCAAAGCGCGGTGACGTACAACACGTACAACGGCACTATAACTCGTGCTGTTCAGTCCGTTACAGCATGACGAATGTGCTATCTCCATTCTGAACGCTAGTTTTACCAGAACGAGCTCTCCCGTCTCATAACTTGCTTCTGAGCATGCGCATTTTTTTCCCGTCATTAAAGCGTACACACGGCCGTTTTTCACGACGAGAAAAACGACGACGTGAAAAACGACGAGAAAAAATAGAGCATGTTCTACATTTTTATGGCCATTTTTCACGTCAAGAAAAATGCTCTGGAGCCTACACACGATCGTTTTTAATGACCAATTAAAAAAATTGCATTTTTCTTGTCATGAAAAATGGTCGTGTGTATGCGGCATTAGGGGATTGTGACATTGCATTAAATTCAATACATTTTAACTAAACTAAACAATCAGATATGTATGTTCATCATTTACAATGACATGCCTCATCAAAAGTTCCAATTCCAATTCCTACTTTTTTTCATACCATTAGGGATGGAGGCATGTCATTGTTATACAAAGGTTGGGACAGGTCACATTCATCCTTAAATTTCCATTAAGGGTAAATACTCTGAAAAAAAAAAAAAAAACAGCCCTGGACTTGTCATTGAGCCAAAGAGTGACTGTGAATGTGTGTCTGGCATCTACTGGGGGAAAAAAAAAACCTGGGCAATTTTCAGTGACTCCTTCGGGGGTAGCGCTACAGTAAGTATCCTTTTTATACATTTGTGTTATTAACATTAGACAATTAAAAACAGCAGACATAACAGAGTAAGCTAAAACAATATTACAAAAGTGTTTTATTACTTTAATTATAAGCAACTTAATTATACTGCAGAGTCGATGCTTATATATACTGTCATGGGGGCATTAGTTATGCTTGCTAAATAATATTATAGTTGTTTAAGGTCTACATTGTTCAAGGTCTGAGCTCTCTTGGAACATGTTAGATCTTGGAGATCCTTTATAGTTTCCCATTGTGATAATCCAGTGGGATTTATTGGCAAGATACAGGAGTACATTACCAGGTCATTTTTAGTTTAATCTTATTTTTATAAGATCTTGTTTAGCTGATTTGATAGATCCAGGTAGCATGGATAAAAGTAGTATTTGATGGTTGAGCGCTATACATTTACCTGTCACTTTATGATAAATATTCAGTATAGCCTCCCAGAATCCTTTCATAAAGGGGCATGTAGCCCAGATATTAATTACAATACAGTGCAATCTTTGACATCTTCAGCAAACATTTGGAAATTGGAAGAGACAGATAGAAACGACGAAGAACAAACAAATTTGATTTTTTTTTCTTGAGCTGAGCTAGCAACTTAGAGTTTATATGAGAGGATAAATGCTTTTTGCTAATCATCAGGATCAGCCAGGTCATTTTGTTTATGGAAATCCAGAAAAGTGCCAGATTATTTATATGCCAGGTAGCCTATGAGCATATGTTTTTTTATTTTATTTGCACTCCAGCAGAAAATTTGAGCATCCAGAGAAATGCCACAAAAACACAGGGACTCTATGTAGCTAGTGTCCTTTGTGAGGATTGCAAGCAGGACTCCATCATTGAGATGTTAAGGTGCTATCCACTTGCATTGCAATGCAACCCCTACTAATAATAATGACAATCATAAAACAGTATTTGATGGTTCTACAATGCGCCTTGACAAAACTGGATAAGAAATTCTACACACAGTCAGGTAACAGACAAACATCAGTATGATCATCATACTGCTACTGCAAAGACACAGAAAATCCAAGGATGCATATGACGATTAATAAAAGCATGGAATACAAACATAGTTTTACCGCTGTATAGATCTAAGCTGCTGGAACACCAGGAGGATTATTGTACAAGCAGCACATTTGTTCTCAGCACTAGGAGTCCAGCTCTGCTAGTTTTCTGAGCATGCAGACATTATAAACACAGCGTTAAAGGAAACTTTCTATAAAGAGAAACATGGAGGCTTCCAGTAATGACTTCTCATATTGCAAATGCTAGTTGCATGGCTGTCATGCTATCCCTCTTGTTTCAATACTTTGAGTCACAAATATCCAGATAACCTATACACTAGCTTTTCTGATATGCATGCATGTTGCAAGTCGGAAAATCTGAAGGTCTTGAAGCTAGAGGATCAGTATGACAGCCAGGCAATCAACATTTTCTGAAGGAGGTCAGCAGTGACAGCCTCCCTTATTTCTCTTCACAGATAACTGTTGTTTGGTTGGAAAGGGTCACTTGTTTTTTGCACCAAGCTCTTTGCCATAAGCCTGAATGTGTTAAATGACAATGATAGAGTAGGTAGGGTAATTCACTAGTGTAATCCTCCATTTGACCCCACGATATCCTCATCACTAAAGATGCAGCTTTGGTACTAGGAACCCATTTAGGTTGCATGGCAACTCTGCCCCTGCCAGTTAGCAGTGGGACAGTGCCATCTTATCCTTCAGGCTGGTATACAAGGTCCTCCTTGTAGTCTGAAGGCAGTGGCAGTGGGCTTCCCCTTAGAAGGGAAGCTTTAGGACTTTTCCACCTGTGACTTGCGACTGATTGTGTTCCTTCCTTGAAGGAAAAGGGCAGAAAGGGCTTGAAAGTTTGAACTGTACGCTGGCTATGCCAGGCCGGGCTACCCCTGGGGTCTACTAAGGAGTGTTGTCTTGGTGTTTCGCACCATCTACCGAGGGAACCCTGGGGGGGGGGCCCTATGCTCATTACTGCCTCAGGCATCCTACTACACTACAGTAGCATTAATATTAAGACATAAAAACTAATTAAAAGGGATCAGGTCATTGAAGGACAGGTTTGTTGCAATATGTTGGCCGATTTATGTGGGATATTATAATATGATATATATGTAGAAGTCCAAAATTGACATTGGCATCTGTAATCTAATTGCACATATCAAAGGGGACTTGTTGATGTTGATATGCAAGAATCCAGGACAAGTCTATTTTACACATCAAACCTGTGCTCAGGCCACATTTGGTACCTTTTAATATAATTGCACATATCAAAAGGGGACTTGTTGATGTTGAAATGCAAGAATACAAATTAGGACAGTTGATGACTGCAGCTGTCTCCGGCTGGGGGTCATTATCTGTCACTCTGAAAGACAGAATGTAGATCAAAGACGGCCAATCAAAATGCTCAGCCATTCAGTGGATAGGCAATATATTCTGGAGGTCTGTCTTGTCATATCTCTAATGATTATGAAGGCACAGATCTAGAGAACATGGGACTCTAAAAGCTACTATTGTGAGCTATATTTACCTTGTTTGATATTTTTTGTCATCTGTTGCAAGTATTGGACTTTGTTCTGTGTTGGAAGTCAAAATAAAGTGCTTTCTCTGGAAGAATCGGGTTGCTGCTGGAGAACTACTTAATACTTAAACATCAATTATCTACTTCACTATATTACATCACTACATTGGTGCCGTTCAAGTGACCAGAAGAGCATTTTCAGGACTTAGTAACAGAAGTCAGTGATGACAACAATCCTGTGAGGTGGACAGAAGTCTGATGGGGACCCAAGAGCTCTGCTGTGACTCTAATGTCTGGTTGTGACATAAGAGAGTGTAATCTACAAAACTAAAAACAAGTTTGGAACCCCAGAATTATTCTCTGGAGACTGGAAACAACAAAAAAAGGACTGTGTCCTGTACCAGAAGACCTGAACTGGGAGCTGAAGGTGTGATGAAATCCAACAGAGTATATATATAATTCAGAGTCCCATTTCTCCTAGATCAATTCTAGATAGACCTGTGCCTTTATATTCATACAGAATATCTCTTGAGTAAACTGAATGCCAGCTTATATTGCCTATCTACTGAATGGCTGAGCAATTTGATTGGCCGTCTTTGATCTTACACTCTGTCTTTCAGAATGACAGAGAGTGACCCTCTACCAAAGGTGGCCTGAGCACAGTTTTGATATGTAAAATAGACTTATCCTGGATTCTTGTATCTTAACATCAACAAGCCCCCTCTGATATGTGCAGTAAATCTTGTTTGGTCCTTTGGTCAACAAACACCCTTTGATATGTGTAATTAGATTACAGATACCAAAGTCAACTGAAATATGGCCTGGTCAATCTTGTACATATACATATATATAATAATATATTGTCCCACATAAATCGGATTACAACATATACCCCCACTTGGGTCGGTTCTAACTACTAGAACTGACCCATAAATCAAGCAACAAACATCATTATGATTTGAGGTACTGGATGCTTTACAATGGCTCATATGAAATATGAAGTTGAGACTGGTTACATCTCTCTTCACCAGCAGCTAAAATATCCCCACTAACCAGTTATTAGATAATATAACTTTAGACCATGACTGTAAAAGGATTCGGTAAACATCCGTGGCCTGTATAGCTGTTAGGCCTTATTTCAAAGCTTGTTCTTTCTTGAGTATATCACTTCACGATCTTCAATATTGTGCAAAAACGAGCTGATGTCACAGTCCATTCTGACTTCATCACATCTCTCACCATCTCACTGAAAGTAAAGCTTGGTATGCTTTGGGAGCTCCAGTCCACATAAGTCCAGGATTCTCTCATCTCCAGGCTCAAAGTTTTCATTTTTAAAGATGCTTTTAAACAACCACCAGCAAATCCTGAAATTCTGCTTCCAACTTTATAGTAAGAAGAACAATCAATTTATCAGCAGTCACTTTCAAGGTCAAAAAGGTTTGGAACTCTGTGCTGCAAACTATTTCCTTGCACTTGACATTCCTGAGTCCATCTTGTAAGCATTTTACAATTCACATCTGCTTCTTTCCATTTCCCATTTGAGCAATGATGACCTTTTGTGTACCTGTCAAGTATTTTGTTGATTGACCGCCACAATTTGAATTTGCTGTAGGCCGACCCCTCATTGCCTTTAATAGAGCAGTTACTTGTATCATTCATTGTATATATATATATATATATATACCCCCACACGATGGTTCATATAGAATCAGCTTGACATCAGTGTCTATCAGATCTTCTATCCCGACAAAGCGGCAGTGGAAATTCTTGCCAGTATTTTTTATGAAAGGTAGAAAGGTCTTTGTCATCCATATATGTCATAGCCTTCAGCATATTATAAACAACTGGTTCAACAATGTTTCAAATCATGACTGGAGTGATGAATTTCACTCACCCCTCTTATAAATTTAAGAAAACCACCCAACATACTATAATTTATGCTATGCCAAGCCATTGTGCAGCATCACCTCAGATGTCAAATCTATTGATATCAATATGCATGTCATATGTACAGATGTTATAAAATAATTTTAGGTTTAAATGCTTCGCTCTGGTTTTAAGATAAAGTTCACAAAATAAAACATAATAAAAATAAAAAATCAAAAGCAAAATATATCTGGGAAAGGGAGAAAAAAATGGCGCATTGGGGAAGAAAGGTCCATTGAAAAGAAAAAAAAAGAAAAAATGAGAAAGGAAAAAAAAAGTGAATGTTCAAAAAAAGGTCCATTGCTTGATGAATAAGGAGAGAGTGTCCATACATTGTCTATTCAGCATTTCTCCCCCACTAGCCAACTTCTGTGCTTCTGCCATCTCTGAAAGACAAAAGCCCTCAGGCCTCGTACACACGACCGTTTTTCTCGTCCAAAACAGTCAAGAAAAGTGCCGCAAGAGTTTTTTTGTCTAGAAAAACGTTCCTGTGTATGGTTTTACGACGAGAAAATTGCCGAGAATCTCGACGAGAAAATAGAGAACCTGCTCTCTATTTTCTCGTCAGGATTCCAGATTTCCTCGTCGTGTTTCTCGTCGGCCTGTTTTGTGACGAGAAAATGGTTCGTGTGTATGCTTTTATGACTCTTCCAAAAGCGCGCATGCTCACAAGCAACTATGAGACGGGAGCGCATCTTCTGGTAAAACAAGCCTTCGTAATGGAGAGAGCATATTCGTCACGCTCAAAAATATTTCATCGTTTAAATGTTCTGCATTGAAATCTTCGTTAGAATGTTACATTAATCAAAACGAGTGACCTTCTTTTACTGCTGATATTCACACAGAGTTATGCCTTATTTTTAACCTTTTTCATGCTGCTCTTTATAAGATTTATGTGTATTATATCGTGCAAGTTTTTAGGAATAATTTAAATGGTTAGATTTTTCAAAATGATGTTAATTATAATTTCACAATGTTTTGATAGTGATCTCCCATTTAATTTAGAAATCTATATTATTTAAATTTCCCACCATGTTTTTGTGCTAATCAGATTTAGTTATTCTTTTGGGGGGGTGATATCTGTGCCTTTTATTGTCAGTCAAATGTATCTGCTTACTCCAAAGCTTGATTTTGTTTATTTAAAAATACACATAGTCAAGTATGAACTTAAACAAAAATCACATTTATTCATGTTTATAAATTAAATAAAGAGAAGGCAGCGCTGGAGAAGCTGCTGCCATTTGTGCATCCCAGGGACCCCAGAGCACACAGCAACCCTGTGTGGACACTAAAATTGGGAGCTTGAGAAGGCCAACATTTCTGAACACAATCTGATGCTGGCCTCCCAGAGGTCAGGAACAGCAGCAGGTGATATATATGTCCCAAGTGTGTGGTACTACAACAGGCTGCCTTCTGTCCGACCACAATGAAGCAAGGCCATCACTTCCTCTTCTTCCTGGCAACCTTCCCTGCAGCCTTTCCTGAAGCCTTCCCTGCAGCCTTTCCTGAAGCCTTCCCTGCAGCCTTCCTTCTTCGTTTGGCTGGAGGCTGGCCCACTGGAGGGGGTACTCCTGTCAGGAGGAGGAGGTGGAGATGTAGCAGAAGGGGGTGGGGCAGAAGAAGAAGGTGGAGGTGTAGCAGAAGGGGGTGGGGCAGAAGAAGAAGGTGGAGGTGTAGCAGAAGGGGGTGGGGCAGAAGGTGGAGGTGTAGCAGAAGGGGGTGGGGCAGAAGGTGGAGGTGTAGCAGAAGGGGGTGGGGCAGAAGGTGGAGGTGTAGCAGAAGGGGGTGGGGCAGAAGGTGGAGGTGTAGCAGAAGGGGGTGGGGCAGAAGAAGAAGGTGGAGGTGTAGCAGAAGGGGGTGGGGCAGAAGAAGAAGGTGGAGGTGGAGGTTGAGGTTGGGTCAGTTGGGCCACCTCACATATGGCGGTATTGGGTGTAATTTTCTCTATCACCCCCTTGTTGAGCAAGGTGATGAGCAGGGGCTCGCATAGGAGGCGTTGCTCCATGCTCATCACCTTGAACTTAGCCTCCACTAGGCCGGCAATGGCCTCTTCAGGGGATGTGGGCTCCTTGAGGGTGGCATGGGCCTCTTTAATAAGGGCCATTGCTGCCTCACTGGTGGTCCTGTCCCTCCTGCCTCTTTTGTGAAGCCGGATGGGAGGCACCTGGGATCTGGTGCTTCTCCTTTGCCCTGCCACCTCCTGGCTGCCACTGGGCCCTGCCACCTCCTGTCTGCCACTGGGCCCTGCCACCTCCTGGCTGCCACTGGGCCCTGCCACCTCCTGGCTGCCACTGGGCCCTGCCACCTCCTGCCTGACAGTTTCCAGACCCTCCTCCTGGCTGATTTCATCCTGTGTATGAAAAAGGAACATAGTTTAATATGTTGGTTTAATCTTTGCATCAAACTTTGTAATCCTGATTGAAGCAATTAGAATGTAAATGCATAAATCCTTGCTTTAAATTTACCACTACATCAGATTGACTATTTAGCACCCAATTAAGTGCAGAATAATGTCTACAGATCTTGATTTCACTTGTGGAATCCAAAATAATGTATGTTTCTCATCCTGACATATTTGTCAAACATTAATTTTATCCCAATACATTTTCAGTTAATACTATACCTGGCTCCAGATGGCCAAATCTGGATCATCCAGGATGGCTGTCTCCTCTTGCTCCAGAGAAGGCTCAGGTTGGCTGCAGGGAAGTCTGGGGGGAAGAGTGGAGAGTGATGGCCTTGTGTCAATGTGGTCATCCAGGAAGGACATCCTGTTGTAGTACCACAAAATCGGGACATAAACATCATCTGCTGCTGCTCCTGACCTCTGAGAAGCCAGCACCTTAGAGCGTTCAGTCCTGTAGGTACCTCTCAAGCTCCCAATTTTAGTGTCCACTTGTTTTGCTGTGGCTGTGGGCACCTTGGTATGCACAAATGGGAGCAGCTTCTCCAACGCTGCTTTTCTCACCCCTTTTTTTTATGGATGGGGTTTTTCGTCTCCCACAGAGCTGGCAGCTCCCTTACCCGGTCAATAAATTCCGCCAGGAACTCTTTGTCGCTAATAAAGACATTCATATTGTATCTGCAAGTTAAATAAATTATATTTAACTAATGTGAGGCCAACAGTCTAACCTCCTTAACATCCTAGTCACCATATATATCCTCCAACAATCTCAAGACAGTATAGGCCAACAATTTTTACAAGTCACAAAATCACATACCTTCGTTCGCACGTCCGTCACTTGAACTCCTCTCTCCGCACACCGAACGTACTATAGTCACATGTGTGTTTGCTATATACACACACCACGCATGCGTCAAAATTCGAACACGTCGCTCCGCACACGTCGCCCGCCCATGACGTTCTAACTAACATCTTTTCCCCGCCCCTTCTCTTTCGGCGCGCAGACAGATATGGCGGAGTTACAGCAGGTGTCTGATAATTCCGCAACTAGCGAGGAGACAAGCCCGGAGACCGAGGACACGTCACGATCAAGGAGGAGATTCAAGGCATCGAATATGTCTTTGGCGGAGATGGTGGACATCTTGGTCAAGGCTGATTATGATGCCAAGCATGGGCCGTATAGCAAACCAAATAGAAGGAAGGCCAAAATCCTCACTAAAGTTGTGAAGAGTCTGAGGGCGAAGTTCGGGGTGAAACGCTCAAATGAGCAGCTCAGAAAGAGGTGGTCAGACCTCAAACTGAGGGAGCCAGACCAGTTGAGGAGCATAAAGAGGATGCTCGCTAAAAGTAAGTAAAATGTCAACGTTTCTGCTATTAATCTTTTTATAAACTGACATGTTTTTTTTTTTTCTCATATTGGACTCCCTTCCAAAATGTAATATTTTGAACTTGGTTGGGCACAGTAATCGTTCGTTACGTTACCGACACTTCGTTCGGCCACTATCCACGGTTTTGGCTTATTTTAGAGCCACAAAAGTAATTAGACATCTGCCATTTTTGATCAACTATTGTGGATAATTTTTTAGTCTAGATGATGTGTTTGTAAAGAGAATGAAATGCAAACTTTTATCAGTGTAAAGGAGAGGACACTCAGCAGCTGCTTCCACATCTGTACTTTGGAGCACTATAGTGTGGGCCACCAGACCCGCCTTTTTTGGGTGTCCCACACAGGTGCATCAGAGAATTTTTGTGGTGCCTCCATGTCAAAAAAATTACATCCAAATGTGAATACTAAACATATTTGGGGTCATAAATAATGCATTCTTCTTTAAATTCCGCACAAACACACACTTGTACCCCACTTCCAAGCAATTTAGCCTGTTTTTATTTTAACAATGAGATTTACAGTGTGATAAATAGACCTTTGGTTTTATTCTCATAGGGGAGAGAAGACTGGGAGGAGGACACTCCAGGGAGCACATGCACCCCACAACTTCCAAGCAACCCCAAACTCCCAAAGACCCACAACCGAAAGATGTGCAGGAAGTTGAGGTGGAGGAAGGAGAAGTGCAGGAAGGAGAGGTGGATGACGTTGTGGATCTGGTCACCACAACAGGTCAGTATCTGTCACCACAGCTTCAGGTAAGAGATGTAGGCCTGCAGAGTTATAATACTTTTTTTTTTGGTTTTTAGGGGATGTAAAATGTTGTGAAGGATAGTACACGGTTCTCTGCTGACAGTGCCCTCCGCCTCATCCAGCAAGTGATGGAATGTAGCACGGAACTGGACCTAATTAAACAAAGAATCCATGTGATGGAACAAACATTTAAAGACATTCTCGATGTTTTGGGGAGAATTCAATAAGCCATCCAAACACATTTGTTTTTACATGTTTGTTTTTGTAATATTTTAAATTTTTTTGACTATCAAACCAGCCAAAAATTGAATATGCACACAGTGTGTCAACATATGCTATCTGCCATCAGGGGATATCCATGTACGTCTTTTGTGGGTGCAACCCCTTCCTCGTATCAAAAGTCGGTGAACTGAGGAAGGGGATGCACCCCCAAAACACGTCCATTGATCACCCCTGATGGCAGATAGCACATGTTGACAATAGGGATCAGGATTGTAAACTTCCTATATGAAAAAAAACACAAATGTGTGCATATTCAATTTTTGGCTGGCCAAGGGGTGGCAGGACCCCATATTAGGACGGGCACATAGAGACATAGTTTGTGTAAGTGAATGTCTCTGATTGCTCAGAGGTATCCAATGTTGTAATTTTTGAAATGCAACTGTTATTTTTGTATTTTCATAAGCCAAAAATTGCCGGGTTGGGGCCAGGCCAACCCCAAAGTAAAAAAAAAAAAAAAAAAATGAAGAGAATGTGCACAGAGTAAAATATTTGACCACAAACAACGTGTAGCTTCTTTTTATAATACCCTCTAAGCTTATTTGGTTCTTTTGTAAGGTTACATAGTGAAATGGTTGTTATTTACTAAAGTAAAATACACTTGCCACTACAAATGCACAAAGACAAACTAGGAGACAGGAAAGAACAAATAATTAAAGGTTTAAACAAGATTTTTATTGGGATACTTAGACATAGGCTGGCATAGGAATTGCCCCCCTACCCGTGAAATACTCCATGTATTTGTCCCGAACCACACGGGCATTTTGGGGTGGGGCAAGCCAAGACGGGCAGATTCCAGGCCCGGAAGGGGATTTGCAGGGGAAAGTCCAGCCTCTGGCAAAACTGAGGCCATATATGAATTAGATTTGCGGCAAAGAAAATTGTGTAGCACACAGCAGCATAACACTACATAGTTTATTTTGTAGTCCGCCAAGTGGATGGAAGTCATAAAAAGGCGGAACCGGCTGGCCATTATGCCGAAGGCATTTTCAACGACTCTTCGGCCCCTGGCCAGCCGGTAATTGAACACCCTCTTCTCTGGGGTCAGGGTCCTCTGTGGAAATGGCCTCATAAGATGCCGTCCGAGTCCGAAGGCTTCATCAGCCAAGAAAACAAAGGGGAGTCCTTCAATATTCCCTGCATCCGGTGGCAATGCAAGGTCGTCACTCTGGAGACGGAGGGCAAACTCCGTCTGGATGAAGGATCCCCCATCGGACATCCGGTCATTCTTCCCTACATCAACATAGAGGAATTCATACCGTGCTGACACCACCGCCATCAGCACAATGCTATGAAACCCCTTGTAGTTGTAGTAGTAGGACCCAGAACGGGGTGGCGGCACGATGCGGACGTGCTTCCCGTCTATGGCACCACCGCAGTTGGGGAAGTCCCACCGCGTGGCAAACTCCGATGCCACAGTCTGCCATTCCTGTGGCGTGGAAGGAAGCTGTGGAGTGAAACAAGATGAAATAATATTAGAAAAACAAAGTCATACATTACAAGGAAATTCTATCCCAAAAAATTAGAGGCCAACATCAATCAAATTATACGTTTATTAAGGTGTGTAAAAAAAGGATAATGGAAGGCTCATTTATCATATTCATCACCCCCTCTGATGGGCCATTACTAAATTATTTTGGGGGGGGGGGGGGAGATGTGTTTGGCCACAGGATAGCATTGCAGTGGCGGTGCGTCCAGAGTGGGCGCTGGAGCACTGCCCCCTCTCTCCTGTGCCCATCACTCAGAACAATACATAGGTTCATGCGTTGCATGAACCTATGTATTGTCTATGCCGCACACTATTCAGGTGGATGGCCTCTTGTAAAGCGACCGACATATGAATCATTGCGGCATTTAGGTGGTTAAAATTGCATAGCAGAAACAGGTAGTAAAATAGTCTTGCAAATTACAACCTGAGGGATGTAATTGGCTTCCTAAAAGAAAAATCGGGGACGCAGGAGGGGGGGCATTCCTTGGGTAAACACTGACAGGCTGCTCTGCCAATCATGTTCACCAAGTCTGTTTAATGGTAACATGATTGGCTGATGCAACATGAAGGGAAGGAGAAGACATCAAGGACAGAAGAAGGATGGCGCTGACCACAAGAAGGTAAGTGCAGGGCTGGGGGGAAACTGGCTGCATTAGAGGGGACTAAATGGCTGCATTTGAGGGAACAAAATGGCTGCATTGGAGGGGACAACTGGGGGCGTTTAATAGGCACCAGAGCAAAAAAGGAGGAAGTTTATTTCCTAAATTGGGGTTTGAACCCCCAAACATTTGGAGCAACAGGCGCCCCTGCTGGAAAAGTTAGTGAAGGGAAATATTTATGGAGGAGAAAAAAGGGGCAATCTAAAGCTTCCAACATGCATGGGGACAAAGGGGACATTCTCAGCATATTACAATCATGGTAATTAGGGAAGGATGAAAGAAATACAATACATTAGCATACATGTAATACCTAAAATGTGATGTTAAGGGAGCAAACTTACCCTAATATAGTCCTCCTGCAGGACTTGGATGATGGCAGAACAGGTGTCTGGGATTATGAGGCCCAGAGCCTGGGGGGAGATGCCTGTGGTGAACTTCAAGTCCTGAAGACTTCTCCCTGTCGCCAGGTAACGCAACGTGGCGATGAGCCTCTGCTCAGCACTGATGGCTTCCCGCATAACGGTGTCCTTCCTGGTAATATAGGGGGACACCAAAGCCAACAGTTCCGGAAAAACGGGGTCAGACATCCTCAGAAAATTCCTGTAGTCCTCAGGATTATTCTCGACGATCTCCCGCAGCAGAGGCATGTGGCAGAATTGGTCCCACTGGAGCAACCAATTCTTGGTCCATGAACTCCTCCTCACACCATTCATGGACTGGTCTTGGTCCAAAACAAGCAGACCAACACCAAGCGCACGCACAGCACGAACTCGACGACGAGAACGTCCAGGCGACATGGCTAGGAAACGGTCGTCTAATCAGAACGTACAGAACAGAACGCACTTTAGAACAGCAAGGCCTATGAATAACGAACTGAAAATCAGAAACGAACAGGCAAGAACGCACTGTAAAACAGATACAACCTGCCTAGACGCCCTGAAAGTCAAGATACGAACCCACAAGCACAAACTGAACGGCAGAAAACGATCTGAAAAGTACGAAGACTGAAAAGCGCGAATCGTCTCTTCCCAAACTTTTACTTCACACGCGGTAACACGAGATCAGCAAAAGCAGCCCAAGGGGTGGCGCCAAGAAAAAAGATCTTCCCCTTTATAGTGCCGTCGTACGTGCTGGACGTGAGCGCGGAGAACAACGAGGAAATTGGGAAATGACAGTGTGTACGCATAGAAAGCTTGACGAGAAAATCGACAAGCTTAACAAGAAACTCGTCGAAAAAAACGACGTGTTTTTTACGACGAGAAACTCGGTCGTGTGTACGAGGCCTCAGACAAAAACTCATTAGCAAAAGTCCTTAAACATTTTTTTTGAAGATAAAACAAAGTACTATTTACAGTTTACAGTCTAAAGCTAATCAAGCAGACACACAATTTCATACATAGATGAAACAAATGTAAGCACAAAAAAAGAGAAAAAAGTATAATAAAGTTTGCTTTTACAATCCCCTTGTCTGTGCAAGAATGGGATTGTCGCTCAGTGTCTATGTAGGAAATCGAATATAGAAGAGAAAAGAATCGGGGAGGGGAGATGCAAGGAAGTGGAGGGCAGGGGAAAGTTAGTTGGAGGGGAGGGAATGGAAAAAAAAAGGTAGGGGTTGGAATCATTAAGAAGAGGGGGAGGAGGTTAGGGGGAGGAGGTTAGGGGGAGGAGGAGAGAGAAGAGGGGCCTGCTTTACATCCTAAGTGGGTACCCAGTAGTATCTCAGATTGCAAGGTTACAATGAGTTTATGATGAATTTAGAAGACAGGCCAGACATGTGTAGCACCCTTGTCCCTAGAACAGGACTATAGGTAAATTTAGTTGTGCTGAATGGTAGCCAGCCTGGCCAATTTGTAGTGTTTAGTGATTAGATGACTTTTGTTTAATTCCATTCAATTGTGGCTTCTTCTTTTTGTCTGTAAGCTGCCTTTGACATTAGTATGATGAGCTACAGTTTACTTAACCACTTCTCCACCAAGGACGTCATATGATGTCCTTGACTTTGAAGGGGGATATCTGAATGATGCCTGCAGCTACAGGCATCATTCAGATATCATTCTGTTCTTCTGGCGATTCTGTGCACCATAAGAATGATCATAGCGGCAGTTCCACCGATTGATCATTCTTATAGGCGGCGGGAGGGGACACCCCCCTCCCGCCGCCATCCGGTGCTTCTCCGGGCTCTCCTGTGCCATCGGGGGCCCGGAGAACGAATCGACCGATGCCGGCTCACGACGATAGAGATGACTGGTGACCAGATGGTCACCAGTCATCTCTATGACCGTCGGAGTCCCGGGCGCGTCGTTGTGCCGTCACGCCCGGTACCCGGAAGTAAACAAAGGCGCAATTGCGGCTGTCAGCATGAGATCAGTGAATTTTTTTCACCAATCTCATGCTTTCCAGCATGGAGGAGAGATGTGATATTGACCCCGCATCTCTCCATAAAGAGCACCTGTCACAATGATTCCTATTACAAGGGATGTTTACATTCCTTGTAATAGGAATAAAAGTGATCAAAAATTTTTTTTTTTTTAAAAGTGTCAAAATAAAAATAAATGAAGTCAAATAAAAAAAAAAGTAAAACGCCCCTGTCCCCGGTAGCTCGCGCTCAGAAGCGAACACGCATGTAAGTCCCGCCCACATATGTAAACGCTGTTCAAACCCCACATGTGAGGTATCACCGTGTGCGGTAGAGTGCGAGCAACAATTGTAGCACTAGACCTCCTCTGTAGCTCGAAAATAGTAACCTGTAAAAAAAAAATTAAGCGTTGCCTATGGAGATTTTTAAGTACCGAAGTTTGGCGCCATTCCATGAGTGTGCGCAATTTTAAAGCGTGACATGTTAGGCATTTATTTACTTGGCGTAACAGCATCTTTCACATTATATAAAAAAATTGGGCTAACTTTACTGTTTTGTTATTTTTTAATTCGTGAAACCGTTTTTTTTTTCCCCAAAAATTATTGCGCAAATACGGTGCAAGATAAAAAGTTGCAATGGCCGCCATTTTATTCCCTAGGGTGTCTGCTAAAAATAAATATATAATGTTTGAGGTTATGATTAATTTTCTAGCAAAAAAATTATGATTTTTACATGAAGGAGAGAAGTGCCAGAATAGGCCCGGTGGAGAAGTGGTTAAGTTTTGGATAAACATACTTTTCTCAGCCAATCATATTTGCTACTTTGCATGCTGGGAAAAGCTATTTAATGGAAAGAAGTCAGGTAATCAGAGTTAGTCTTCCCGTCCAGGGCTTCGGCCTGGGTGGATGTGTGTACAGTTCCTGGTTGCTAGGCCGGAGCCCTATCCAGATGGTTTCCGGCTGCTAGGCCTGTCCGAGGCCGATCCGGGTGTTCAAGTTTATGCAGAGAAAAGCCTGCTAAAGATCCGGAAATGATTCTAGAGGGATGGAGTTCTAGAGAAGCACCAGAGGTGACTCTTCACAGATCAGGGATCCATGAGGTGTCTGGGAGAGCTTCAAGAGAGAACTCATCCAAATATCTCAGTATGATGCAGTGAGTAAAGCTCAGTTACTAGAGGAGACAGCCTATCCTACAAAGTATAGATGTGCTGGTTCAGCTTAAAGGCTCTTTTCCGTGTACTGCTGTCTGCCTAGTCTCAGCCCCCCCACAGTTAGAATCACTCCCTAGGACACACTTAACCCCTTCATCGCCCCCTAGTGTTTAACCCCTTCCCTGCCAGCGTCATTTACACAGTAATCAGTGCATTTTTATAGCACTGATCGCTGTATAAATGACAATGGTCTCAAAATAGCGTCAAAAGGGTCCGATGTGTCCGCCATAATGTCGCAGTCATGATAAAAATCGCATATCGCCGCCATTACTAATAAAAAAAAATAAATAAAAAAAATGCCATAAATGTGTCCCCTACTTTGTAGACGTTATAACTTTTGCGCAAACCAGACAATATACGCTTATTGCAAAAAAAATTACCAAAAATATGTAGAAGAATACATATCGGCCTAAACTGAGGAAAAAAATTAATTATATATTTTTGGGGGATATTTATTATAGCAAAAAGTAAAAAATATTGTTTTTTTAAAAAAATTGATGCTCTTTCTTTGTTTTCAGCGCAAAAAAATAAAAATCCCACCAAAAGAAAGCTCTATTTGGTGGGAAAAAATGGACGTAAATTTTGTTTGGGTGCAACGTCGCACGACCGTGCAAATGTCAGTTAAAGTGACGCAGTGCCGAATCGCAAAGAATGGTCCGGACATTGGGCGGCCAAATCTTCCGGGGCTAAAGTGGTTAAAGAGACATTATTTTTTTTTATTTTTTTTAAACAACATTTTTTTTTGTTGCATTTTAGTGTAAATATGAGATTTGCGGTCTTTTTGACCCCAGATCTCATATTTTAGAGGTCCTGACAAGCTTGTTTACATTCTTTGTAATAGGAATAAAAGTGCCACCATTTTTTTTAAAAGAACAGTGTAAAAATGAAAAATAAAAAAGGTAAAATAAATAAGAGGAAAAAAATGTTTTAAACATTCCCTGTCCCGCCGAGCTCACGTGCAGAAGCAAACGCATACGTGAGTAGCGACCGCATATGAAAACGGTGTTCAAACCATACATGTAAGGTATCGCCGAGATCGGTAGAGTGAGAGCAATAATTCTAGACCTCCTCTGTAACTCAAAACATGCAACCTGTAGAATTATTTAAACGTTGCATATGGAGATTTTTAAGGGTAAAGGTTTGTCGCCATTCCACGAGTGGGCACAACTTTGAAGCGTGACATGTTGGGTATCAATTTACTCGGCGCATCATCATCTTTCACAATATAAAAAGAAATTGGGCTAACTTTACTGGTGTCTGTTGCCCAATGTTCTTTCTTGTTCATCACCCACCATGCCCACAAACCTGCACCCTGAGGAATTATGACAGCCCTCCCTACCCCTGGTTGTCACCATCAGGCTCCCCGAAAATCGGGGTAGGGTATTTAGATGTAATCACAAAATGGTGCCAATTAAACCATGTTTTGTATGATCTGATGTCAGCGGGAGGGCTCGGCCCCACCTACTGCAGCTGTGATTCCTCCCCACTATGTTAAAGAGAGAGGATTTAATCATCCATGTCTTTTATTTAATTTATTTTGGTCAGCCATTGGGAAAGTGAGGGAGGCACTGATTGTTTCCAAAGTAGCGAAATACAGGTTTTGACTGCATTGAGAAGGTGAGTTAATAAAGTGGTTGTTAACCCACTTTTATTAAATGCTGCTATCCCCTCTGCACCATTATAATAATTGTCCCTGTGCCTGTGTTCTGTAAAAAAAACTGCACAATTGTACCTCTATGAGCTTTGCTCCTGGCGCTCAGCTGATTTCTCTCCTCCATTGTCTCTCTGGCTCACAGCTGCAGCAGGTGGGGCCGAGCCCTCCCGCTGACATCAGCCGGGGAGGAGGGGGAGAGAGGAGAGAGGCAGCGTTGACAATCAGCTGAGCGCCGGGAGACGCGCTCATACAGGTACAATCGTGAAGGTTTTTTTACAGAACACAGGGACAACTATTATAATGGTGCAAGGAGGATGGGAGCATTTAATAGCTGAAATTACAGCAGCAGGAACGGGGGGGGGTCACTGGTAGCGCAGAGATAGGCAGAGAGGGGAGGGGGGGAGAAAGACACAGGAGACAGATAGCAGGCTGTGGCTAACGGAATCACGCAAACGGACCACTGTGTCAGGACTCAATAGCCATGATTATTGTGGTCTGTTTACAGAGGGGAGGGTATAGCCAGGCAGGATCAGCCAGGTATTTCAGGTGATATGGGTGTCCAAATGACACAGCAAAAGCACTGTTCTGTATAACATGCTTTCAGGGAACAGGATCTTTATTTAATTTTTGGGGTTAACAAATGCTTTAATGTCTTCCTATATCTGTATCCAAGGATGTTATGGAGATGAAGTAGGCATTTTACTGGATCTATATCTGTGAGCTTGGGAATCACGACTAAGGCTATTGCCGAAATGCGTCAGTATTATTGTTTTATTGTCACTCTGATGTACCAATAAACCACACTTTAAGGATTACAGTTTTGCCGGCTGTTCTTACTACAGTTTGGGAATCGTGTCATAGATTTTAATCCAGAAGGATAGATGTGATAGGATAGATGTGAAAGAATATTTCTTTAGCCCAATTGCATTGTCAACATGTGGAGGTGACACAAGGAAAATGTCTGTGTAATTACTAATTGTACAGCTTGTACCCTGCTTTTTGAAATGTATTTGGCAATGCTTAGTGTGAGAAATGCATAATGCAGTCCCTTTTGGTTGTCTGTCAGTGTTCTCCCTAGATCTATTTCCCATTGAGTGATATAAAAAGGGACAAAACCCTCAGAGGGTTGTATGAGAGAAGAGTAGCATCGGGAAAGGGTTTGTCTGACTGTGCTTTGTAGGCTTGTGCAATTCGTTTCGTAATGAATCGAAATTCGTCCGAATTTAGCAACTTTCGGACATTCGGAAGCATTCGAATTTCCGAACAATGCAATTATGAATAAAACCGAATCCGAAATAAATTATATCGCAAATAGCGAATGCCCGAATGTCTTCGGCATAATTCGTTATGAAAAAAGTTACGAATGTACGAATCCATTCGAAGCACAATAACACTCTCTGCTCTGCTCTCTGCTTCTCCCTCACCGTGCTGAACTCTCTCTCAAAATGGTGTACAGGGGCGGAGGCTATAGCCGCATGTAAAAAAACGAAAGTAAAATACGAGATTTCGAATCGTTACAAATAACGGCTATGTATTTAGAAAAGTACAAATCCATTCGAAGCACATTAGGCATAATAGGCAGCGTCGTTGTGAGAGAGACACGGAAAATTACGAATCAACGAACCCAAAAAAAGTTACGAAAGTAGGAGTTGTGTCCAGAATCAACGAAAAACAATGTACTCTATCGAAAGTACGAATTATAAATCAACTAAAAATAAGGCTTACATTAATACGAATCATTCCGATTCAACGAAAAATGTCGCTTGCTAAAATACGAATTAGTCCGAACACGAAAAATCCCGTCTAGTAAAATTACGAATGATTACAAATCAACAGGACCGAAAAGAAACGAACCGAAACTAAACAAATTTTTCCGTTGTGCACAAGTCTAGTGCTTTGATCAGAACAAAGTCTATCAAAGGAATTAGGGAGAGTAACATATAACCTTCACCACCGTAAGCAGGAAATGTTGGAGTTTATGAACACTCCAGTAGGATAAGGGATGTCAGTTGTTGTAGGCTATTCATTTGGTCCCATTACTAGAAAGGAAATGGAAAAAGTCTGAAACAATTAGCACAGCAAAAGTGAGAACTATGAGTCTGGCAATAGAGTGGCAATAGCTGGTAGCATGTATGAGGACACTGGGGGAGCTCTGAGTTTACCTGTTTTAAGGTTGAATTTTCCCCCACAGCAACCTCAGTGTTGTCCAGGGCATTTATGAAGATGGTTAGGCTGGGGTAGACCTCTCTTGTGACCCTTGGTTGATGCCCAACGAGGAGGGAAACATGGAACACGTTCCTGACATGCACCCACCTATCCTTGCATACCTACCAGAATTGGCAAATCGTACACCCAAAATTGCCCCTATACTTTTGGAAAGATATTTGCTATCGTCTATATCGTCGCAAGACCAGTTGTATAGAAATAATCCCATATGCTGAATTTAGTCACACAGAAAAGACTAAAACACTTTGAAAACTGCTGGATAGGACAAGCTGACTTCTAATCATTTTATTTATTTTAGACTTGTTCCTAATTACACTCATCCAGCTGTGCTGCAAATTTTTAGTAATACTAAAGGAAAGCTATTAACTTGTGATTGTTTGGCACTTGCTTGGGTTTATTTTGGAATACTGATGGCATTGTTGTTTTTCAAAAGGAAACATATTTGAAGATGGAAGAATGTTGAAAGTCTGGAAACTTAATAACACTTGCATTTGGGGGGGGGGGGGGTCAGTAAAAATAGACAGTTGAGACAGTTTTTTCTTGCCAGCCCAACTTCCCCCAACCACCCCCCTAATGGGGTATACACATGCTTTGTATACGCAAAGCCTGTGGATAGCCATACGGCGGTGTACATTAGGGATGAGCTCGGTGTTCGAGTCGAACATACGTTCAACTCGAACATCGGCTGTTCGATCGTTCGGCGAACATCGAACGATTTGGGCCGTTCGCGCCAAATTCGAGTGAAGCGAATGGCCCACAATACACTGCGCCATCGCAGTGCAATCCCGGCGCTGTGATTGGCCAAGCATGCACTGTGACCCCGCATGCTTGGCCAATCACAGCGCCGGCAGCTAGGAGAGCCATAATTGGCCACAGGCAGGTTGCCTGTGGCCAATTATAGCTCAGGGGGTTTAGCAAACGCCCCACACTATAAAAGGCCGCCAGCGCGGCGGCCTTGTGTAGTGTGTTCCGGCGCAGGGAAAGAGAAGGATAGGCAGGGACAGTGTGATATTCTCTGTGCTATTCTTGTGTGCAGGGAGAGAGGATAGGCAGGGAGAGTGTCAGTGTCATATTCTTTGCTAAACCTTGTGTGCAGGGAGAGAGAAGGATAGGCAGGGGACAGTGTCAGTGTCATATTCTTTGATAAACCTTGTGTGCAGGGAGAGAGAAGGATAGGCAGGGGACAGTGTCAGTGTCATTGTTGCTAAGCCTCCTGCACAGTATACACCTGAAGCTAGCCCTTATTGCTGTGTTTTCCTGGTGTGCTACACTAACAGGCATTTGCAGCACTTACAGCGGGCAGAGTGTGCCTCCTGCACATTATACACCTGAAGCTAGCCCGTATTGCTGTGTTTTCCTGGTGTGTTACACCAACAGGCATTTGCAGCACTTACAGCAGGCGTAGTGTGATTACTGCAAAATATACACCTGAAGCTAGCCCGTATTACTGTGTTTTCCTGGTGTGTTACACCAACAGGCATTTGCAGCACTTACAGCAGGCGTAGTGTGATTCCTGCAAAATATACTCCTGAAGCTAGCCCGTATTGCTGTGTTTTCCTGGTGTGTTACACCAACAGGCATTTGCAGCACTTACAGCAGGCGTAGTGTGATTCCTGCAAAATATACTCCTGAAGCTAGCCCGTATTGCTGTGTTTTCCTGGTGTGTTACACCAACAGGCATTTGCAGCACTTACAGCAGGCGTAGTGTGATTCCTGCAAAATATACTCCTGAAGCTACGCCTTATTGCTCTGTTTTCCTAGTGTGTTACACCAACAGGCATTTGCAGCAATTACAGCAGGCGTAGTGTGATTCCTGCAAAATATACTCCTGAAGCTACGCCTTATTGCTCTGTTTTCCTAGTGTGTTACACCAACAGTCATTTGCAGCACTTACAGCAGGCGTAGTGTGATTCCTGCAAAATATACTCCTGAAGCTACGCCTTATTGCTCTGTTTTCCTAGTGTGTTACACCAACAGGCATTTGCAGCACTTACAGCAGGCGTAGTGTGATTCCTGCAAAATATACTCCTGAAGCTAGCCCGTATTGCTGTGTTTTCCTAGTGTGTTACACCAACAGGCATTTGCAGCACTTACAGCAGGCATAGTGTGATTCCTGCAAAATATACTCCTGAAGCTACGCCTTATTGCTGTGTTTTCCTAGTGTGTTACACCAACAGGCATTTGCAGCACTTACAGCAGGCGTAGTGTGATTCCTGCAAAATATACTTCTGAAGCTAGCCCGTATTGCTGTGTTTTCCTAGTGTGTTACACCAACAGGCATTTGCAGCACTTACAGCAGGCGTAGTGTGATTCCTGCAAAATATACTCCTGAAGCTAGCACGTATTGCTGTGTTTTCCTGGTGTGTTACACCAACAGGCATTTGCAGCACTTACAGTGGGCGTAGTGTGCTTCCTGCAAAATATACTCCTGAAGCTAGGCCTTATTGCTGGTTTTCCCATCTCCCTGCAGGCCATTAGAATGTCTGGAAGGCAAACAAGGAGAGGCAGACAGTCAGGAGCCAATAAAAGAGGGCAAGCAGGCTCTGTGTCTAGAGACAACAGTGCTGGTCGTAGACGTGGTGCATCGCCATCAGCAGGTGGCCATGGGACACGCTTGTCCTTCTTTTCGGCAGCTGGACGTGTTGAGCCGCATCATGCCGAAGACTTGGTAGAGTGGATGACCAAGCCCTCCTCATCCTCCTCATCCTCTCTCACCCAGGCTCAGGGTACTGGCAAAGCAGCTGCCAAAGCGTCCTCTTCCCTGGTATCAATGTCATCATCAGTCACTCCTTCCCTAGACCCACCATGTCCTCCTGAGAATTCCCCCGAACTGTTTCAGCACAGTGTTGGGTACATGCTCCAGGAGGATGCCCAGCGTTTCGAAGGGTCTGATGATGATACCCAGCTAGAGGAAGGCAGTAGCGTGAGAGGGGATGCTCAAGAAGGACACCAATCTGGCAGTCATGTTCCAGCAGCTGCAGCACACTGCCAGATTGGCTCCAGTGATGAGGAGGGAGGGGATAATGAGGTCACTGACTCCACATGGGTGCCTAATAGGAGAGAGGAGGAGGATGAGGAGGAGGCACATCTCCAACGAGGCAGGATGCCCTCGGGGGGCCAGCGTAAGGGCAGCACACAGACGGAATCACACCGCAGAGCTCTGCCTGTGCAGGGCGCTGCCTCTGCCCGTTATTCCAAAAGTTCTTAGGTGTGGGCCTTTTTTGAGTCGAGTGCATCAGATCGCACAGCTGCTGTTTGCAACATATGTCTCAAGCGTATATCGCGTGGCCAAAACATCAGCCGCTTGGGCACCACATGCTTGACCAGACATATGTTGACCTGCCATGCAGCTCGTTGGCAAGCCTACCTTAAAGACCCACAACAAAGAACAAAGCGGACCTCTCCTTGCACCGCATCAGCTGGGATCTCCAACCCCACTATACCTTCAGTCCTCTCTGAAACCTGCACTGAGAGGAATGAAGGTGTAGAATTAGGTGTGTCACAGCCAAGTACTTGCGGGCACTCTGCTAGCAGTACACCGACGTCCGATTCTAGCAGGCAAATTTCCCTGCCCCAGCTGCCGGACCGTCGAAAGAAGTTCACTCCCAGCCATCCACATGCCCAGCGGTTGAATGCTAGCTTGGCTAAATTGCTAGCGCTTCAACTGCTGCCTTTTCAGTTGGTAGACTCGGCCCCCTTCCGTGAGTTTGTGCAATGTGCGGTTCCTCAGTGGCAGGTTCCCAAACGCCACTTTTTCTCACGGAAGGCGATTCCGGCTCTCTACCGGCATGTGGAAGGCAATGTCTTGGCCTCGCTGGACAGGGCGGTCAGCGGTAAGGTGCATATTACCGCTGACTCATGGTCCAGCAGGCATGGACAGGGACGTTACCTTTCTTTCATGGCCCATTGGGTCACTCTTTTGGCAGCTGGGAAGGATGCAGGACAAGGTGCAGTAGTGTTGGAGGTTGTTCCGCCGCCACGCCTCCAAAATGCTACTACTGGTTGTGACACACCTCTCTCCTCCACCCCCATCTCTTCTTCTTCCTCCATGGCCTCTTCCTGTGCTTTGTCCTCGGAACCAGCGGTGCTCCGTAGGCGTTCAAGGGGCTACGCAAGTACGAAGGCAAAAAGATGCCATGCCGTGCTTGTGCTGGTGTGTTTGGGGGACAGGAGCCACACTGGGGCAGAGGTTCTGTCTGCTCTGCAGGGGCAGGCCGAGAGGTGGTTGACGCCACGCCAGCTTAAGCCAGGAATGGTGGTTTGTGACAATGGCACCAACCTCCTCTTCGCCCTCCGACAGGGACAACTGACCCATGTGCCCTGTGTGGCTCACGTCCTTAACCTGGTGGTGCAGCGGTTCTTGGGCAGGTACCCGGGCTTACAGGATGTCCTGAGGCAGGCCAGGAAAGTCTGTGTGCATTTCCGCAGATCTTATAATGCCAGTGCTCGCCTGGCTGAGCTGCAAAAGGAGTTGAACCTGCCCAAGAACCGCCTTATATATGACATGCCCACCAGGTGGAACTCAACATTGGCCATGCTGCAGCGGCTGCACACGCAGCAGAGGGCCATCAATGAGTACCTGTGCGACTACGGCACCAGGACAGGGTCAGGGGAGCTCGTTTTTTTTTCACCACGCCAGTGGGGCATGATCAGGGATGCATGCACTGTCCTGGCACCATTTGAGGAGGCCACGAGGATGGTGAGCAGTGACAGTGCATGCATCAGTGACACTGTACCTCTTGTCCACCTGTTGGAACATACGCTGCGTGGAATAATGGACAGGGCACTTGAGGCAGAACAGAGGCAGAAAGAAGAGGACTTCCTTGCCTCTCAAGGCCCCCTTTACCCAGACAGTGTTACTTCTGTCCCACCCATCGCACAGGAAGAGGAGGAGGAGGAGGAGGATTGTGTCAGCATGGAGGTGGAGCCTGGCACTCAGCATCATCAGCAGCAGTCTTTTAGGGATGATTTACAGTCCCAAGAAACCCGTGGACTTGTACGTGGCTGGGAGGAGGTGGCTGCGGATCATGTCGTCCTTAGTGACCCAGAGGACTCCGGACTGAATGCCTCACCTAACCTACGCTGCATGGCCTCCCTGATCCTGCAATGTCTGCGGAAGGATCCTCGTATTCTTCGGATCAAGGAGAGGGACCATTACTGGCTGGCCACTCTCCTTGATCCATGGTACAATGGTAAGGTTGCGGACCTTATCTTACCGTCGCAGAGGGAGCAGAGGATGAGACAACTCCGGGAGGCCTTGCAGAAAGGTCTGTGCAACGCGTTCCCAGAGACTGGGAGGTTACAAACTCCTGGTCCTGGACAACGAGTTGCTGAGGCTTCGGTCAGTCAAAGAAGGAGCGGTGGGGAAGGTGGCCGTCTGACCGATGCGTTCAGACAATTCTTTAGTCCGCAGCCCCAAGGTATGATCGGTTCCAGCAACCATCGCCAGCGTCTGATATACATGGTGCAGGAATACCTAGGGGCAAGGTCAGACTTGGACACCTTCCCCACCGAAAATCCTCTGGCTTACTGGGTCTTGAGGATGGATCACTGGCCAGAGCTTACACAGTATGCAATTGAGCTACTGGCCTGTCCTGCATCCAGCGTTCTTTCAGAACGCACATTCAGTGCTGCTGGAGGATTTGTCACGGATCACAGGGTGCGCCTGTCCACCGACTCGGTTGATCGACTGACTTTCATAAAGATGAACCAGTCTTGGATCACCACCTGCTACCAAACACCTGAAGCTGATATAACAGACTAATTTATTTTCAAATGTCACATCCCTTCAAGACTGATGCTGATGCTGAGTGACTGTCCTGTTATGTTGACTGACTATCCTCCTCCTCCTCAATGATCCGATTGATGATGATAGCTTGGAAGACCATTTTTGTTTCTGGGTGCCGCCACCAGTGCCTAAGGCCCAATTTTTCAGCCCCTGTTTAACAGGGACATGTAATTACAATTTTTTATGCAATGCTTTGCAGCAGGGCTCATTCCTGCACTCCAACTAGAGTATCTGGGAGAGGTTGCAGTGTCGTGGCACCAGCACCAGTGCCTAAGGCCCAATTTTTCAGCCCCTGTTCAACAGGGGCGTGCAATTACAATTCTTGATCTAATAATTCACAGCAGGGCCCATTCATGCGCCCACCAAGAGTAACTGTGAGGGCTTACAGTGTTGTGTCAACACCAGCACCACCACCACCAAAGGCCCAATTTTTCAGCCCCTGTTCAACAGGGGCATGCAATTACAATTCTTGATCTAATAATTCACAGCAGGGCCCATTCATGCGCCCACCAAGAGTAACTGTGAGGGCTTACAGTGTTGTGGCAACACCAACATGTAAAGGGCAAATTTCAGCAGAGTATATAGGGCAGGCCCCTACTTTTAAACATCCAACTTACAAACGACTCCTACTTGCAAACGGAAGGAGACAACGGGAAGTGAGAGGAAATCTACCCCTAGGAAGGGAAATTCTCTCCTGTAAGAGTTAATATGGGAAAAAGGTGTCTCCTCTCTACTGATGCTTTATCACCAATCCTTGTTTCAATAAAAACCCCACTTTTCAAAAACATTTGTCATTGGGAGGGAAAGTGAGGTGAAATGTTCTGAACAGGGGCACAGACAGCAAAACAAATGTTACAGGGGTGATAACCCTTCCCTATGTTTTCCAAAAAGCTTAAAAATAGATTTTTTGGCTGGAGCTACACTTAAACAATGTACCTGTTCAAAATTACAAACAGATTCTACATAAGAACAAACCTACAGTCCCTGTCTTGTATGTACCGCCTGTATACGGCTGTTCAGAGTATATAGGGCCTTTCTTATTTTGTGTGCGGGGTTCCCCTTAATATCCATACAAGACCCAAAGGGGCTGATAATGGGCTGGGGTAGGGGGGAGGGGGTGATGGGGTAGCTATGCCATTTTTCTTAAAGATTTTCATCCATATTACTGGGACCAGACATTACATTAAAGCCGCAAGCAGTTTTAAATGGCTTTTTTTCCTTTAGAAATGTCATTTTGTGCAGGGACAGTTCTAAACACGGGACACACGTGCCACTTCACAGGCATACTTTAGACACCCCCCAGGTACGATATTTTAAGGAATATTTGACTTTTTTTTTTCACTTTATGCATCATTAAAATGACTGATCCCGAAAAACTGCCGTTTTTAAAACTTCTTTTTGCATTGATACATGTCCCCTGGTGCAGAACCCGGGTTCCCAAACCCTTTTTAGGACAATAACATGCATAATAGTCGTTATAATTAGCACTTTAGATTTCAAACGTTCGCATCCATTGTATTTAATAGGGTTCTAACGTTCGTGCGAACTTTCGGTCCGTTTGCGGGTTCTGGTGCGAACCGAACCCGGGGGTGTTCGGCTCATCCCTAGTGTACATATACTTTTCATTGAGGTGCGGCAAAATTGATCCTCCAAGTCACGTTCCATGTGTAGTATAAGCCACTAGACACAACCTATTCAGGTGAATGGGGCGATGCAATGCTTTTAGAGTTAAAATAAGTGGTGAGGAGGCATCATAATGCCTACTTGCTGCCTGTCAAATGCCTTCTGAAAAGCTATTTACCACAGGTAACTCTTCAGAGAGCTAATACAAGTGTAATCAATAAAATTGTGCACAACGGAAAAATTTGTTTAGTTTCGTTTCGTTTCTTTTCGGTCCTGTTGATTCGTAATCGTTTGTAATTTTGCTAGATGGGATTTTTCGTGTTCGGACTAATTCGTATTTTCGCAAGCAACATTTTTCGTTGAATCGGAATGATTCGTATTAATGTAAGCCTTATTTTTCGTTGATTTATAATTCGTACTTTCGGTAGAGTACATTGTTTTTCGTTGATTCTGGACACAACTCCTACTTTCGTAACTTTTTTTGGGTTCGTTGATTCTTAATTTTCCGTGTCTCTCTCATAACGACGCTGCCTATTATGCCTAATGTGCTTCGAATGGATTTGTACTTTTCTAAATACATAGCGTTTTTTTGTAACGATTAGAAATCTCGTATTTTACTTTCGTTTTTTACATGCGGCTATAGCCTCCGCCCCTGTACACCATTTTGAGAGGGAGTTCAGCACGGTGAGGGAGATGCAGAGAGCAGAGCAGAGTGTTATTGTGCTTCAAATGGATTTGTACATTCGTAACTTTTTTCATAACGAATTATGCCAAAGACATTCGGGCATTCGCTATTTTGCGATATAATTTATTTCGGATTCGGTTTTATTCGTAATTGCTTTGTTCGGAAATTCGAATGCTTCCGAATGTCCGAAAGTTGCTAAATTCAGACAAATTTTGATTCGTTACGAAACGAATTGCACAAGCCTAGTAATCAATACAGCCTCTTGCAGTATTTACAATCTTGTTCAAGAACTCTTGTCTTGCACTGCCAATGCCATCTGTGTGACTTCCCATAGGATTACATTTGTTCTACCCATGCAATCGGAGAGGAGCCCCATTCATATCTATTGCGAGTTTCTGAGGCTTGTGTAGTGTCAGACCAGTTTTCTACACTGAAGCCTCGTACACACGACCGAGTTTCTCGTCCAAAACTGGCAAGAAAAGTGCCGCGAGAGCTTTTTTGTCGAGAAAACCGTTCGTGTGTATGGTTTTACGACGAGAAAACTGCCGTGAATCTCGACGAGAAAATAGAGAACCTGCTCTCTATTTTCTCGTCAGGATTCCAGATTTCCTCGTCGTGTTTCTCGTCGGCCTGTTTTGTGACGAGAAAATGGTTCGTGTGTATGCTTTTACGACGCTTCCAAAAGCGCGCATGCTCACAAGCAACTATGAGACGGGAGCGCATCTTCTGGTAAAACAAGCCTTCGTAATGGAGATAGCACATTCGTCACGCTCAAAATTTTTGCATCGTTTAAATGTTGTGCATTGAAATCTTCGTTAGAATGTGACATTAATCCAAACGAATGAACTTCTTTTGCTGCTCTCTGCACACAGAGTTATGACTATCTTTTTTTTTAACCTTTTTCATGCTGCTCTTAAGAAGATTTATGTGTATTATATTGTGCAAGTTTTTAGGAATATTTAAAAATTAGTTATTTTTCTAACTGATGTTAATTGTAATTTCGCAATATTTTGGTAGTGATCTCCCATTGAATCTTTTAATATATATTATTTAAATTTACACACTTTTTTGGGAAACACGATTTAGTTATTTTTTTGGGGGGTTGTTATCTGTCCCTTTTTTTGTCAGTCAAATGTATCTGCTTACTCCAAAGCTAGATTTTACATTTTTACAAATACACATAGTCAAGTATGAACTTAAACAAAAATAACATTTATTCATGTTTCAAATAAAATAAAGAGAAGGCAGCGCTGGAGAACCTGCTGCCATTTGTGCATCCCAGGGACCCCAGAGCACACAGCAACCGTGTGGACACTAAAATTGGGAGCTTGAGAAGGCCAACATTTCTGAACACAATCTGATGCTGGCCTCCCAGAGGTCAGGAACAGCAGCAGGTGAGATATATGTCCCAAGTGTGTGGTACTAAAACAGGCTGCCTTCTGTCCGACCACAATGAAGCAAGGCCATCACTTCCTCATCTTCCTGGCAACCTTCCCTGCAACCTTTCCTGAAGCCTTCCCTGCAGCCTTCCTTCTTCGTTTGGCTGGAGGCTGGGCCACTGGAGGGGTACTCCTGTCAGGAGGAGGAGGAGGAGGAGGTGGAGGAGAAGGGGGTGGGGCAGAAGAAGAAGGTGGAGGTGGAGGAGGAGGGGGTGGGGCAGAAGAAGAAGGTGGAGGTGGAGACGAAAGGGGTGGGGCGGAAGAAGAAGGTGGAGGTGGAGGCGAAAGGGGTGGGGCGGAAGAACAAGGTGGAGGAGAAGGGGGTGGGGCGGAAGAAGAATGTGGAGGTGGAGGAGGAGGTTGAGGTTGGGACAGTTGTGCCACCTCACAAATGGCGGTATTGGGGGTAATTTTTTCCATCACCCCCTTGTTGAGCAAGGTGATGAGCAGGGGCTCGCATAGGAGGCGTTGCTCCATGCTCATCACCTTGAACTTTGCCTCCACTAGGCCGGCAATGACCTCTTCAGGGGATGTGGGCTCTTTGAGGGTGGCATGGGCCTCTTTAATAAGGGCCATTGCTGCCTCACTGGTGGTCCTGTCCCTCCTGCCTCTTTTGGGAAGCCGGATGGGAGGCACCTGGGATCTGGTGCTTCTCCTTTGCCCTGCCACCTCCTGCCTGCCACTGGGCCCTGCCACCTCCTGGCTGCCACTGGGCCCTGCCACCTCCTGGCTGCCACTGGGCCCTGCCACCTCCTGGCTGCCACTGGGCCCTTCCTCCTCCTGCCTGACAGTTTCCAGACCCTCCTCCTGGCTGATTTCATCCTGTGTATGAAAAAGGGACATAGTTTAATATGTTGTTTTAATCTTTGCATCAAACTTTATAAACATGATTGAAGCAATTAGAATGTAAATCCAGAAATCATTTTTTATAATTTACACCTACATCAGATTGACTATTTAGCACACAATTAAGTGCAGACTAATGTCTCGAGATCTTGATTTCACTTGTGGAACCCAAAATATTGTATGTTTCTCATCTTGACATATTTGTCAAACATTAATTTGAGCCCAATACATTTTCATTTAATACTATACCTGGCTCCAGATGGCCAAATCAGGATCATCCAGGATGGCTGTCTCCTCTTGCTCCAGAGAAGGCTCAGGTTGGCTGCAGGGAAGTCTGGGGGGAAGAGTGGAGAGTGATGGCCTTGCCTCAATGTGGTCATCCAGGAAGGACATCCTGTTGTAGTACCACAAAATCGGGACATACACATCATCTGCTGCTGCTCCTGACCTCTGAGAAGCCAGGACCTTAGAGCGTTCAGTCCTGTAGGTGCCTCTCAAGCTCCCAATTTTAGTGTCCACTTGTTTTGCTGTGGCTGTGGGCACCTTGGTCTGCACAAATGGGAGCAGCTTCTCCAGCGCTGCTTTTCTCACCCCTCTTTTTTTATGGATGGGGTTTTTCGTCTCCCACAGAGCGGGCAGCTCCCTTACCAGGTCAATAAATTCCGCCAGGAACTCTTTGTCGCTAATAAAGACATTCATATTGTATCTGCAAGTTTAAGAAATAATATATAACTAATGTGAGGCAAACAGTCTAACCTCCTTAACATCGTAGTCACCATATATATCCTACAACATTCTCAAAACAGTATAGGCCAACAATTTGTACAAGTCACAAAATCACATACCTTCGTTCGCACGTCCGTCACTTGAACTCCTCTCTCCGCACACCAAACGTACTATAGTCACACGTGTGTTTGCTATATACACACCACGCATGCGTCAAAATTCGAACACGTCGCCCGCCCATGACGTTCTAACTAACATCTTTTCCCCGCCCCTTCTCTTTCGGCGCGCAGACAGATATGGCGGAGTTACAGCAGGTGTCTGATAATTCCGCAACTAACGAGGAGGAGACAAGCCCGGAGACCGAGGAAACGTCACGATCAAGGAGGAGATTCAAGGCATCGAATATGTCATTTGCGGAGATGGCGGAGATGGTGGACATCTTGCTCAAGTCTGATTATGACGCAAAGCATGGGCCGTATAGCAAACCAAATAGAAGGAAGGCCAAAATCCTCACTAAAGTCGTGAAGAGTCTGAAGACGAATTTCGGGGTGAAACGCTCAAATGAGCAGCTCAGAAAGAGGTGGTCAGACCTCAAACTGAGGGAGCCAGAGCAGTTAAGGAGCATTAAGAGAATGCTCGCTAAAAGTAAGTAAAATGTACACTTTTCTGCTATTAATCCTTTTCTAAACTGACATGTTGCTGTTTTTTTTTGTTTTTCTTATTGGACTCCCTTCCAAAATGTTATATTTTGAACTTGGTTGGGCACAGTAATCGTTCGTAACGTTACAGACACTTCGTTCGGCCACTATCCGCTGTTTTGGATTATTTTACAGCCACAAAAGTAATTAGACATCTGCCATTTTTTGTGAAATTTGGGGCACAAAGTTTTTGGCTAGATGATGTGTTTGTAAAGAGAATGAAATGCAAACTTTTGTCAGTGTAAAGGAGAGGACACTCAACAGCTGCTTCCACATCTGTACTTTGGAGCACTATAGTGTGGGCCAACAGACCCGCCTTTTTTGGGTGTCCCACACAGGTGCTTCAGAGAATTTTTGTGTTGCCTACATGTCTAAAAAAAGACAGACAAAGGTGAATACTAAGCATATTCTTGGTCAGAAATAATGCATTCATCTTTAACTTCCGCCCAAATACACACTTGTACCCCACTTCCAAGCAATTTAGCCTGTTTTTTGGTTTAACATAGAGATTTTCTGTGTGATAACTCTACCTTTTGTTGGATTCTCATAGGGGAGAGAAGACTGGGAGGAGGACACTCCAGGGAGCACAAGAACCCCACAGCTTCACAACAACCCCAAACTCCCAAAGACCAACAACTTAAAGATGTAGAGGAAGTTGAGGTGGAGGAAGGAGAAGTGCAGGAAGGAGAGGTGGATGACGTTGTGGAACTGGTCACCACAACAGGTCAGTATCTGTCACCACAGCTTCAGGTAAGAGAGGTAGGCCTGCAGAGTTATAATACCTTTTTATTTTGTTTTTAGGGGAAGTGAATGTTGGGGTGAAGGATAGTACAGGTTTCTCTGCTGACAGTGCCCTCCGCCTCATCCAGCAAGTGATGGAATGTAGCACGGAACTGGACAAAATTAAAGAAAGAATACATGTGATGGATCAAACATTTAAAGACATTCTCGATGTATTGGGGAGAATTCAATAAGGCATCCCAACCCCCTTTTTTCTCATGTTTGTTTTTCAACTTTTAAAAAACTTTTTGACAATCAAACCAGCCAAAAATTGAATCTGCACACAGTGTGTCAACATGTGCTATCTGCCATCAGGGGATATCCATGTACGTCTTTTGGGGGTGCAACCCCTTCCTCGTATCTAAAGTAGGTGAACTGAGGAAGGGGTTGCACCCCCAAAACACGTCCATTGATCACCCCTGATGGCAGATAGCACATGTTGACAATAGGGATCAGGAGTCTAAAATCCCTATAGGAAAATTATCCCAATTGTGTGCATATTCAATTTTTGGCTGGGCAAGGGGTGGCAGGACCCCATATTAGGACGGGCACATAGAGACATATAGTTTGTGTAAGTGAATGTCTCAGATTGCTCCGAGGTATCCAATTTTGTAATTTTTGGAATGCAACTGTTGTTTTTGTATTTTCCTAAGAAAACAATTGCCGGTTTGTGGCCAGGCAAACAAAAAATGTAAAATTAAAAAAAAATAAATAAGGTGTGTGAATTTGCACATAGTAAAAGATTTGAACACAAACAACGTGTAGCTTCTTTTTCTAATATGCTCTAACCTTATTTCGTAAATTTTTAAAGGTTAATAGTGAAATGGTTGGTATTTACTAAAGGAAAATACACTTAGCACTACAAATGCACTAAGACAAACTAGGAGACAGGAAACCAACAAAAGTTAGAAGTTTAAACAAGATTTTTATTTGGATCGTTAGACAGCAATCTTTAGACATAGCCTGGCATAGGAATTGCCCCCCTACCCGTGAAATAGTCCATGTATTTGTCCCGAACCTCACGGGCATTTTGGGGGGGCAAGCCAGCACGGGCAGATTCCAGGCCCGGCAGGGGATTATCAGGGGAAAGTCCAGCCTCTGGCAAAACTGAGGCCATATATGAATTCGATTTGCGGCAAAGAAAATTGTGTAGCACACAGCAGCATAACACTACATAGTTTATTTTGTAGTCCGCCAAGTGGATGGAAGTCATAAAAAGGCGGAACCGGCTGGCCATTATGCCGAAGGCATTTTCAACTACTCTTCGGCCACTGGCCAGCCGGTAATTGAACACCCTCTTCTCTGGGGTCAGGGTCCTCTGAGGAAATGGCCTCATAAGATGTGGTCCGAGCCCGAAGGCTTCATCAGCCAAAAAAACAAAGGGGAGTCCTTCAATATTCCCTGCATCCGGTGGCAATGCAAGGTCGTCACTCTGGAGACGGATGAAGGATCCCCCATCGGACATCCGGCCATTCTTCCCTACATCAACATAGAGGAATTCATACCGTGCTGACACCACCGCCATCAGCACAATGCTATGAAACCCCTTGTAGTTGTAGTAGTAGGACCCAGAACGGGGTGTCGGCACGATGCGGACGTGCTTCCCGTCTATAGCACCACCGGAGTTGGGGAAGTCCCACCGCGTGGCAAACTCGATGCCACAGTCTGCCATTCCTGTGGCGTGGAAGGAAGCTGTGGAGTCAAACAAGATGAAAAAATATTAGAATACACAAATCAAACATTACAAATATATTCTAAGAAAATACATTAGAGGCCAACATCAAGCAAAGTCTACGTTTATTAAGGTGTTTTAAATAAGTATAATGGAAGGCTCATGTATCAAATTCATCACCCCCTATGATGGTCCGTTAATAAATTCTAATGGGGAGGGGGGGGGGAGATGTGTTTGGCCACAGGATAGCATTGTAGTGGCGGTGCGTCCAGAGTGGGCGCTGGAGCACTGCCCCCTCTCTCCTGTGCCCGTCACTCAGAACAATACATAGGTTTATGCCTTGCATTAACCTATGTATTGTCTATGCCGCCCACTATTCAGGTGGATGGCCCCCTGTTAAGCGACCGACATATGAAGAACTGCGGCATTTATGGGCTTAAAATTGCATATCAGAAACAGTATGGAAAATTGTCTTGCACATTACAGCCTGAGGGATGTAATTGGCTTCAGAAAAGTTAAATAGGGGACGCAGGGGGGGGGGGGCATTCCTTGGGTAAACACTGACAGGCTGCTCTGCCAATCATGTTCACCAAGTCTGTTTAATGGTAACATGATTGGCTGATGCAACATGAAGGGAAGGAGAAGACATCAAGGACAGAAGAAGGATGGCGCTGACCACAAGAAGGTAAGTGCAGGGCTGGGGGGGAACTGGCTGCATTGGAGGGAACAAAATGGCTGCATTGGAGGGAACAAAATGGCTGCATTGGAGGGGACAAAATGGCTGCATTGGAGGGGACAAATGGGGACGTTTAATAGGCACCAGAGCAAAAAAGGAGGAAGTTTATTTCCTAAATTGGGGTTTGAACCCCCAAACATTTGGAGCAACAGGCGCCCCTGCTGGAAAGGTTAGTGAAGGGAAATATGCATGGAGGAGAAAAAAGGGGCAATCTAAAGCTTCCAGCATGCATGGGGACAAAGGGGACATTCTCAGCATATTACAATCATGGTAATTAGGGAAGGATGAAAGAAATACAATACATTAGCATACATGTAATACATAAAATGTGATGTTAATGGAGAAAACTTACCCTAATATAGTCCTCCGGCAGAACAGGTGTCTGGGATTATGAGGCCCAGAGCCTGGGGGGAGATGCCTGTCGTGAACTTCAAGTCCTGAAGACTTCTCCCTGTCGCCAGGTACCGTAAGGTGGCGATGGGCCTCTGCTCAGCACTGATGGCTTCCCGCATAACGGTGTCCTGCCTGGTAATATAGGGGGACACCAAAGCCAACAGTTCCTGAAAAACAGGGTCAGACATCCGCAGAAAATTCCTGTAGTCCTCAGGATTATTCTCGATGATCTCCCGCAGCAGAGGCGTGTGGCAGAATTGGTCCCGCTGGAGCAACCAATTCTTGGTCCATGAACTCCTCCTCACACCATTCATGGACTGGTCTTGGTTCAAAACAAGCAGACCAACACCAAGCGCACGCACAGCATGAACTCGACGACGAGAACGTCCAGGCGACATGGCTAGGAAACGGTCGTCTTATCAGAACGTACAGAACGCTCTTTAGAACAGCAAGGCCTATGAATAACGAACTGAAAAACAGAAACGAACAGGCAAGAACGCACTGTAAAACAGATACGACCTGCCTAGACGCCCTGAAAGTCAAGATACGAACCCACAAGCACAAACTGAACCGCAGAAAACGATCTGAAAAGTACGAAGACTGAAAAGCGCGAAACGTCTCTTCCCAAACTTTTACTTCACACGCGGTAACACGAGATCAGCAAAAGCAGCCCAAGGGGTGGCGCCAAGAAAAAAGATCTTCCCCTTTATAGTGCCGTCGTACGTGATGGACGTGACCGCGGAGAACAACGAGGAAATTGGGAAATGTCAGTGTGTACGCATGGAAAGCTTGACGAGAAAATCGTCAAGCTTAACAAGAATCTCGTCGAAAAAAACGACGTGCTTTTTACGACGAGAAACTCGGTCGTGTGTACGAGGCTTGAGGCTGTCGACACCACGAAAAGCTACTTCTGTCACAAAGGAGATAAGTAAATACCTGGTTGGGGTTTTAGCCTAGCTGGGAGTTTTTATTTTAAGTGAACCTTGAAGAGAAGTAGTATAGTGGTAGATAATTGATGTTTAATTATTAAGTAGTTCTCCAGCAACAACCCGATTCTTCCAGAGAAAGCACTTTATTTTGACTTCCAACACAGAACAAAGTCTAATGCGGCGTACACACAATCGTTTTTCATGCCATTTTTTTAAACCGACGTTTTTCTCGTCGTTTTTTTTCATGTTTCCTCTCAAGCCTGTCTTGCATACACACGATCATTTAAAAAAACGTTCAAGCAAAGCGCAGTGACGTACAACACGTACGACGGCACTATAAAGAGGAAGTTCCATTCGGATGGTGCCACCCTTCATGTTAGTAAAGTTTGTTGAGCGTCGATTCACGCTTTTCAGCCTCCTGCTTTTCAGTCCGTTACAGCGTGACGAATGTGCTATCTCCATTACAAATGCTAGTTTTACCAGAACGTGCGCTCCCGTCTCATACTTGATTCTGAGCATGCACGTTTTTTTTCACCTCGTCAAAGCATACACACCATCGTTTTTCACGTTGTTAAAAAAAACGACATGAAAAACAACGTGAAAAAATGGAGCATGTTCGAAATTTTTAATGCCCGTTTTTCACGTCGTTAAAAATGCTCTGGAGCATACACACGATCGTTTTTAATGCCCATTTTTAAAAATTGCATTTTTAACGGCATGAAAAATGATCGTGTGTATGGGGCATAATACTTGCAACAGATGACAAAAAATATCCAACAGGGTAAATATAACTCAGAATAGTAGCCTTTAGAGTCCCATGTTCTCTAGATCTGTGCCTTCATAATCATCAGAGATATGACAAGACAAACCTCCAGAATATATTGCCTATCCACTGAATAGGGATGAGCCGAACACCCCCGGGTTCGGTTCGCACCAGAACCCGCGAACGGACCGAAAGTTCGCACGAACGTTAGAACCCTATTAAATACAATGGATGCGAACGTTCGAAATCTAAAGTGCTAATTATAACGACTAATATGCATGTTATTGTCCTAAAAAGGGTTTGGGAACCCGGGTTCTGCACCAGGGGACATGTATCAATGCAAAACAAAGTTTTAAAAACGGCAGTTTTTCGGGAGCAGTCATTTTAATGATGCATAAAGTGAAAAAAAAAAGTCAAATATTCCTTTAAATATCGTACCTGGGGGGTGTCCAAAGTATGCCTGTGAAGTGGCACGTGTTTCCCGTGTTTAGAACTGTCCCTGCACAAAATGACATTTCTAAAGGAAAAAAAGCCGTTTAAAACTGCTTGCGAAATTAATGTAATGTCTGGTCCCGGTAATATGGATGAAAATCTTTGAGAAAAATGGCATAGCTACCCCATCAAGGAGAGTGTCCAGCCAGTAATGGTCCCTCTCCTTGATCCGAAGAATACGAGGATCCTTCCGCAGACTTTGCAGGATCAGGGAGGCGATGCAGCGTAGGTTAGCTGAGGCATTCGGTCCGGAGTCTTCTGGGTCATTAAGGACGACATGATCCGCAGCCACCTCCTCCCAGCCACGTACAAGTCCATGGGTTTCTTGGGACTGTAAATCATCCCTAAAAGACTGCTGCTGTTAATGCTGAGTGCCAGGCTCCACCTCCATGCTGACACAATCCTCCTCCTCGTCCTCTTCCTGTGGGATGGGTGGGACAGAAGGAACACTGTCTGGGTAAAGGGGGCCTTGAGAGGCAAGGAAGTCCTCCTCTTCCTGCCTCTGTTCTGCCCCAGGTGCCCTGTCCATTATTCCACGCAGCGTATGCTCCAACAGGTGGACAAGAGGTACAGTGTCACTGATGCATGCACTGTCACTGCTCACCATCCTCGTGGCCTCCTCAAATGGTGCCAGGACAGTGCATGCATCCCTGATCATGCCCCACTGGCGTGGTGAAAAAAACCCGAGCTCCCCTGACCCTGTCCTGGTGCCGTAGTCGCACAGGTACTCATTGATGGCCCTCTGCTGCATGTGCAGCCGCTGCAGCATGGCCAACGTTGAGTTCCACCTGGTGGGAATGTCACATATAAGGCGGTTCTTGGGCAGGTTCAACTCCATTTGCAGCTCAGCCAGCCGAGCACTGGCATTATATGATCTGCGGAAATGCACACAGACTTTCCTGGCCTGCCTCAGGACATCCTGTAAGCCTGGGTACCTGCCCAAGAACCGCTGCACCACCAGGCTAAGGACATGAGCCACACAGGGCACATGGGTCAGTTGTCCCTGTCGGAGGGCGGAGAGGAGGTTGGTGCCATTGTCGCAAACCACCATTCCTGGCTTAAGCTGGCGTGGCGTCAACCACCTCTCGGCCTGCCCCTGCAGAGCAGACAGAACCTCTGCCCCAGTGTGGCTCCTGTCCCCCAAACACACCAGCGCAAGCACGGCATGGCATCTTTTTGCCTGCGTACTTGCGTAGCCCCTTGAGCGCCTACGGAGCACCGCTGGTTCCGAGGACAAAGCACAGGAAGAGGCCATGGAGGAAGAAGAGGAGGGGGTGGAGGAGAGAGGTGTCTCACAACCAGTAGTAGCATTTTGGAGGCGTGGCGGCGGAACAACCTCCAACACTACTGCACCTTGTCCTGCATCCTTCCCAGCTGCCAAAAGAGTGACCCAATGGGCCGAGAAAGAAAGGTAACGTCCCTGTCCATGCCTGCTGGACCATGAGTCAGCGGTAATATGCATCTTACCACTGACCGCCCTGTCCAGCGAGGCATGGACATTGCCTTCCACATGCCGGTAGAGAGCCGGAATCGCCTTCCATGAGAAAAAGTGGCGTTTGGGAACCTGCCACTGAGGAACCGCACATTGCACAAACTCACGGAAGGGGGCCGAGTCTACCAACTGAAAAGGCAGCAGTTGAAGTGCTAGCAATTTAGCCAAGCTAGCATTCAACCGCTGGGCATGTGGATGGCTGGGAGTGAACTTCTTTCGACGGTCCAGCAGCTGGGGCAGGGAAATTTGCCTGCTAGAATCGGACGTCGTTGTACTGCTAGCAGAGTGCCCGCAAGTACTTGGCTGTGACACACCTAATTCTACACCTTCATTCCTCTCAGAGCAGGTTTCAGAGAGGACTGAAGGTATAGTGGGGTTGGAGATCCCAGCTGATGCGGAGCAAGGAGAGGTCCGCTTTGTTCTTTGGTGTGGGTCTTTAAGATAGGCTTGCCAACGAGCTGCATGGCAGGTCAACATATGTCTGGTCAAGCATGTGCTGCCCAAGCAGCTGATGTTTTGGCCACGCGAGATACGCTTGAGACATATGTTGCAAACAGCAGCGGTGTGATCTGATGCACTCGACTCAAAAAAGGCCCACACCAAAGAACTTTTGGAATAACGGGCAGAGGCAGCGCCCTGCACAGGCGGAGCTCTGCGGTGTGATTCAGTCGGTGTGCTGCCCTTACGCTGGCCCCACGAGGGCATCCTGCCTTGTTGGAGATGTGCCTCCTCCTCATCCTCCTCCTCCTCCTCTCTCCTATCAGGCACCCACGTGGAGTCAGTGACCTCATCATCCCCTCCCTCCTCATCACTGGAGCCAATCTGGCAGTATGCTGCAGCTGCTGGAACATGACTGCCAGATTTCTGTCCTTCTTGAGCATCCCCTCTCTCTGCTCTCACGCTACTGCCTTTCTCTAGCTGGGTATCATCATCAGACCCTTCGAAGCGCTGGGCATCCTCCTGGAGCATGTACCCAACACTGTGCTCAAACAGATCGGGGGACTCCTCAGGAGGACACGGTGGGTCTAGGGAAGGAGTCACTGATGATGACATAGATACGAGGAAAGAGGACGCTTTGGCAGCTGCTTTGCCAGTACCCTGAGCCTGGGTGAGAGAGGATGAGGAGGATGAGGAGGGCTTGGTCATAAACTCTACCAAGTCTTCGGCAAGATGCGGCTCAACACGTCCAGCTGCCGAAAATAAGGACAAGCGTGTCCCATGGCCACGTGCTGATGACGATGCACCGCGTCCACGACCAGCACTGTTGTCTCTAGAAACAGAGCCTGCTTGCCCTCTTTTATTGGCTCCTGACTGTCTGCCTCTCCTTGTTTGCCTTCCAGACATTCTAAAGGCCTGCAGGGAGATGGGAAAACCAGCAATAAGGGGTAGCTTCAGGTGTATAATGTGCAGGAGGCACACTACGCCCGCTGTAAGTGCTGCAGATGCCTGTTAGTGTGACATACACGGAAAACACAGCAATAAGGCCTAGCTTCAGGTGTATATTTTGCAAGAAGCACAATACGCCTGCTGTAAGTGCTGCAGATGCCTGCCTGTGTTACTCAACAGGAAAACACAGCAATAAGGCCTAGCTTCAGGTGTATATTTTGCAAGAAGCACAATACGCCCGCTGTAAGTGCTGCAGATGCCTGTTAGTGTAACACAAAAGAAAAAAAACTACAAGCAATAAGGGCTGGCTTCAGGTGTATATTTTGCAAGAAGCACAATACGCCTGCTGTAAGTGCTGCAGATGCCTGCCTGTGTTACACAACAGGAAATCACAGCAATAAGGGCTAGCTTCAGGTGTGTATTTTGCAAGAAGCACAATACGCCCGCTGTAAGTGCTGCAGATGCCTGCCTGTGTTACACAACAGGAAATCACAGCAATAAGGGCTAGCTTCAGGTGTATATTTTGCAAGAAGCACAATACGCCCGCTGTAAGTGCTGCAGATGCCTGCCTGTGTTACACAACAGGAAATCACAGCAATAAGGGCTAGCTCCAGGTGTATATTTTGCAAGAAGCACAACACGCCCGCTGTAAGTGCTGCAGATGCCTCCCTGTGTTACACAACAGGAAATCACAGCAATAAGGGCTAGCTTCAGGTGTATATTTTGCAAGAAGCACAATACGCCTGCTGTAAGTGCTGCAGATGCCTGCTTGTGTGACACACACAGAAAACACAGTAATAAGGGCTAGCTTCAGGTGTATACTGTGCAGGAGGCTTAGCAAAAATATCACTGTCACTGTCCCTGCCTATCCTTCTCTCTCCCTACACACAAGGTTTAGCAGAATATCACACTGACACTGTCCCTACCTATCCTTCTCTCTCCCTACACACAATTTCACTAACACTGTCCCTGCCTATTTAACTCTTTCCCTGCACGCCGGAACAGACTACACAAGGCCGCCGCGCTGGCGGCCTTTTATAGTGTGGGGCGTGTACTAAACCCCCGAGCTATAATTGGCCACAGGCATCCTGCCTGTGGCCAATTATGGCTTTCCTCGCTGCCGGCGCTGTGATTGGCCAAGCATGCGGGGTCACAGTGCATGCTTGGCCAATCACAGCGCCGGGATTTTGGGCCGTTCGCGTCATTTGAATTTGGCGCGAACGACCCAAAAAGTTCGATCTTCGTCGAACGATCGAACACACGATGTTCGAGTCGAACGTATGTTCGACTCGAACGCGGAGCTCATCCCTACCACTGAATGGCTGAGCAATTTGATTGTCCGTCTTTCATCTACATTCTGTCTTTCAGAGTGACAGATAATGACCCCCAGCCGGAGACAGCTGCAGTCATCAACTGTCCTAATTTGCATTCTTGCATATCAACATCAACATCAACAAGTCCCCTTTGATATGGCAATTATATTAACAGGTACCAAATGTGGCCTGAGCACAGGTTTGACGTGTAAAATAGACATGTCCTGGATTCTTGCATATTAACATCAACAAGTCCCCTTTGATATGTGCAATTAGATTACAGATACCAAATGTGGCCTGAGCACAGGTTTGATGCCAATGTCAACTGAAATCTGGCCTGGTCAATTTTGGATTTATACATACATAATAATAATATAATATCCAACATAAATCGGCCAACATATTACAACATATACCCCCACTTGGATCGGTTCGAATCAGAATCGATTCACAACCAAACTGCTCAGACATCCCTGGCTCTTAAGATTGAAGCCATCTCTAGGCTTTCCTTATTTTTCTGGATTGTTCTTAGTTGTCTTCTACCACAATATAAACCAAACAAAAAACATATTAATATAAATTGAATAAACACAAAAATTATGGAAAGAGTTCTCAAAAGCGGGTGAGTAAAAGTGTTATTGGGTATGCTCCACCAAGGCTCCTGAAATTCTATAGAAATTTTATTAGAACTGATTAGGTTTTCCTTCACCAGTTCTTGTAATTCTATAATTTTCCTACTATCCCTCTTAAATAATGTATCCAATTCAACTGTAAGTGGTGGTATTTTCTTAAATAAAGGAGAAATCATAGAGTCCCATTTGCCAAGATCGGTTTGCTCAATGTCCATAGATACTTGATTCATCTGGATATTAGCTCAAATGTCTTCCTCTCCAATTGTTAACTGTCCATCTGTGAGGTTCACACACCAGCCTGTGATAGGTGTCGGGCACTGAACTAGTTTCTGCCAAGTGAATGAGGGAACCCCTAATGCACAGACCCTCGAGTCTTCTCCATGAATATTCTTCCAGGCCGGTTCAAATTTTTGCAATCGAACCAGGCAGTTTCCAGAGTGTGTAGCAGCACAGCCATCTATGTACTCCAGCCGCTCAAAAGAACAGGAACAAAGCCAGGCCTGGGCACGTCTGGTACAGCAGTTGGGGTCCATGGTTTTCCACACTTGGTTGTCCTTGACAACGAGTCTGCTTTGTGGTAGCAGTTGTTTCAGTATATTAGTGCCATTTCTCACCTCCACCTCACCCAGAACGATCATCTTGTATACGGGTAAGGGTGTTGTTGACCATGTAGGGATGTCGACAGTCAGAGATATTTCCTGCTTTCCAATGCAATCTTTATTGCAAAGAGTATCCAGGCTCCTTACTTTAGCAAGGGCAAAGTTCCTACAAGTAACACCACTGTCTTTAATAAGATTGAATAATAAAGTTTAGTTCATTATCCTTGGCCATTCTTCTTGTTTGATTTCTTGAAGCCCTAGGCTCAGGTATTCACTCAGCAAGTTTCCTATAATACCACAAACTATAGACTTGAATACATTATTGGTTTGAAGTGTTTTATTCAGTGCACTCACCGACATTTGAATGTTCTGCAAATCTGCAGCAATGGTGTGAATGTTCTGAATATCTATTTTCATTTCAGCTAGAGCGTTTAAATCCACTCATTCCCCTTTAAGCAGTATCTGCTGTAATCCACCCACAACATTTTGTTCTCTTATATTTAGGCTCTCTACAGTATATCAACCCTATTCCAAATTGGACTACCCAAACTGAGGCCTGATATGATATCAGTACCCAGATCCCTCTTTGAAGCTTACTTAAAATTAAGCTCTTGTGTAGCATCCCAAAATAAGTTTATATGTGTTTGAATGACCGTTTTAAACCATAATCCCATTGATTTTGGGCAACTCTCTGGAATGTTAAATGATGTAAAATTCAACAATCTGTTAATGATGCATAATGAGGCACAAACTCCCTGCAGAAACCTGTCATGCCTAAGAATTGTCTCAGACTTTTTTCATCAGTGGGCAAAGGTAGCTTACCTATCAGCTCAACCCTTTGCTCATTGATACTTCGCCCTGACTGTGCTACAGTAACACCCAGAAATTGGACGTCTTTCTTCCCCAATTGTATTTTCTTTGGCTTAACTTTCAAACCTGCTTCTCTCAAAAGCAATAACATTTCACTCACATCATTCACATGCTCCTCCATAGAGGCTGAACACAGATCTGTTTAACCACTTAAGCCCCGGGACCATTTTGTAGCTAAAGGACCAGAGGTGATTTCAGAATTTTGCACTGCGCTGCTTTAACTGTAAATTGTGCGGACATGCAATGTTGTACCCAAACGAAATTTGCGTCCTTTTCTTCCCACAAATAGAGCTTTCTTTTAATGGTATTTGATTGCCTCTGCGATTTTTATTTTTTGCGATGTAAACGGAAATAGAGCGAAAATTTTGAAAAAAAAAAGATATTTTCTACTTTTTGTTATAAGAAAAATCGAATAAACTCAATTTTAGTCATACATTTAGGCCAAAAATTTATTCAGCCACATGTCTTTAGTAAAAAAAATGTCAATAAGCGTATATTTATTGGTTTGCGCAAAAGTTATAGCGTCTACAAACTAGGGTACATTTTCTGGAATTTACACAGCTTTTAGTTTATGACTGCCTATCTCACTTCTTGAGGTGCTAAAATGGCAGGGCATTACAAAACCCCCCCAAATGACCCCATTTTGGAAAGTAGACATCCCAAGGAAATTGCTGAGAGGCATGTTGAGCCCATTGAATATTTTTTTTTTGGTCTCAAGTGATTGAATAATGACAAAAAAAAAAAACAAATTACAAAAAGTTGTCACTAAATGATATATTGCTCACACATGCCATGGTTATATGTGGAATTGCCCCCCCAAAATACATTTTGCTGCTTCTCCTGAGTAAGGGGATACCACATGTGTGGGACTTTTTGGGAGCCTAGCCGCATACGGGCCCCCGGAAACCAAGCACCGCCTTCAGGATTTCTAGTCACAAATTTTTGATTTCACTCCTCACTACCTATCACAGTTTCGAAGGCCATAAAATGCCAAAATAGCACAAACCCCCCCCAAATGACCCCATTTTGGAAAGTAGACACCCCAAGCTATTTGCTGAGAGGCATGGTGAGTATTTTACAGCTCTCATTTGTTTTTGAAAATGAAGAAAGAATTATTTATTTATTTTTTTAAATTTTCAAAACTTTGTGACAAAAAGCGAGATCTGCAAAATACTTACAATACCTCTCAGCAAATAGCTTGGGGTGTCTACTTTCCAAAATGGGGTCATTTGGGGGGGGGGGGGGGGTTGTGCCATCTGGGCATTCCATGGCCTCTGAAACTGTGATAGGCAGTGAGAAGTGAAATCAAAAATTTACACCCTTAGAAAGCCTGAAGGCGGTGCTTGGTTTTTGGGGTCCCGTACGCGGCTAGGCTCCCAAAAAGTCTCACACATGTGGTATCCCCGTACTCAGGAGAAGCAACAGAATGTATTTTGGGGTGTAATTCCACATATGCCCATGGCATGTTTGAGCAATATATCATTTAGTGACAACTTTGTGCAAAAAAAAAAAAATTGTCTTTTTTCCGCAACTTGTGTCAACATATAAAATATTCCATGGACTCGACATGCCTCTCAGTATATAGCTTGGGGTGTCTACTTTCCAAAATGGGGTCATTTGGGGGGGTTTTGAACTGTTCTGGCCAGTGGCGTAACTAGAAACTTCAGGGCCCCGGTGCAAGAAATAATGAAGGGCCCCCCCCCCCGAAAAGCATGATTTTGATACTTTATTTTTTTTTACACTGTACAACAAAGTAAAACATTTATTGGTCATTTGAGGAGAGCACACGGAGTTACCAGCCTAACTAGAGTACTGACCATGCTGTGCGCTCCTGCCTAGTGTGGTAAGTTTTTAATAGGAAAGCAGAGGGACTGGCCATATCACCAGGGATTTCACATAAATGAAGCAATACATTGGTTGCGGATCCTATGAAGCAATCATAGGATCAATTAAATCTGACCTGGGGAATGGGATCAGTAACAGTACTGGTGGGGAGGAGGGATGGGATCAGTGGAAGTGCTGGTGTTGAGGGGGGGGTGGCAGCGGTTGTACTTGAGGGGGAGGTGGCTGCGGTGGCAGTGGTGGTACCATCCTCTCCCACCCCCACCTGTGCCTCTTACTGATCCCATCCCCCACCACTGATCTCATCCCTATCCCCCCCCCCCCCCCAAACAAAAAATCACGCCCACCAAAATGCCCCCATATTCATTATTTTATATCATGATAACTAAAGTGGACCTGTCATGGCTCTATACATGTACATAGAAGTATAATGAGGACCTGTCATGGCTCTATACATGTATATAGAAGTATAATGAGGACCTGTCATGGCTCTATACATGTATGTAGGAGTATAAAGAGGACCTGTCATGGCTCTATACATGTATATAGGAGTATAAAAGGACCTGTGCGTGGCCGTTGGCCGCAATGTCAGCCGGCCACCCGCGATCGCTCCACAGAGCCAGAACGGGGATCTGTCAATGTAAACAGACAGATCCCCATTCTGACAGGGGAGGAGAGACAGATCTGCTGTTCCTAGTGATTAGGAACAGAGATTTCTCTCCTCCTCCAGTCAGTCCCATCCCCCCAGTTAGAAACACCTCCCAGGGAACACATTTAACCCCTTTCCTGACAGTGACATTTACACAGTAATCAGTGCATTTTTATAGCACTGATCGCTGTATAAATGTTACTGGTCCCAAAAAAGTGTCAAAAGTGTCCGATCTGTCCACCGCAATGTCACAGTTTCGCTAAAAATCGCAGATCACCGCCATTACTAGTAAAAAAAAAATATAATAATAAAAATGCCATAAATCTATCCTCTATTTGGTAGACACAATAACTTTTGCACAAACTAATCAATATACACTTATTGTGTTTTTTTTTCCCAAACCTATGTAGAAGAATACATATCGAACTAAACTGATGAAGAAATTTGTTTTTTTTTTGTTTTTTTGGATGTTTATTATAGCAAAAAGTTAAATAAAAGATTATTTTCAAAATTGTCGTTCTATTTTTGTTTATAGCACAAAAAATAAAAACCACAGAAGTGATCAAATACCACCAAAAGAAAGCTCTATTTGTTTAGGTGCAACGTCACACGACCGCGCAATTGTCAGTTAAATCGATGCAGTGCCGAATCGCAAAAATAATTGAAGTGCATTATTTCTATTATCACATTGTTATATAAAATAAAATAGTTCAACTCACCATAATGCAGAATCAGTGGGAGCCCCGAGTGTGTCACTTGCCCCCAGATGCAGATTGTCACTTGTTGCGGATTGTCACTTGCCACGATGCCATCTGCCACAAATTGCGGATGGTCACTTGCCACGATGCCACACATTGAAATGTGTGGCAAGTGACAATCTGCAGATTGTCACTTGCCACGACGTCACCTGCCACACGTCTGACAGAGAGGAAGAGGGGGGTCTGAGAGAGGAAGAGGGGGGTCTGACAGAGAGGAAGAGGGGGGTGGCGGCTGACAGAGAGGAAGAGGGGGGGCGGCTGATAGAGAGGAGGGGGGGCAGCTGATAGAGAGGTGGGGGGGCAGCTGATAGAGAGGAGAGGGGGCCGTGGGCAGCTGACAGGGCAGATGAGAGAGAGGACCTCAGGAGGGGGGGGCGGCTGATAGAGAGGAGGGGGGGCACGGGCGGCTGACAGGGCAGATGAGAGAGAGGACCTCAGGAGGGGGGGGTGGCTGATAGAGAGGAGGAGAGGGGGCCGTAAGTGGCTGACAGGGCAGATGAGAGAGAGAGGACCTCAGGAGGGGGGGCCGTGGGCAGCTGACAGGGCAGATGAGAGAGAGGACCTCATGAGGGGGGGCGGCTGATAGAGAGGAGGAGAGGGGGCCATAGGCGGCTGACAGGGCAGATGAGAGAGAGGACCTCAGGAGGGGGGGGGCGGCTGATAGAGAGGAGGAGGGGGGGCCGCGGGCGGCTGACAGGGCAGATGAGAGAGAGGACCTCAGGAGGGGGGGTGGCTGATAGAGAGGAGGGGGGGCACGGGCGGCTGACAGGGCAGATGAGAGAGAGGACCTCAGGAGGGGGGGGGCGGCTGATAGAGAGGAGGAGAGGGGGCCGTAAGCGGCTGACAGGGCAGATGAGAGAGAGAGGACCTCAGGAGGGGGGGCCGTGGGCAGCTGACAGGGCAGATGAGAGAGAGGACCTCATGAGGGGGGGCGGCTGATAGAGAGGAGGAGAGGGGGCCATAGGCGGCTGACAGGGCAGATGAGAGAGAGGACCTCAGGAGGGGGGGGGCGGCTGATAGAGAGGAGGAGGGGGGGCCGCGGGCGGCTGACAGGGCAGATGAGAGAGAGGACCTCAGGAGGGGGGGTGGCTGATAGAGAGGAGGAGGGGGGGCCGCAGGCGGCTGACAGGGCAGATGAGAGAGAGGACCTCAGGAGGGGGGGCGGCTGATAGAGAGGAGGAGAGGGGGCCATAGGCGGCTGACAGGGCAGATGAGAGAGAGGACCTCAGGAGGGGGGGGCGGCTGATAGAGAGGAAGAGGGGGGGCCGCGGGCGGCTGACAGGGCAGATGAGAGAGGACCTCAGGTTTCCTGTGACACACAGCGCTAGTTAGGACGGGGAGCATGCAGGGCTGGCGCGATTACCCACAGTCCAGCTCCTCCGCTCCTCCAGGCGAATCACAAGCCTTATGTCTGCCGCCCACATGACCTGCTCGGCCAGTCACAGGACACCCGCCGCTGCCCATTGCTGAGCTTGGGACCCGATGGTACCTTTTTTAAAAAAATGGCGTGGAGTACCTCCAAAAATCCAGACCAGATCCTTTATCCGAGCACGCAACCTGGCAGGCCGCAGGAAAAGAGGGGGGCTAGAGAGCGCCCCCCCTCCTGAACCGTACCAGGCCACATGCCCTCAACATGGGGAAAGTCCCTGTGAAATCCATGTGCGTCAGAGGGGGGCGGGGTCACCGGGTGGCAGCGGACCAAGAGGAGAACTGAAGAACTGAAGCGTCACACAGCGGGAACCTCCAATTCAAACGGAGCGGCCGAAGAAAGAAGAAGGGGAACAAGAAGCCGGAGCAAGATGCGGACGAGAACACCGAAGGAAGAAGGAAGATGAAGAGGAAGATGAAGAAGAAGATGGAGGAAGAAACACGAATGGAGAAAAGAAGAAGCTGGAAGAAGAAGATGGAAGAAGATGGAAGAAAGGAGAAGACATTAATAAAGGAATTGTCAAAAACCGGCTATTGTCATTTTTACATTTTTTGACATTTTCTTTGTGAAATGGTAGGGGTACATTTGTACCCCATTACCATTTCACATGGGGGGGCGGGATCTGGGGGTCCCCTTTGTTAAAGGGGTCTTCCAGATTCCGATAAGCCCCCCGCCCGCAGACCCCCCACAACCACCGGGCAAGGGTTGTGGGGATGAGGCCCTTGTCCCCATCAACATGGGGACATCCTCCCCATGTTGAGGGCATGTGGCCTGGTACGGTTCAGGAGGGGGGGCGCTCTCTCGTCCCCCCCTCTTTTCCTGTGGCCTGCCAGGTTGCATGCTCGGATAAAGGGTCTGGTCTGGATTTTTGGGGGTACTCCACACCATTTTTTTTTTAATTTGGGGTGGAGTTCCCCTTAAAATCCATACCAGATCTAAAGGGCCTGGTATGGATATTTGGGGAACCGCACACATTTTTTTTTCCATTTGCGGCAGGGTTCCCCTTAATATCCATTCCAGACCTGAATAGAAAAGTCATTGATAAAAAGAAAAAAAAAAAGCGTGGGGGTCCCCCCAAATTCAATTACCAGGCCCTTCAGGTCTGGAATGGATAGTAAGGGGAATCCTGCCGCAAATTTAAAAAAAAATGCGTGCGGTTCCCCCAAATATCCATACCAGGCCCTTCAGATCTGGTATGGATTTTAAGGGGAACTCCACCCCAAATTTTTAAAAAAATGGTGTGGAGTACCCCCAAAAATCCAGACCAGAACCTTTATCCGAGCACGCAACCTGGCAGGCCGCAGAAAAATAGAGGGGGACGAGAGAGCGCCCCCCCTCCCTCCTGAACCATACCAAGCCACATGCCCTCAACATGGGAAGGATGTCCCCATGTTGATGGGGATAAGGGCCTCATCCCCACAACCCTTGCCCGGTGGTTGGGGGGGGTCTGCGGGCGGGGGCTTATCGGAATCTGGAAAACCCCTTTAACGAAGGGGACCCCCAGATCCCGGCCCCCCCTATGTGAAATGGTAATGGGGTACAAATGTACCCCTACCATTTCACAAAGAAAGTGTAACAAATGTTAAAAATGACAATAGCCGGTTTTTGACAATTCCTTTATTAATGTCTTCTCCTTTCTTCCATCTTCTTCTTTTCCCCATTCGGGTTTCTTCCTCCTCCTTCCTCCTTCCTCCTTCCTCCTTATCTTGCTCCGGCTTCTTCTTCCCTTCTTCTTTCTTCGGCCGCTCCGTTTGAATTGGAGGTTCCCGCTGTGTGACGCTTCAGTTCTTCAGTTCTCCTCTGGGTCCACTGGCACCCGGTGGCCCCGCCCCCCCTCTGACACCACGGGGAAAGTCCCCGTGAAATCCATGTGCGTCAGAGGGGGGTGGGGTCACCGGGTGGCAGCGGACCAAGAGGAGAACTGAAGAACTGAAGCGTCACAGAGCGGGAACCTCCAATTCAAACGCAGCGGCCGAAGAAAGTAGAAGGGAAGAAGAAGCCGGAGCAAGATGCGGACAAGAACACCGAAGCAAGAAGGAAGATGAAGATGAAGAGGAAGAAACCCGAATGGAGAAAAGAAGAAGATGGAAGAAGAAGATGGAAGAAGAAGATGGAAGAAAGGAGAAGACATTAATAAAGGAATTTTCAAAACTCGGCTATTGTCATTTTTAACATTTTTGACACCTTCTTCGTGAAATGGTAGGGGTACAATGTACCCCATTACCATTTCACATGGGGGGGGCGGGATCTGGGGGTCCCCTTTGTTAAAGGGGTCTTCCAGATTCCGATAAGCCCCCTGCCCGCAGACCCCCACAACCACCGGGCAAGAGTTGTGGGGATGAGGCCCTTGTCCCCATCAACATGGGGACATCCTCCCCATGTTGAGGGCATGTGGCCTGGTACGGTTCAGGAGGGAAAGGGGCCACTCTCTCGTCGTCCCCTCTTTTCCTGCGGCCTGCCAGGTTGCGTGCTCGGATAAGGGTCTGGTGTGGATTTTTAGGGGGACCCCCACGCTATTTTTTTTTAAGCTTGGCGCGGGGGTTCCTCTTAATATCCATTCCAGACCTGAAGGGCCTGGTAATTGAATTTGGGGGGACCCCACGATTTTTTTTTTTTTTATCAATCACTTTTCTAAGAGTGCTTAGAACTCTCCCTGCACAAAGTGTCATTTCTGAAGGAAAAAAAGTCATTTAAAACTCACTCTCGGCTATTAATGAATTGTCGGCTTCCGGGAATACATAGAAAAGTCATTGATAAAAAAAAAAAAAAAAGAAAAGCGTGGGGGTTCCCCCAAATTCAATTACCAGGCCCTTCAGGTCTGGAATGGATATTAAGGGGAACCCTGCCGCAAATTTAAAAAAAAAATGCGTGCGGTTCCCCCAAATATCCATACCAGGCCCTTTAGATCTGGTATGGATTTTAAGGGGAACTCCACCCCAAATGTAGAAAAAAAAATGGTGTGGAGTACCCCCAAAAATCCAGACCAGACCCTTTATCTGAGCACGTAACCTGGCAGGCCGCAGGAAAAGAGGGAGGACGAGAGAGCGGCCCCCTCCCTCCTGAACTGTACCAGGCCACATGCCCTCAACATGGGGAGGATGTCCCCATGTTGATGGGGACAAGGGCCTCATCCCCACAACCCTTGCCCGGTGGTTGTGGGGGTCTGCGGGCGGGGGGGATTATCGGAATCTGGAAGACCCCTTTAACAAAGGGGACTACCAGATCCCGGCCCCCCTATGTGAATTGGTAATGGGGTACATTGTACCCCTACCATTTCACAAAGAATGTGTAAAAAATGTTAAAAATGACAATAGCCGGTTTTTGAAAATTCCTTTATTAATGTCTTCTCCTTTCTTCCATCGTCTTCTTCTATCTTCTTCTTCCTTCTTCTTCTTCTTCCATCTTCTTCTTTTCTTCATTCGGATTTCTTCCTCCATCTGTTCTTCATCTTCCTCTTCATCTTCCTTCTTCCTTTGGTGTTCTCGTCCGCATCTTGCTCCGGCTTCTTCTTCCCTTCTTCTTTCTTCGGCCACTCCGTTTGAATTGGAGGTTCCCGCTGTGTGACGCTTCAGTTCTTCAGTTCGCCTCTGGGTCCGCTGGCACCCGGTGGCCCGCCCCCCTCTGACACCACGGGGAAAGTCCCCGTGAAATCCATGTGCATCAGAGGGGGGCGGGGTCACCGGGTGGCAGCGGACCAAGAGGAGAAAAGAAGAAGATGGAAGAAAAGAGAAGACATTAATAAAGGAATTTTCAAAAACCGGCTATTGTCATTTTTAAATTTTTTGACACTTTTTGTGAAATGATAGGGGTACAATGTACCCCATTACCATTTCACATGGGGGGGGCCGGGATCTGGGGGTCCCCTTTGTTAACCACCGTGCAATGGTTGTGGGGATGAGGCCCTTGTCCCCATCAACATGGGGACATCCTCCCCATGTTGAGGGCATGTGGCCTGGTACGGTGCAGGAGGGGGGGGGCGCTCTCTCGTCCCCCCCTCGTTTCCTGCGGCCTGCCATGTTGCGTGCTCGGATAAAGGGTCTGGTCTGGATTTTTGGGGGAACTCCACGCCATTTCTTTGTTTTTTTTTTAAATTTGCGGCAGAGTTCCCCTTAATATCCATTCAAGACCTGAAGGGCCTGGTAATTGAATTTGGGGGGACCCCCACACTTTTTTTTTGTTTTTATCAATAACTTTTCTATGTATTGCCGGGAGCCGACAATTCATTAATAGCCGCGAGTGAGTTTTAAATGACTTTTTTTCCTTCAGAAATTACACTTTGTGCAGGGACAGTTCTAAGCATGGGAAACAAGCGTGACTTTACATGCATATTTCCGAACACCGGACCCGAACCCGAACATACAGTGAATTGTTCGGGTTCGGGTCCGGGACCCCAAAACCCAAAAGTTCGGTACGGACCCGAACTTTACAGTTCGGGTCCGCTCAACCCTAAATTACAACGTTTAGATTCCTCAAGCAAAGCTCCCCCAATGATAACTGTATGCAATTTTAAATTTACTGTCTCAGTTTCTGATTGGTTTTGTAACCTCTGACAAACCTTATGGCTATTATCAACTGCACTCTGTAACTGCGCAATTTCCTCAACCTTATCATTCAAAGAACTTTCCATTGTTAAACAGCAAGATAACAAGCCCTGCACAATACAACCTTTTACTTTCTGAAATTTTGCTATCAAAAATATTTTTCTCTAAAAATTCCTTCTTCATAGTCCACATTGTTGTAATCCGATTTATGTGGGGCAATATATTATTATATATATGTATAAGTACAAGATTGACCAGGCCAGATTTCAGTTGACTTTGGTATCTGTAATCTAATTACACATATCAAAGGGTGTTTGTTGTCCAAAGGGCCAAACAAGATTTACTGCACATATCAGAGGGGGCTTGTTGATGTTAAGATGCAAGAATCCAGGATAAGTCTATTTTACATATCAAAAAACTGTGCTCAGGCCACCTTTGGTATCTGTAATCTAATTGCATATGTCAAAGAGGGCTTGTTGATGTTATTATGCAAGAATGCAAATTAAGGCATGTGATGACTGTAGCCGTCTCCGGCTAGAGGGTCACTCTCTAGCCCCGTACACACGATCGGATAACCTATGGATTTTCGTCCAATGGATTTGTCCATCGGAAATCCGATGAAACTGTTTTTCATCAGTCTTGGCCACACACCATCAGTCAAAAAACCGACCGTTCCAAACGCGGTGACGTAAAACACTCCGATGAGCCGAGAAAAATGAAGTTTAATGCTTCTGAGCATGCGTCAACTTGATTCTGAGCATGCGTGGGTTTTTTAACCGATGGACTTGCCCATAGACGATCAAAAATTCCCATTGGTTTTTTATCCATCGGAAAATTTTGAAACAAGTTCTATTTTTTACAAAAAGACAGATGGGTACCATACACGGTCGGTTGGTCTGATGAAAACCATCCATCGGACGGTTTTCATCAGTCAAACCAATCGTGTGTACGGGGCTTTAGTCATTCTGAAAGACAGAGTGTAAGATCAAAGACGGACAATCAAATTGCTCAGCCATTCAGTAGATAGGCAATATAAGCTGGCATTCTGTTTACTCAAGAGATATTCTGTATGAATATGAAGGCACAGGTCTAGCTAGAATTGATCTAGGAGAAATGGGACTATGAATTATATATATATATACTCTGTTGGAATTGTTGTAATCTGTGCAAGTATTGGACTTTGTTCTGTATTGGAAGTCAATTAAAGTGCATTCTCTGGAGAACTTGGGTGTTGCTGCGGAAACATAACTTACATCATCATTATAATAACTAAATATTAATTATCTACTGGGGACACGACACTATATATTACATCACTACATTGGTGCCATTCAAGCGACCAGAAGTGCATTTTCAGGACTTAGTAACATAACTCATGATAACAACAATCCTGTGAGGTGGACAGAAGTCTGATGGAGACCCAAGAGCTGTGCTGTGACTCTAATGTCTGGTTGTGACATAAGAGAGTCTGATATACAAGATTAAACAAGTTTGGAGACTGGAAACAACAAAAAAAGGACTGTGTCGTGTACCAAAAGACCTGAACTAGAAGCTGAACTAGTATCTTATGCGGTGAGTAAAATATTTCATTTTTTTAAATTATTAGTAATATAGCCAAAATGCTTACTCAGTGTGAAGCTAGTGTCATTTCAGATAAAGTTAACAGATAGGTATTAAAATGTATTAAGCGTCATGGCAGTCCTTACGAAATTCCAGAAAAATGTAAGCAGACATGGACTATGATGAAGGAATTTTTAGAGAATTTTTTTTTTTTATAGCAAAATTTCAGAAAGTAAAAGAAAATGTTGTATTGTGGCGGGCTTGTTATCTTGCTGTTTAACAATGGAAAGTTCTTTGAATGATAAGGTTGAGGAAATTGCGCAGTTACAGAGTGCAGTTGATAATAGCCATAAGGTTTGTCAGAGGTTACAAAACCAATCAGAAACTGAGACAGTAAATTTAAAATTGCATGCAGTTACCATTGGGGGAGATTTGCTTGAGAAATCTAAACGTTGTGATGAATTATCAGAGGGAAATGAGAGATTAAAATTAAGAATTATGGAATTAGAGAAGAGATCTCAGGAATGCAGATATGCATCAAATCTTGGATTCAGCAATCTTCAGCAAAATACAAACACAAACTTTCTATCAAATGAAACAGAACCTCATATTAAATCTGATAATTCATTGCCAGCCACACCCACTGTGACCACCACAGTTTACAACAATAATAATAATAATAATAATACAGGTGAAGTTCAGCTTGTAATGAAGCATTTGAAACCAAAAGAACTAGATGCAATTCTTAAAGAAATAGAAAAAGGTTCCCTGTCATGATTTTAACAGATTTTTGAAGTGGTTTTGTGACTTGCAGAATGTCAGAGATATGTATAGTCTAAAATCATCTGACTTAGAAAGAGTTTTGCAACATTCTATAGGAAATGGTCTTTGGATGAGAATTAAACAGATCTGTATTCAGCCTCTGAGGACAAGGGACATATTACTGGAATTATTATGTGTTGTGTATGGGGTACGTTCTGATGTTACTATTTATGGGAGGATCAAACAAATGCAAAACGAATCTCCCTATGAATTGTCACACAGGATAGCAACTATTATGGAATTATTGGTCGGACTCGGTAATAATCTTGCATTTGAGCGTGGAGGCTCGATACATATGAGTATGTTTCTAGATGCTTTGCATGAAGATATCAAACAAAATATTTTATTAGTTACCCCAAATCCTCATGATTTAAAAGATATATTTTTGAGGGCAGATCATTTATGGAGAAAGTCAAATGAGCAAGCTGTCAAAATTGATGTAGCCACATTGTTTATGACAAACACTGAACAGAAAGATCAAAAGATAATATCTAATGATCACAACAAGAGAGGAAATTCTGGGTCAAACATAGGTGATAATAACATGAACAACAGAGCTGAACAAAATAATAATAAGAAAAGGACCTGGATACCATTTTCTCAATTAAAACAGAAGTATGACCGCCTGAAAATTGAGTATGACAAGATGAGAAAAGAATGTGACACATTATTGGAACAGTTGTACACGGTGTCATAAATGCAAATGTACATTCTCCAGATCTGTTTTTGAATGCAAATGACGCTTCTCTAGCAGTCGGGGTGAATTCTACCTGCCTACCTTAACACAAATGTAATTTTGTCTAACCCTCCCCTTTTTTTCTTACTCTCTTCCTGTATTTAAAATTTTAATAAAAAAATGTACTCCCAAAAAATGTATAAAATTTTAAGAAATTACACAAGGAAGTCTAAAGAAGTTACTGAATACAGCAACATTTTAATGTCACATCTTAGAAAGGTTTCTGCTGGATGTATTTCCTAGCTCATCATGCTAATAGGTTCTAAAATCTTTTTTAAAGCTTAAAATAGGAGCTCAATGAAAATCTCCTTTCCACTGGCATGTGCTCAGGAAAGATTAGCAATTTCTACTTGTTCATCTTTATTGGAAAGGAATGGTGCTACATAAAGAATCTATTTAATTTTCACACAAATCCATAGCTATTATTGATCTAGGACTCAAATGGAGAAATTATATTTCAGTTATAGCTAGTACAAGCAATAACTTATTATCATTGCTTACTGCTGCATTCCAACACATAGGCTGCCATTACATATTTAAGGGCTCATTCTCATCTCATCATATTGGGCTGTGTTGGGCTGTTTTTCCCAGCATAGACAGAGAATTATGGTGCATGTCCAATTGTTTAAATTCACACCAACGGGCTGCATTCATTGACGTGCGCTGAAAACATAGGACAGGTTGTAGTGCACAGAGCGGATATCCAGCATGCCTTTTCCAAATTGTCTATTTGATTAAAGCTAATGTGTTTTGGATTATTCCAATATTATAATCATTGATGTGACATATGCTGATATGGTTTAGTATGTGATGTAGATTTTATTATAAGTTTTTAATTTTTGTAATAAAGAGCTTGGATTTCATTAGTTTTGGTTCCTATCTTGACACAATTAAAGTTCAATTTTTGCTATTCCCCTCCCCTATAGGGGTGTGGTAAAGATATAAATTTTTTCTTGGTTTTTGGCCTAATACAGAGAATTCAGTCAGGAAAAAAAACAAAACATTTGAGTTTAGAGCCACTTTAAAGTTGAATTGTTTAAAAAAGGGTAAACACTTCAATGCCTTTTTCCATTCCATCAATGTGGATTAAGCACATCTTAATGCACCCGCTGGTGTGAATGAGCCCAATGAGACTAACCCCTACTCTTATTTTATTATTGTATTTTCTTACTGTGGTGTGACTTATAGACTGAGATGTCTGTTAGTAAATTAGTGATGCGTAAGGATACTGATAGAGGGAATCGAGGGGTCGAGGGATAGATTTTGGTGTCATTAGCGTACAAATGGTATTAAAAAAGCCATGGGAGACTATCAGCTGACCCAAGGAGGAGGTGTATATCAAGAATAGGAGAGGTCCAAGAAAAGAAACTTGGGGGACCTTGGGGGGGGGGGGGGGGCGGGTAGAATTGTAAGTGACACTAAAGGTGTGGTGGTATAGGTAGGATGAGAACCAACAAAGAGTACAGTCAGGAAGATCAAAGAAGTAAAGTTTTTTGAGGAGGAGGGGGTGGTCAACCATATCAAAGGCAGCCGAAAGGTCCAGGAGTAGAAGTACAGAATAGTGTCTATTGGGTTAGGTTGTGTAGCGCACAGACCCCTTTTTTTACCTGCATTAACTTTGGCTCCTCGCAGGAATAGAGAGGCACACCGCACCACAAGCCCGTACCCTCCTGTGTGAAGAGGTTGAGCGGTGTTGTTGATGGGTTTTTCACAGTTAGACAACCAGAGAATGTCTCTCACCTCTATTTTCAATAAAGATAAGTCCTTGTATCCCCACAGTAACTTGAATGTCCACACTAGCTGCACTCCAACGTAGATATTTATTTCTTATAAAACACAGTCTCTGACAAAATAGGTTGGAGGGAGAACAGGACAGCTTAAGAGGTGGATGAGGTCCAGGCACAAACGTTACACAATTCACTGCTCCGATTCTCAAGCAGACTCAGCCCATTCGGATAGTCTCCCTAGCTTGGGACTAGCAGCCGAAATGACGCTCGAACTTTACCCTTGGTCTCTGCCACAGACCTGGTGAACTTGGTCTCTGTTCAAGGAGAAGACATCCCTCCAGAGAGTTACCCTTCCTTCACTGTGACTTCCGCACCAGTCCTTCGGAACGGTTCCTCCCCCGGCCTCCTCATCTAGGATACGGGTCCACTCGCAAGGCGGCACCCTGAGATTCCTCGATCCCCGATGGGCTCCAGCCGAAGGTGCTGGGCCCAGACCTTTGGCGCAGTCCCAGGGCTAAAGGTGCCTGGGACCCTTGACAACAATCCGCAGACCAGCCCCTGGGCTAAAGGTGCCCAGGGCAGACAGGAACAAGAACCCTGGGGTAGGACCGCCGACAACGAACCCTCAACAGGCAGCATCTGCCCCTTTTATATCCTCTCCCAGCATGCCCAGCAGGTAGACCACACCCACTGTATGGTTGCCAAGAGAGGACACACAAGGAACAGCACTGTATCAGCGGTTCAACCCTAGCCTACTATGGCAGCACCACCTGCAGGCCACAGGGAACTGTACACCAATACTCCACCTGTGGACAAAAATGGTTTCAAGAACTCTATCAATTAGGGTGTTTGGGCATAACTACCACCCAAACACTTCCCCTAAATTTAGCACCCCACTACAGTTGTTATTAAACAGTTTGTGAGTTTTTGGAGGGCAGTTTATTCTCAGTGAGATGGTCACTCAGTTGGTTGTAGACCAGATGTTCGAAGAGTTTTGGGGACAAGTGGAGCAAAGAGATGGGGCATAGGTTGTTAAGATTGGTGGAGTCCAGTGAGTGCATTTTAAGTATGGGGGTGACTAGTGCATGTTTTAGAGAATTACGGAAGATGTCATAAGAGAGGGAGAGATTAAAGATGTTAGAGAGTGTGGGATAGAGCCAGAGGGCGACTATAGTATTTAAGAGGGAGCAGGGTCTAGGGAAAAATGTTTAGGTTAGCAATAGAAAAAAAGTTTAGCAATCTCATCTATAGTAGTGGGTTTAAGCTGTTATTTGTTATTCCTATTACATAATCCCTATCGCTGAAATATGCACTATATGGCCGTTTGTGGTCACCTGACCATCACATCTATATCATCTTGTTAGACATTCAGTTCTAAAACCATGGGCATTAATACAGAGTTGCCCCTCTTTTGTAACTATAGCAGCCTCTATTCTTCTGTGTGGTGTGTTGTGGGAATGTGTTCCTTTTGGTCAAAATAGAATTTTGATGGTCAAACAAGCATTTGTGAGGCAAGGTATTAATGTTGGATAAGACCCACCTCACAATCAGTATTCCAATTTGTACCCAAGTGTTTAGTAGGGTTGAGACTGAAGTTCCTCAACAACAAAATTATGACTCCCCCCCCCCCCCCCCAGATCAATGCTGCAGTGGCTAATTGAATGCTTATCTTTCTAGCAGGACTGCTTGACAGACTGAAATTTGGCCAGTTCCTGCTGAAATGGTTGAACTTCAAAACATGTATACTCAGCTGAAGGCTCCAGTGCTCAAGTTCACAGCTGCTACAAAGGAGAGAAAATTGGGGAAAGAAGATAAGACACTACCCTTGTAAGTTTAACTCTTTTGTGCCTCCCAGGCAGCACAGTTTTCTAGTCACCTCTTCTGCTTTTCTTTTCTCCCCTCCCTAATCTGTCTTGTTCAGTATAGTCTGTTATTCCTGTTGCTTCCCCCCCAGCAGCTGTAAATCTCAAAGTGAATTGGCCCTCTTTACTCCTCAGATTTTTGGCACAATTTTTGGTATAGAGAGAGAGACTGAGGCTGTGCAGAGCAGGAGGAGATCATGCATTACTGGATTTTCAACAGTATAGGCACTTATTTTTAGTGTTTACATCACTATACCTACAAAAGGGGCCAGCATGAAGTAATCTATCAGGACTTTATTTTCTGACTAAAGTTCTGCTTTAAGGTCTATGACTATTGGGTACTTGGTAGCCATTTTCACAGCTCTGATGGTGGCCACACCGAAAAGGCAGTCACATATGATATGATTCATGCTAGGGATAATACTAATCTTTTGAGGAATGATTGATGTATGCAGTGAAATAAAGATTGAAAGGAGAATCGCTCAAGCTGGGATTCAAAATTAAACTAATTAATCACCTGCGAATCAAAAATGAATAAAAAAGGTTTTATTTTTATTTTAGAAGCACAGAACACAAACCATCATCAGTAAAGATTACATCTTGTGTTCTGTGTTTCTGCTCAGATCCCAAAAAAGGTGCTGCAGCCAGAGTGTGATGAAACCTTTGATGTAGGACTAACCCATGAAGTGCATTCTCTTGCATGTGGATATCATATGGACTTGAACAATTGAGCCCTTTTTCATAAACCTATTTACTGTATAAACTTTTTTTATGATTTATATGAACTTTATTGGATTATCTTGGGTTGCAGACTTGCAGTAATTATAATTGTTGTGCTAAAATACATATTGTTTCCTTTATTTTTGCTTTATATATTTATTTTTTACTGCTAATGATGCATGTAACAGTTACTTACAGTTCCCTATGAATGCAATAGCAATGTGTGTGTGTCATTACTGGATAAGGGTCATGTGACACTGTGGAAGTGGTATAAAGGCTAAAGTTCACCTTATGCATCATGTTACACCTGTATTTTGTGGGTAACATGCAACATGGTGCAAATGCCTTCCCTCCCACCCTTAAAGTGGTTGTAAACCCACTCTTGCAACTGGCACCTACAGGTAAGCCTAGATTAGTTAACCACTTCAATACAGGGCTTTTTGTACCTATTCAATACCGGGCCTATTTTGGCACTTCTCTCCTACATGTACAAATCATCATTCTTTTGCTAGAAAATTACTCAGAACCCCCAAACATTATATATGTTTTTTTAGCAGACACCCTAGGGAATAAAATGACGGTCATTGCAACATTTTTTCTTGCACAATATTTGCGCAATAATTTTTCAAACGCCTTTTTAAAAAAAAAAAAAATGGTTTCATGAATTAAAAAATAACAAAACAGTAAAGTTAGCCCAATTTTTTGGAAACATATGAAAGATAATGTTACGCCGAGTAAATAGATACCTAAGATGTCACGCTTTAAAATTGCGCACACTCATGGAATGGCGCCAAACTTCGGTACTTAAAAATCTCCATAGGCGACGCTTAATTTTTTTTTACAGGTTACCAGGTTAGAATTACAGAGGAGGTCTAGTGCTAGAATTGTTGCACGCGCTCTAACGCACGCGGCGATACCTCACATGCGTGGTTTGAACGGCGTTTACATATGTGGGCGACTTACGTGTGCATTCGCTTCTGATCGCGAGCTACCGGGGACAGGGGCGTTTTAATATTTTTTTATTATTATTTATTTATTTAACTTACTTATTTATTTATTTTTTTACAATGATTTTACTTTTTTTTTTTTTTTGATCACTTTTATTCCTATTACAAGGAATGTAAACATCCCTTGTAATAGGAATGTGTGTGACAGGTTCTCTTTATTGAGAGACGCGGGGTCAATAAGACTCCACATCTCTCCTCCAGGCTGGAAAGCATGAGATCAGTGAAAATTTTTTCACTGATTTCATACTTATAGCCGCAACGGCGGCTTTGTTTACATTTTTGAGACCCGGGCGTGACGGCATCACATCGCGCCCGGGCCTCCGACGATCATAGAGATGACTGGTGACCATCTGGTCACCAGTCATCTCTATGCTCATCACGTGACTCCACCAACGATGCCGGAAGATTCGCTCCGGGTCCCCGATCGCACGGGGGAGCCCGGAGAAGCACCGGATGGCGGCGGGAGGGGGGGGGTGTCCCCTCCCGCCGCCTATAAGAACGATCAAGCGGCGGAACCGCCGCTATGATCGTTCTTATGGTGCACAGAATCGCTGGCACTTCAAAAGGATATCTGAATGATGCCTCTAGCTGCAGGCATCATTCAGATATCCCCCTACAAAGCCGAGGACGTCATATGACGTCCACCCAGGATGGGAGATCCCATCTGTGGACGTCATTTGTCTATGGCTGGGTAGGGAAGTGGTTAAGGCTTACCTGTAGGTGTTTGCAATACAAGGTTTAGGAGATATTTGCCAAAAAGAGTACACCGATGTGTACGGCGCATGCGCGCCGTAGATATCGGCGCAGGCGCACTGTAAATGCCGGTTTTATAAATGATAACGCCGGCTTTTACGGCTCCCGCGCGCATGCGCGGAGTGACGTCATTGCCGCTCCGGCCAATCACAGCGCTGGAGCGGCGATACCCGGAAGTAACCTCCAGGAGAGATGGCTGCGACTGGAGGGGGAGACGAGGATGGATTCAGGGGCTTCGATCTAAGCTAAGTAATGCATAATGAGCTAGTATTCTAGTCATACTAGCTCATTATGCCTTTGTCTTGCAGGTTTAAAAAAAAAAAAAAAAAAAAAAAAAAAAAAAAAATGGGTTTACAACCACTTTAAACTGCCTACCAAAAGACGGCGCCGCACTGATTTGGACAGTGCCATTGCCGGCAATAGCATGTGAAATCGCATGCTAAATCGGCCCAATTTGAATGTGGGCTTAAAATCTGTGCAGCCGGGCTGAACGGCTGTGTTATTCATTCACAGGGATCTGTGAATTAATACTGTACACTACAAATCCTGTCTACCACTGCGAACAGACTTATAGTTCTTAACAGACTATGAAATCAGTGCCATCATAGACCATTGAATCTTCTTAAAGCGGAGTTCCACCCAAAAATGGAAATTCCGCTTTTCGGAACCCTCCCCCCCTCCGGTGTCACATTTGGCACCTTTCAGGGGGGAGGGGGGTGCAGATACCTGTATAATACAGGTATTTGCACCCACTTCCGGGAATGACTCTCATGGGAGTCACTCCACTTCCCCCCCCGCTGCCTTCTGGGAGACACACTGGTCCCAGGAGAAAGCGGGGACCACTGGAAACGCGCCGCACTACTCGCGCATGTGCAGTAGGGAACCGGGTAGTGAAGCCGCAACGCTTCACTTCCTGATTCCCTCACCGAGAATGGCGGCGGCGAAAGCCGAGAGATGAGCGATTGCTCAGCTTCGGCTGCCGACATCGCTGGACTCCAGGACAGGTAAGTGTCCATTTATTAAAAGTTAGCAGCTGCAGTATTTGTAGCTGCTGGCTTTTAATGTTGTTGTTTTTCGCGGGACCTCCGCTTTAAAATTTTCAAAATTCACTCCAGGTCCTCAAAATTATTTGGCTCCAACAAAAGTGGGCTCACATACATATCAAAAGTGGTTCGATACTATCTATTATTCCAGGATCAATGAAAGCCATTAAGGCAGACATCTTGCGTCATATGATAATAGCCGCTAGGACAATAATAGCTTGGAACTGGCGAAAAGCAAAAAGCCCTACAATAGTAGAATGGGTCTGTGAGATGAGGGAAATGCAATCCATGGTGGAAATTACTATGTTTGAGGAGAATTCAAGTACAGGCAGTCCCTGGGTTACAAACAAGACATGGTCTGTAGGTTTGTTCTTAAGTTGAATCTGTTTCTAAGTTGGAACAGGTACATTTTTTAAGTGTAACTCCAGCCAAAAAAAACATTTTTAAGCTTTTTGGATAGCATAGGGAAGGGTTATCACCCCTGTAACATTTGTTTTGCTGTCTGTGCCCCTGTTCAGAAGATTTCATCTCACTTTCTGTCCCAATGACAATTGGATTTTGACAATTTTGGGTTGTTGTGGAAACAAGGATTGGTGATAAAGCATCAGTGGAGGTGACTTTTTCCCATATTAACTCTTAAGCCCTGTACACACGATCGGATTTCCGATGGAATAAAATCCGATGGATTTTTCCATCGGATTTCCGATGAAGCTGACTTCCATCAGTCTTGCCTACACACCATCAGTCGAAAATCCGACCGTCCCAAACGCCGTGACGTAAAACACTCAGACGAGCCGAGAAATATTAAGTTCAATGCTTCTGAGCATGCGTCAACTTGATTCTGAGCATGCGTGGGTTTTTTCTCCGATGGAGATCCACAGAGACGATCGGAATTTGCTATCGTTTTTTTTCCATCTGATAAATTTAAAACATGTTCTATGTTTATTCACCGATGGAAAAAAGACCGATGGGGCCCATACACGATCGGTTTGTCCGATGAAAAAAGTCAATCGGACTGTTTTCATCTGTAAAACCGATCGTGTGTACAGGGCTTAACAGGAATGAATTTCCCTTCCTAGGGGTAGATTTCCTCTCACTTTCTGTTGTCTCCCTCCTGTAAGTAGGAGTCTTTTGTAAGTCGATTGTTTTATAATGTGATTAATTTATATGTATTTGTATAACTGTTTTAAAAAAGAAAAAATTTATAAAAAGAGATTGAAAACAAACGTGGCTTGGAAACCCCTAGCAAATAATTCAGGAAAAAGCAACAAAAAACAAAAAAACAAAGCTAGATGGGGACTCTAAACTAAACCTACAAAGAACTGGGTCTCTGTAAGTAAATTTATAAATCTAGACCAATGCCTCATTAAAAATCCACTTTTGTTATACACATATCACATAGACAAATATGAAATCATACATGATCCCCATGGGTATCACTCTGTTTATATTGCACAAATACTTGATATTCTTATTCAATTTTATATCTATAAATAATAAAATGACAGATTCCGGGTAATTTAACATTGGCTATAGGCAGAAAATACATATATACAGTCCCATGATGGATCCATGTAGAAAACCAGGAACAACTATTGCACATTTGAGTGGAGCAGAAAATAATTCCCAGTGCTTAGCTGTCCTATTCCTGTGGCTACTGATTCAAGCACCACCTCTTCAGGCACTGCCAGTCAACCTGGCTACAGCTGCCCATCTTACTAGCCCTTCTGGCTAAAACTTCACAGTCCTCCCAGACTGACTCTGCATCCATCACAGACTGCTTGCACCCAGTCCCTTCAGGCATGCCTTTCAGTCCTCTGACTGTAACACTCACCAGTCCTCCTGGCTGTCTTCCTCCCTGATGATTTGCCTTGTAGTGTTCTCCTGCTGTCCTCTCCTTGCTCCCGTGCCTCCTGGTCAGGACACCTCTCTGTGACTTGAAGAGGGGTCTCTTCCACACCCAAGCCCAGGCCTGAGTTCACCCCCCCCCTCAGACTAGGGGGCTACTCTCAAAGGCCTCCAACAGCCTAACACTCCATCTCCATCTTCCGCCTGAACTCCACTGCCCCCAGCTGGACTGACCCTAAGTATTTGAGGGGGCCTGCCCCCTGCCAACCCATCTGTTGGGGATTGGTCAGGGCCCTTAGAATACTCCAGGTAGCTCCTCCTCCCCTCCTTCTGGAATCTTTTGCTAGTTTCCAGAAGTAGGGGGAGGTATCAGTGATGCTGCCTATGAGTCATACTAGCCTCCCTGAGTCACTCAACCCTGACCCAGAAAAACACATAGGCTTGGCTGCCAGCCAAGCCTGAACAATTCCCCTACACTATACAAAAACTAATCTTAGCACTCTAGCAACACTAAGGGGTGCCACACAAGGATCAAAGGCAGTAAATGTTTACAGTAGAGTCCATAAAACTATTTTCCGTATATAGTGTGGTCTAGAGGAGGTCTCAAGTTCTGGTTCCATCAGTGGCTCATGCTTAATTTAACCGTCAAACATCCTGCATATTACACAATAGTATTTGGTACAAGAGCAACTGATGGAACCAGAACTGTTATGCCCTGTACACACGAGCGGAATTTCCGTCGGAAAAAAGTTGGATGGTTTTTCCAACGGAATTCTGCTCAAGCTTGGCTTGCATACACACGGTCACACAAAAGTTCTCAGAACTTTCGAGCATTAACGCGGTGACGTACAACACTATGACAAGGCGAGAAAAAGAAGTTCAATGTTTCCAAGCATGCGTCGAATTGTTTCTGAGCACGCGTGTTTTGCATACAGATGAACGGATTTTCAGATAGGAATTTTTTCCGTCGGAAAAATTGAGAACCTGCTCCCAAACTTTTGCTGGCGGAAATTCCGACAGCAAAAGTCTGATGGAGCATACACACAGTCGGAATTTCCGATGAAAAGCTCACATCAGACTTTTGCTGGTGGAAATTCCGCTCGTGTGTATGCGGCATTCGTTTCCCAGCATATGTACCTATATAGAGCTGCTCAAACAGGAACTGATGAGCTTCTTAAGTGAAACAGCCTTCTTGCATGCCTATATAATAGCCCTATAGTATACTTATTGGCCATTAACATCCACCATCGAGGCCTTCAGGACCAGAGTTGGTAGGGGAAATGTATAATCCTATGCCATCCTGACCGGTTTCGCTGGTGCTCCCAGCTGCATCAGTGGTAAGGCATATTTGTCTACTTGATATGTGTATAATAAAAGTGAATTTTTATGAGGCATTGGTCTAGATTTATAAGTCTACTTACAGAGACCCAGTTCTGTGTAGGTTTGGTTTAGAGTCCCAAACTAGCGTTTATTCTTTGCTTTCTCATTGAATCTTCCTACAGTTCTCCAACTGACAGCCTGACAGAGGTACAGACAGAGAGTTTGAGGAAGAGTTTGCAGGTGCCTGACATTGCACCCATGATCCACTGATTGTCGGTACAATGCTTTGCAGGCTCCTGTAAAAAAAAATAAAAAAAAAATGCATTTTTTTCTTGTAAAACATGTGCATTTATTATTTTTTCCTTTCAATTGTGAACCAATCCATTTAACATCTAGAAAAAACATTCTCAACTAGAGTTCCTTCATAGTTTGCTTGGGGATCCTTGAACTGTGTCTGATAAACGTCCAATCTCATGGTGCATAGTTTGGTGGGCAACAGCACTACAGCACCACTATACTGTACCAAGGATTTTTTTTTACTGTCTGTAAGGGGGCTTTATGATCACTGATGTAAGGGGCAAATCCTTTGCACTAACTTCCAATGTAATGGCATTCTTCCCACTGACCCCCAATAAATTGTTTTTTAGTAGGGGTTTGCTGAGATCTGAAAAATATTTCAAACGTTCCCTTGGGGTAATAAGATGTAGAAAGGCTGATCTAGACTGTGAAAATAATAAAAGAGTGCAGACTGGCATGCACAGCACCTGAATTGGAACAGTACTTGCATAGAAGGTGGCATGATTGGTATTCAATGTATATATAAAGGTTAGGGTGATTATTATTTTACCTTGTCAGGGTATATAGATGTTAATGTACACAGCAGTGACCTACAGAAGACTCTACTGTCACACTTAGAAAATGATTTAACTGTGGCCGAAAGGGTAATGGTTCTGTGCCTGTTCACAGCTTAGCTGCCTGATATACTATTTGATATACTAAACACATCTCATGACTGCCAACTTGTCTCAGGAGACACATTTTCCTTACCTATGAAACAGAGGTTAATAAAGACACTGGGGATAAGAGTCACTTGGTATGCACCTCAAGGATATGTAGGTGGCCTTGTGTAACAATTATGCTGGGAATTCAGAAAACCAATATACAATAAAAACACTGCCTCCCTTAACTATACAGAAAGTAAACATTGCTTATTTTAATGACTTTTTTCCTTTGTGTGTTCATGTCCCTCTTTCATCTTGGTTTTTGCCTGGACTGCTACTGCGATTTTCTGAAAGCTCTATTATAACTCTGTTGTGACCTCTGTAACTTATGAATTTTTAATGCAACACACTTTCATTTATTTAAAATCCAACCCCCAATAAGCCTTTTATAAAACAAAAGTGCCTTGTGAGTCTCAAATCTCAAACTGTGATTGTAAATCAAGCATTAAAGTAAGTGTAAGTAAAGGGGACAATCCGCGCTATCCCTATTTGGCAGAAAAGATATTTTAACAAAGAATGCCAAAATTCAACCAAAGTGAAAAAATTATATATATATAAATATGTGAAATATATAAAGTGCACCGTGAAAATACACATATATAAACAGATATTCAAATCCAAAAAGTGAAAAAATGGTGCTGCAATAACAGTTCAGAATAACAAACTACAAATGTATATAAAGTAAAAAATGCGCAACCCAAAAACTAGTGAAGAAAAAACAAAAAACAAACAGTAATTATTTCCATGAATTGCTTCTGGAAAAATATTAGTGTACTCAAAAGAAGGGAGATGTATAAACAAAACCTCAATGTGTGTATATCTAGTATACGTAAGATTCAAACACGTATGATAAAAAAGTGAAAAAGTTCAAAAAGTGTGCAACATATAGTGTTCATAAAAATATACATAAAAAATTAAAAAAATTGTCCACACAAAAAATAAATAAATAAATAATTGGAAGCGAAGGTGCCAATCCTCCTCACTTTCTTCTTTTAGCAGGTGATAAATGACTCAATCAGGTAATAAAGATGTCTGCTTACCAAATCCAGTGGACCCCCATTACAGGGATCAAACAGGCATGATAGACGTATACTCCGGACATCTGATGTAGGAAATCAGGTACTCCTCTAAATCCAATGCTCCGCTGCTGCACCGTGTTCAAACCAAATCCTCTCAGTGTAGGAAACCAATCAGAGGCACCGCTTATAATATGTTGGGGGTAAGAACAAAAAACTTCATGGTGCAGAGTGATTAAAAGGAAAAAAACCCTTTATTGCATACTAAAGGCTGACATCCACAGAAGATAAAAAGATATATGGAGAGAGGGCGCACTGACTGCCCACAGTCTCTGACAACAGTTTAAAAAAGCAATCAGCTGTAGCTCACGCCTAACAGCTGGTGCGTGATGATCTTGAATTCCTGAGCTCCACCCGACGCTGCGTTTCTCCCTACAGGGCGTCCACTGGGAAGGGAGGCTCTCCATATATCTTTTTATCTTCTGTGGATGTCAGCCTTTAGTATGCAATAAAGGTTTTTTTTCCTTTTAATCACTCTGCACCATGAAGTTTTTTGTTCTCACCCCCAACATATTATAAGCGGTGCCTCTGATTGGTTTCCTACACTGAGAGGATTTGGTTTGAACACGGTGCAGCAGCGGAGCATTGGATTTAGAGGAGTACCTGATTTCCTACATCAGATGTCCGGAGTATACGTCTATCATGCCTGTTTGATCCCTGTAATGGGGGTCCACTGGATTTGGTAAGCAGACATCTTTATTACCTGATTGAGTCATTTATCACCTGCTAAAAGAAGAAAGTGAGGAGGATTGGCACCTTCGCTTCCAATTATTTATTTATTTATTTTTTTTTTGTGTGGACAATTTTTTTCATTTTTTATGTATATTTTTATATTTTTATGAACACTATATGTTGCACACTTTTTGAATTTTTTCACTTTTTTATTATACGTGTTTGAATCTTACGTATACTAGATATACACACATTGAGGTTTTGTTTATACTTTATACATCTCCTTCTTTTGAGTACACAATAATATTTTTCCAGAAGCAATTCATGGAAATAATTACTGTTTTTTTTTTTTTTTTTCCTTCACTAGTTTTTGGGTTGCGCATTTTTTACTTTATATTAAAGTAAGTGTAAACCACAAATGAATAACATTAAGTTTGCTAAAGCACTGTGTATACCGGTAATAAAAGAAATTGTAATTTTAAAAAATAATTTACTGTTTTCATATTTTTTTCATCCTTTGTTGCATATCAACATTGCTGATCTCAAACAGCCTCTTTGCAGCCTCTTCCCATTTACATGCACTCCAACAACTACTGCATGTCACAAGTTGTCAGGAACTGCATACAAAATAATATTTACCCTAGGTTCACATCTCTGCATGTTTGCGGGCCGCATTTGCGCGGGCACGGCAGCCCATTCATTTCAATGGGCTGCCGTGCCTGCATTTCCGCAAAAAATGCAGACACTGCGATTTTACAAACGCGTTTCCGCAAAGCAGTGTGCTTTCATTGCAGGTGCGGGAATGGCTATGATTCCCGAACCTGCAGTCACAGGTGGAAGTGTAACCTAGGATTATGGTGGAATCACTTGGTATAATTTTAAATAAAACTGCAATTTAAACATGTAAAAAAAATATTTTTAAAACCAAATGCCATAATTCTTTTAAACCTCTCCCCAAATTTTCTTCCCCAAACACAAAAAGAGTCTTTTTTTTTTCTCGCTCACTTACTTTTGCTGAAATTGAGCTTCAATGTCATCACTGCTGTTAACATAACGTAGCAATATTGGCCCACTGGGAGATGATATCATTGAGGTGGGCGATGCCACATTCAGTTTCTGTTCTAGGTGCCTCTGTGGACTACAAGTCCCATAATGCTTTGGGACATTAGTGATACAGCATGTGCAATTGTGGGCATTAACGGTATTGTGGACGGCCAGGACAGCCAGGGAGTGTGATAAGCTGTCGGCCAACTGATGCCACAAGAATAGGTGGAACAGTCTGGGAGCTTGAGCAGCCTGGGTCCACCCACTGCAGACAGGAGCAACGTAATTACATTGTCATTAGGAATGAGCTTGGATTCAGCTCAAGGGTGTAACTGTAGGGGTCACAGGGGTCACAATTGCGACCCGTCGCAATGCTTCTGGGGGCTCCTGATGCTCCCCTGTCAGATTTGTCTACACCCGATACAAGGGGTGGCTTATAGAAGAGTCACTTCATTTTCCTCTTGGTTCCTGCAGCCGTTGAAAGCCTACTTCTCCTCCTCTCCCTCCCTCCGGCAGGCATTCGGCGTCTGCAGGAGCCAAGACGAAAATTAAGAAGTTCTTCTATATACTGCCCCACTGCTCCTCCTATTCAGCCTGGTGTTTCTGCTGCCCTGATCCACAATGTTGACAAGAAGCTGATCCGTGCAGGTAGCTGTCGTGGTCGGCAAATCAATTGAGCTGAAGCATTCCCCACCACACACATACATAAAGGAGCAGGAATGCTTGTGACATCATTGACCTAATAAAGCCACCTAGGTTCAGACTGAACCCAAGCTCATCCTTAATTGCCAGAAACAGAAACAAACTACACAAGGGCTGTTACCTACAGGCTGACCAAGAGAAATCTAATAGATTCCTTCATTCACATGACACAATGTGGATAAAGGAATCTCACCTGCTGGGTATGGTATCTGTCAAGATGTAGTCACTGTTTGGCCTACAATTTTCTAGGCTTCTTCGACAATTTCTTCCGGGCTTCTTCGAATTTCAGCATTGGCCAAAATTCAAGCTGTGTATGGCAGAATTTACTCAGTGGCTGCTTGACAAAATGAAAAACATAATAAATATTGATTAAAGTTAGGAGAAGACTGCTCTCTTGGTGCCTATGGCACACAAATATATGGCCTCTCGGTGGGTGAGCCATGGCGCCAAGCGTTCCCCATTGCAAACACAGCTGTGCCAAGGGCGTGCGCCCTGCGTGCTCCCGGCATAGTTACCGGTACTTGTGATCGGTAGCTTTCCGATCATGTGAACTCCGTGATAGCCAATTTATGGCGGTCACATAATCAAAGGGCCCCACCTCCCGGCATTTAAAAACCCTTAAAAGGTCGTGAGGCGCTGGCGCTAAGGGGTTAATATTTCTGACTGGAGTTCAGCTTTAAAATTCCTTTAAAATGCTAAAGCTTTTATGAGACTTTAGTGATTGGGTCTACATGTAAATTAACATGTAATGTAAGTTAAAAAGTGTTTCTTTAAATGTATTTCTTTGTATTGCATCAAGTTAAACTGGAGCTCAAAGCACTGGCCAAAACTCATACTAGTTTGAGTGGGCACCAGATGGTTGAAACATCAGATGGTTTCTTATCTGTCCTGTAGGCATCTGGGATGTCTAATTCCGTTTTCCCGACGGAATTCCTCTCAAGCCTGCCTTGCATTCACACGGTCAAACAAAAGTCCGGTGAACTTTTGACTGGCAAGAACGCGGTGACGTAAAAGACTATGACGAGCCGAAAAAATGAAGTTCTATGCTTCCGAGCATGCGCTGTCTTTTTCGTACAAGCATAAAGACGAACGGTTTTCCCGCTAGGATTTTTTCCTGATGGGAAAAAAGAGATCTGCTCTCTTTTTTTTCCCAGCAGGGCCCGGTTAAAAACAAAATGAATAGGGCATGGGGTGAAGGGTGCCCAAATTAAGATGGAAAAGTAGATATCACTGCGGATAGCACATATATCGAGTGTAATTTGGACACCCTTCACCCAATGCCCTATTCATTTTGTTTTTAACCGGGCCCTTGTATGTCCTCTGTGGCTACATCTTGAGCTCCTGCCCTTGGGCATTGCGGCACCCTTTGCTGGACGGTGGTCATTCCTGGAGGGTTTCCCCGGCTGGTATCATGTAACTCCTCTATTCTACCCGTATGTCCCCTGATGAAGCGGTCAAGCGAAACATGTCAGGACCCATACGTGTAAATACATATTAAATCAAACCAGTCGTATACCCTCATTATTATTGACCATCCAGCCACTGCTTTGCAATTATTGTGATTGCCACTACTATAGTTAACTGTTTTTGAACTTTATTAAAAATTGTTTAAATTTTACCACTTCTCTGTACTGGTTTCTCATTACCATATGAAATGCACCGTCAAGGTCCCCTTTCCATTTTTTTCTCACCTTGTATACATACATTATGAGATGAGGTGCTAACCTTTTTGGGTGTTTCTGCCAGCAGTTGGACTCCTGCTTCACTGGTTCATAGTATTATAGCAGTTGGATAGAACTAGGAACTGTGGTGGCAATATCTCATCAACTGAAGACCTGAACAAAACAGAGATACGTTTGCGGGGTCTTTTGGTTTTTCAAATAGCACATATCCTTTCTACCCATTGTTTAGTTGTGCTTTAGCCCTGGTTCACATTGATGCTACTTTGAAATCGCGCTACTTCACTTGAAGTAGCACGATTTCAAAGTAGCAAGGTCAGCGCGATTTCAGGTGCTACTTGATAGACATCTGTGTGGCTTCATGCACAGATGTCTATTGAAGTCACACCTGAAATCGGCAAAAGTAGTGCAGGAACTACTTTTGCAAATTGTTGCGGCGCTGCAAAATCGTTGTCGCACCGATTGGAAAAGTGCCATTGCCTCCAATAGGCTGCGACTTGTCATGCAATTTGATCTCTCAAATCGCATGACAAATCGCTCCAATGTGAATCTAGGCTTAATCTGTCATAATGAATGTTGAGACACACACCTAAGTTTAACAGATATGCAGGGACAGGTGCATGGACCTGGATGCAGAGCCAAATTAGGATAACACCTACTTTATAATTGTTGCATGTTCCCATTCAAGTAGCACAACTTTAAAAAAATATTTAAGGGCTTGTTCACACATGCATCACTATCCTGTGTTTATGCAGCATTTACTCAGCCTTTTAAAGCCTCATAACCACCTTCAACATCTGCTATGATTATTACAATGGCACCACATAGTGCTGTTTAGGGCTGGGACAAGGGGTAGGCAGAAGGGTCAGCTGCCCTGGGCGCAGTGTGTATTGTAGGAATGGGGCACTGCAAGTTCCTTCTTCTATAAGGCTGGCAGGAGTAGCGGCAATACTACTTCTGTCAGCCCAGTGCTGGAAGCAGCAAGGAGAGAGCTGGAAGGAGGTGCGGGCTGTGATCTCTCTCCCCCTACTCCTCATAAGTGTGCACATAATAAAGTGGGGTGCAATTTGCCATCTTTGCCCTGGGCACTGGATGATCTTGTTCCGCCACTGGTGCTGTTCACACAGGAGCAGTACCATTGTGTTGTGTTAAAAATTAAGCAACATGTCGCTTTTATGAGGCATTGACGCTCTTCAGCCGCCTCCATTGATAACTCTGTAAAAGCACCTTAATGGCACCTACAGCATTTTATGGCGTATAAGTGAACCATTTAAAAAAGCATTAGCTGGGCATTGGAGGTTCCTGTATCCCAGAATACACTGGGAAATAATAGAGAACTAGAACAGAGCAGCTCCAACCACTTTCTGTTAGGACAGAGCAGCCATGTGGTAACACCATTTGCTTTTGTGTGCAGGCAAAAGCATCAAGCCAGCCAGCAATAAGAGCAGAGGCATTTGCCCATGACCTTCCTTGGACCACTTTTGGTAGGTACTGACCACTGCAGACTGGAAAAATCCCACAAGAGCTGCAACTTTGGAGTTGCTGTGTCTTAGTCATCTAGCCATTACAATTTGGCCCTTTTCAAAGTCACTCAAATCCTTATGCCGCGTACACACGACCGTTTTTAATGATGAGAAAAATTACATTTTTTAAAATGGTCATTAAAAATGATCATGTGTGGGCTTCAGAGCATTTTTCACAACGTGAAAAATGGCCATGAAAAAATTGGAACATGCTCTAATTTTTCTCGTAGTTTTTCACCTCGTCATTTTTCTCCTCATGAAAAACGGCCGTGTGTAGGCTTTAACGACGTGAAAAAAAATGCGCATGCTCAGAATCAAGTATGAGACGGGAGCGCTCGTTCTGTTAAAACTAGCGTTCGTAATGGAGATAGCACATTCGTCACGCTTAACGGACTGAAAAGCACAAGGTTGAAAAGTGTGAATCGTCTCTCAACAAACTTTACTAACATGAAGGGTGGCGCCATCCGAATGGAACTTCCCCTTTATAGTGCCGTCGTACATGTTGTATGTCACCGCGCTTTACTCAAGCATTTTTTTCCACGAAAGTGTGTAGGCAAGGCAGGCTTGAGAAGAATCACGTTGAGAAAAATGCAGTTTTTTTCAATGACATTAAAACCGGTCGTGTGTACGCGGCATAACACTTGCTCTATTTTTTAAGTGTAGCGGGTGTTTGAATTTAGGGGAAGCATCTGGGTGGTAGTGTAACCCAGATGCACTAATTGCTAAGGGATCCGGGACCTTTTTCTGGTTCTTGGAGGACTTTGGTGGTGTGAGGTTCCTTGTGGTCCACAGGTGGCGCTGTTGCCCTGGGCCGGAGCTGAACTCACACCGCAAGACTGTGCCTTTTTGTCCTTCCCTGGAGCTGGTACAGCGGGGCAGGGAACCCGCTGTGACGCAAAGGGAGAGGGGATAAAAGGGGCGGACGCCCTTACCACAGGGTTCAGAGTTCGGAGTCCGGAGTGGGAGTCGGAGGACTAGGCCGCACCCAGGCACCTTCAGCTTGGGTGCTGGCGTTCCAGTGTTCCAGGCCTAGGTGCCCTTGACCTAGCCGGAGCGGAGATGGAGTCCATCTCAGGCACCTTTAGCCTGGGGTGAGGTACTATGGCGGATGCCTGGGGCTCAGTACCTTCGACTGAGTTCCACGAGGGTGGAGGAATCCGAGGGGGCCCTAACTCCTTGGGTGCCCGTGTCTGAGTTTGTGAGGACTGGTGTCCAGAACTTCTCTGAAGAGTCCGGCGCAGCATCGCTGGTGACAGAGAGGCCTACGGTTTCTCCCTTGGACGGATTTCCTTCCCCTGACAGGGGCCGTGCTAGCGAAGGTAATTCACGTTCTACCTCACATAGTCAGTGGCAGTGAATATTTACCACTGGTGATACCACAGTGGTTAGCAACAGAAGGGAAAGGATTGTGCCTCGATCTATCCCCATTATTATTCAGTACAGAAACTGTATGTTTGTACGCCAAGAAGAATAAAACTGAGTTGGACCTATTCACTGTGTGGAACTCTGGTTACTAGGAGCAAAGGAGTCAGGAACGAAGTACTGGACTTGACTCTAGGACACCTACACAAGGCCCAATCTTTCTGGCCTTCACCTCTCAGCTATGGAGGACTAGTGATGAGCCGAACACCCCCGGGTTCGGTTCGCACCAGAACCCGCGAACGGACCGAAAGTTCGCACAAACTTTAGAACCCTATTAAATACAGTGGATGCGAACGTTCAAAATCTAAAGTGCTATTTATAATGACTAATATGCATGTTATTGTCCTAAAAAGGGTTTGGGAACCCGGGTTCTGCACCAGGGGACATGTATCAATCCAAAAAAAAGTTTTAAAAACGTCCGTTTTTCGGGAGTAGTCATTTTAATGATGCATAAAGTGGAAAAAAAAAGTCAAATATTCCTTTAAATATCGTACCTGGGGGGTGTCTAAAGTATGCCTGTGAAGTGCCACGTGTTTCCCGTGTTTAGAACTGTCCCTGCACAAAATTACATTTCTAAAGGAAAAAAAGCCATTTAAAACTGCTTGCGGCTTTAATGTAATGTCTGGTCCCGGTAATATGGATGAAAATCTTTAAGAAAAATTGTAATTACACGCTCCTGTTAAACAGGGGCTGAAAAATTGGGCCTTAGCCACTGGTGCTGGTGCCACGACACTGCAACCTCTCCCAGATACTCTAGTTGGAGTGCAGGAATGAGCCCTGCTGCAAAGCATTGCATAAAAAATTGTAATAACACGCCCCTGTTAAACAGGGGCTGAAAAATTGGGCCTTAGCCACTGGTGGCGGCACCCAGAAACAAAAATGTTCTTCCAAGCTATCATCATCAATCGGATCATTGAGGAGGAGGAGGATAGTCAGTCAACATAACAGGACAGTCTCTCAGCATCAGTCTTGAAGGGATGTGACATTTGAAAATAAATTAGTCTGTTATATCAGCTTCAGGTGTTTGGTAGTTGGTGGTGATCCAAGACTGGTTCATCTTTATGAAGGTCAGTCGATCAACAGAGTCGGTGGACAGGCGCACCCTGTGATCCGTGACAAATCCTCCAGCAGCACTGAATGTGCGTTCTGAAAGAACGCTGGATGCAGGACAGGCCAGTAGCTCAATTGCATACTGTGCAAGCTCTGGCCAGTGATCCATCCTCAAGACCCAGTAAGCCAGAGGATTTTCGGTGGGGAAGGTGTCCAAGTCTGACCTTGCCCCTAGGTATTCCTGCACCATGTATATCAGACGCTGGCGATGGTCTGCCCGGCTTACCTTGGCCTTTACTTGAGAAGGAATGTCCGGAACTTTTCTCAACGGTACCATCCGGGCCGGGCGTAGGCGGGCGGGATGGTCCACCACAACCGCTGGTCGGGGCTACCATGCTGGTCTTTCTCTTCGGTGATGGACACTGTGAGACAGTGGTGACCGAGTCAGCATCCTCGGATTTCTCCCGTTTGAGTACTCGCGACCTCCTCCGCGGTCGCTGCAGTGCGCACAGGGATGGCTGTCAAAGCAGTGATTCCTCCTCTCTGAGTGGTGTTGCCTGCAGCACGGCCGGGGTAGATGGTCCTTGACTTCTCAATGACGGAATCCACCTCAAATAAGAACTCCCCACAGACCTCACATCGCCCGAATGGCTTCAGATGACACACCAGTCCCGAGCAGCCGGGACAAATCGCACCCAGGGCCTCAACGTCCATGCATGAATACAGGGCGAATCGACCCCTTGGCTTTAGCCGAATCCCTGTATCGGTCACCGGAGCAGCAGCATTCAAAGACGTGGTGGAAGAGTGAAGTGGAACCCACGCTGTATGTCCGAACATGGTGACTTGCTGCTGGTCCATTGCGCACTGCAAGTTTTGCGCCAATGTCCCACGTGTAGTCCTTCACACGTATTGGACTCCTCCCCTCTGCACTCTAGTTTGCAGGCTTTTCTTCTTCTTTCCTGAGTCACGCCCACGAACTAAGCAGGGAGGGTGTGCCTGATGGCGCAGTGCAAATAGAAGCCCCCACGTGTAGTCCCTCACACGGCTGAGCTCCCCCCTCTTCTCGCTCTTCTGCGCGGGCCTTTCCCTTCACTGGGTCATGTCCGCGACTTCGAGCAGGGATGCACTTTGGCCAATAATATGGCCGACCTACTCAGAACTCCTCCGGGCAGACACGTTCAAACTCCGTAGTAGCACGAACACCATCCCGGACCCGAGCCCCCACGTGTATCGGCCCCCTATCTCTCCTCTCAACTGTTCTTGCTCTTGTCTAGGGGTACCTCTGAGGAGAGAGTGCGAGGTCACCACGTCAAGTTCCCCTGCAGATGTATGTGCAGTGAGGGACAATCCTCCTTTTACCTTCGGGTTGGTGTTCTGCATCTGGAGCCTCCTCCTGGTGGTTTCCTGAACAATGTCTGCCAGAAAATTAGCCCCACACCAAATAAAGTCCAACACTCCTTTATCCTTCCGATAACAGAGTAATGCACAGACAGTTGGACTCCCTCAACGAGTAGAACAGACAGAGGGGTGTGGATTCGAGTAGGCCCAGACACAATGAACTCTCCACTTTCCTTCCTGAAAGTGGGTTGCGGTCAACAATCGAGGGGGAATATCCTTCCAGGCGGTCTTCGGTGGAGGCTCACCCGTCACTGGTGATATGCTGCACCAGGTCTTCAAGCAAGTACCCCCTCCCGGTCCATTACGCCTCTGGATTCGGGTACCCACTCCCGGGGTCCTCTAGGATCTCCTTCCCTCGTGGAACTCAGTGGTGGGCACTGAGCTCCAGACCTCCATCCGAGTACCTTACCCCAGGCCAAAGGTGCCTGGGATGGAACACGACCTCCGAACGTCCTCCAGGCCTAGGCCGCCTAGAGGACCGACACGAACCACCGCCCTCAGGTTGAAGGTGCCTGGGACTCCCCCGTGACAAATATGGCCGCCCCCTTATAACCCTCTCCCAGCAGACACGGCGGATTCCCCGCCCCACCATACCACTGCCGAGGGAGGACAAAAAGGTTACGGCACACAGCAATGGTTCAACCTCAGCCCAAGGCGACAGCGCCACCCGCTGAGCTGCATGGAACTGCACATTACTGGTGTCTTTGCCAGTTTTAAATACACAGTGAAAGTGCATGCCCGCTACACTTGCAAATGCACTCTGCCGCTGATTAGGTCCCACGAATAGGTCCCACGATTAGCTGCGAATAGGCAGCCCTGTTGAAAGCAGTGAAGGGCTGCCGGCTCTTGCATCTAATCACACTCACTCACCTGTAATCTCTCATGCTGCGATCACATGGGAGTAATCAGCCCTGGATGCAGACTACCTGAGTCTCCAGTATTTCACACAAACCCCTGCAAGTAGATATTGGTTTCCCAGTGTAGCAAAGTAGTGCAGTGAGAAACAGCATGACATTCCTCCTTCTGCTTCCCTTGTGGCCACTGGTCCCAGCTCCACTTGCTTGGAGAAATTGCTAGCCCGCCTGGCTGCCACCAGCCACTCCTGGCTGATCTTTCTCCCCAGTCCTCGTGACGGACTTTCTGCCCTAGTCCTGCCCGACTGGCACACTTCCATGGAGATTCCCCAGGGCAAGGATAAAGACTAAGCCCACTGCTGTCTTCAGAGAGCACTGTTACAGATGACAGTCTCTCCCCTTGTGTTGTCCCGCTGCCTTTCCTGAAGCTTCTCCTCCAACGGCCTCCTGTGGTGGGATACTTCTAGGCCAGCTATCCCGAACCTCCAGCCCGAGGTATCACTCCTCCCCAGCAGGGCATTCCCTCAAGGGCCACCAACAGCCTTTCCTCTGCACTCCATCTCCACCTTACTTTCGACTCCCCTGCTGGAATGGCCCATGTCTATTTATGGGGTTTTCTCTGCCCCCTGCCAGCCCACTTCTGGAGATTGGCTGAGGCCCCATAAATATTCATGGCATAACCCCCCCCCCCCGCAATCTAGTTCTAGAAGGTTCCACAACCTTCCAAACGTCAGGGGGAAGCACCAGAGACCTTTCAGGATGAGTCACCCAGCCCTGAACCCTGACCCAATTAAGACTCACAGGCTGTAACATGAGTCAGGTAAATTTTCCTACTCTGCCACTACTAGTAGCACACACTAGAGGGTGCTACACAAGCATAAAACTCCCAATTTGAGGCCAGCAGGTTACTTTACTGACATGCAGGCAACAGAGCAATAAAAACATAACCAATAGGGATAGCAAAAGTTAGGGCAGGGTGTGTTTAGGCAAAGTTTTAGTACAGGCAAGATCAGAACTGGTTAGAGACAATAAGGAATGGTAGGACAGACAATAGACAGGCAATAATCTGCATTTCAATTTTTTTTTAGTCAGTAGTAGGGATGAGCCGAACACACTTCCGGTTCGGTTCGCACCAGAACCTGCGAACGGACCGAAAATTTGCGCGACCGTTAGAACCCTATTAAATACAATGGACGCGAACGTTCGAAATCTAAAGTGCTAATTATAATGGCTAATATGCATGTTATTGTCCTAAAAAGGGTTTGGGGACCCGGGTTCTGCCCCAGGGACATGTATCAATGCAAAAATAAGTTTTAAAAACAGCCGTTTTTCGGGAGCAGTCATTTTAATGATGCATAAAGTGAAAAAAAAAAGTGAAATATTCCTTTAAATATCATACCTGGGGGGGGGGGGTGTCTAAAGTATGCCTATGAAGTGGCATGTGTTTCCTGTGTTTAGAACTGTCCCTGCACAAAATGACATTTCTAAAGGAAAAAAAGCCATTTAAAACTGCTTGCGGCTTTAATGTCATGTCTTGTCCTGGAAGGAAAAATGGCATGGCTACCCCATCACCCCCCACCCCAGCCCATTACCAGCCCCTTTGGGTCTTGTATGGATATTTAAGGGGAACCCCGCACCCAAAATAAAAAAAGGCCCTATATACTCTGAACAGCAGTATACAGGCGGTGCAAACAAGACAAGGACTGTAGGTTTGTTCTTAAGTAGAATCTGTTTGTAATTTTGAACAGGTACATTGTTTAAGTGTAGCTCCAGCCAAAAAATATATTTTTAAGCTTTTTGGAAAACATAGGGAAGGGTTATCACCCCTGTAACATTTGTTTTGCTGTCTGTGCACCTGTTCAGAACATTTCACCTCACTTTCTGTCCCAATGACAAAAGTTTTTTGAAAAGTGGTTTTTTTATTGAAACAAGGATTGGTGATAAAGCATCAGTAGAGAGGAGACACCTTTTTCCCATATTAACTCTTACAGGAAAGAATTTGCCTTCCTAGGGGTAGATTTCCTCTCACTTCCTGTTGTCTCCTTCCGTTTGCAAGTAGGAGTCGTTTGTAAGTTGGATGTTTGAAAGTAGGGGCCTGCTGTATATACAACATATATATATATATATATATATTAGGCTTGTGCAATTCGTTTCGTAACGAATCGAAATTCGTCCGAATTTAGCAACTTTCGGACATTCGGAAGCATTCGAATTTCCGAACAGAGCAATTACGAATAAAACCGAATCCGAAATAAATTATACCGCAAAATAGCGAATGCCCGAAGGTCTTCGGCATAATTCGTTATGAAAAAAGTTACGAATGTACGAATCCATTCGAAGCACAATAACACTCACTCTGCTCTCTGCTTCTCCCTCACCATGCTGAACTCCCTCTCAAAATGGTGTACAGGGGGCGGAGGCTATAGCCGCATGAAAAAACGAAAGTAAAATACGAGATTTCGAATCCATTCGAAGCACAATAACACTCACTCTGCTCTGCTCTCTGCTTCTCCCTCACCGTGCTGAACTCCCTCTCAAAATGGTGTACAGGGGCGGAGCCTATAGCCGCATGTAAAAAACGAAAGTAAAATACGAGATTTCGAATCGTTACAAATAACCGCTATGTATTTAGAAAAGTACAAATCCATTCGAAGCACATTAGGCATAATAGGCAGCGTCGTTGTGAGAGAGACACAGAAAATTACGAATCAACGAACCCAAAAAAAGTTACGAAAGTAGGAGTTGTGTCCAGAATCAACGAAAAACAACGTACTCTACCGAAAGTACGAATTATAAAGCAACAAAAAATTCAACGAAAAATGTCGCTTGCAAAAATACGAATGAGTCCGAACACGAAAAATCCCGTCTAGCAAAATTACGAATGATTACGAATCAACAGGACCGGAAAGAAACGAACCGAAACGGAACAAATTTTTCCGTTGTGCACAAGTCTAATATATATATATATATATATATATATATATATATATATATATATATATATGTTAAAATGTGCCCCTTAGATGTTGGTGTTGCCACAACACTGTGAGCCCTCACAGTTTCTCTTGGTGGGCGCTGGAACGCCCTGCTGTGAACTATTATATCAGGAATTGTAATTACATGCCATTGTTGAACAGTGGTAGGAAAAATTGGGCCGTTGGTGGTGGTGCTGGTGCTAAAAGATTGTCAGCCCTCACAGTTACTCTTGGTGGGCGCATGAATGGGCCCTACTGTAAATTATTAGATCAAGAATTGTAATTGCATGCCCCTGTTGAACAGGGGCAGAAAAATTGGTCCTTTGGTGGTGGTGGTGGTGTTGCCACAACACTGTAAGCCCTCACAGTTACTCTTGGTGAGCGCAGGAATGGGCCCTGCTGTGAATTATTAGATCAAGAATTGTAATTACATGCCCCTGTTGAACAGGGGCAGAAAAATTGGGCCTTAGGCACTGGTGCCACAACACTGCAACCCCTCACAGATACTGTACTTGGAGCACAGCAATGAGCCCTGTTACAAAGTATTGCATCAAAAATTGTAATTACACGCCCCTGTGAAACAGGGGCTGAAAAATTGGGCCTTAGGCACTGGTGCTGGCGCCACGACACTGCAACCTCTTCCAGATACTCTAGTTGGAGTGCAGGAATGAGCCCTGCTTCAAAGCATTGCATAACAAATTGTAATTACATGCCCATGTTGAACAGGGGCTGAAAAATTGGGCCTTAGCCACTGGTGGCGGCACCCAGAAACAAAAATGTTCTTCCAAGCTATCATCAGGAATCGGATCATTGAGGAGGAGGAGGAGGATAGTCAGTCAACATAACAGGACAATCACTCAGCATCAGCATAGGCAGTCTTGAAGGGATGTGACATTTCAAAATAAATTATTCTGTTACATCAGTTCAGGTGCTTGGTAGCTGGGGGTGATCCAAGACTGGTTCATCTTTATGAATGTCAGTCGATCAACCAAGTCGGTGGACAGGCGCACCCTGTGATCCGTGACAAAGCCTCCAGCAGCACTGAATGTGCGTTCCGAAAGAACGCTGGATGCAGGACAGGCCAGTAGCTCAATTGCATACTGTGCAAGCTCTGGCCAGTGATCCAGTAAGCCAGAGGATTTTCGGTGGGAAAGGTGTCCAAGTCTGACCTTGTCCCTAGGTATTCCTGCACCATGTATATCAGACGCTGGCAATGGTTGCTGGAACCGATCATACCTTGGGGCTTCGGACTAAAAAATTGTCTGAACGCATCGGTCAGACGGCCACCTTCCCCACCGCTCTTTCTTTGACTGACCGAAGCCTCAGCAACTCATTGTCCAGGACCAGGAGTTTGTAACCTCCCAGTCTCTGGGAACGCGTTGCACAGACCTTTCTGCAAGGCCTCCCGGAGATGTCTCATCCTCTGCTCCCTCTGCAACGGCAAGATAAGGTCCACAACCTTACACTTGTACCGTGGATCAAGGAGAGTGGCCAGCCAGTAATGGTCCCTCTCCTTGATCCGAAGAATACGAGGATCCTTCCGCAGACTTTGCAGGATCAGGGAGGCGATGCAGCGTAGGTTAGCTGAGGCATTCGGTCCGGAGTCCTCTGGGTCACTAAGGACGACATGATCCGCAGCCACCTCCTCCCAGCCACGTACAAGTCCACGGGTTTCTTGGGACTGTAAATCATCCCTAAAAGACTGCTGCTGTTGATGCTGAGTGCCAGGCTCCACCTCCATGCTGTCACAATCCTCCTCCTCCTCCTCCTCATCCTCTTCCTGTGCGATGGGTGGGACAGAAGGAACACTGTCTGGGTAAAGGGAGCCTTGAGAGGCAAGGAAGTCCTCCTCTTCCTGCCTCTGTTCTGCCTCAAGTGCCCTGTCCATTATTCCACGCAGTGTATGCTCCAACAGGTGGACAAGAGGTACAGTGTCACTGATGCATGCACTGTCACTGCTCACCATCCTCGTGGCCTCCTCAAATGGTGCCGGGACAGTGCATGCATCCCTGATCATGCCCCACTGGCGTGGTAAAAAAAACCCGAGCTCCCCTGACCCTGTCCTGGTGCCGTAGTCGTACAGGTACTCATTGATGGCCCTCTGCTGCGTGTGCAGCCGCTGCAGCATGGCCAATGTTGAGTTCCACCTGGTAAGCATGTCACATATAAGGCGGTTCTTGGGCAGGTTCAACTCCTTTTGCAGCTCAGCCAGCCGAGCACTGGCATTATATGATATGCGGAAATGCACACAGACTTTCCTGGCCTGCCACAGGACATCCTGTAAGCCCGGGTACCTTCCCAAGAACCGCTGCACCACCAGGTTAAGGACGTGAGCCACACAGGGCACATGGGTCAGTTGTCCCTGACGGAGGGCGGAGAGGAGGTTGGTGCCATTGTTGCAAACCATCATTCCTGGCTTAAGCTGGCGTGGCGTCAACCACCTCTCGGCCTGCCCCTGCAGAGCTGACAGAACCTCAGTGTGGCTCCTGTCCCCCAAACACACCAGCGCAAGCACAGCATGGCATCTTTTTGCCTGCGTACTTGCGTAGCCCCTTGAAAGTCTACGGAGCACCACTGGTTCCGAGGACAAAGCACAGGAAGAGGCCATGAAGGAAGAAGAAGAGGGGGTGGAGGAGAGAGGTGTGACACAACCAGTAGTAGCATTTTGGAGGCGTGGCGGCGGAACAACCTCCAACACTACTGCACCTTGTCCTGCATCCTTCCCAGCTGCCAAAAGAGTGACCCAATGGGCCGTGAAAGAAAGGTAACGTCCCTGTCCATGCCTGCTGGACCATGAGTCAGTGGTAATATGCACCTTACCGCTGACCGCCCTGTCCAGCGAGGCATGGACATTGCCTTCCACATGCCGGTAGAGAGCCGGAATCGCCTTCCGTGAGAAAAAGTGGCGTTTGGGAACCTGCCACTGAGGAACCGCACATTGCACAAACTCACAGAAGGGGGCCGAGTCTACCAACTGAAAAGGCAGCAGTTGAAGTGCTAGCAATTTAGCCAAGCTAGCATTCAACCGCTGGGCATGTGGATGGCTGGGAGTGAACTTCTTTCGATGGTCCAGCAGCTGGGGCAGGGAAATTTGCCTGCTACAATCGGACGTCGGTGTACTGCTAGCAGAGTGCCCGGAAGTACTTGGCTGTGACACACCTAATTCTACACCTTCATTCCTCTCAGTGCAGGTTTCAGAGAGGACTGAAGGTATAGTGGGGTTGGAGATCCCAGCTGATGAGGAGCTAAGAGATGTCCGCTTTGTTCTTTGGTGTGGGTCTTTAAGGTACGCTTGCCAACGAGCTGCATGGCAGGTCAACATATGTCTGGTCAAGTATGTGGTGCCCAAGCGGCTGATGTTTTGGCCACGCGAGATACGCTTGAGACATATGTTGCAAATAGCAGCGGTGCGATCTGATGCACTTGACTCAAAAAAGGCCCACACCAAAGAACTTTTGGAATAACGGGCAGAGGCAGCGCCCTGCACAGGCGGAGCACTGCAGTGTGATTCAGTCGGTGTGCTGCCCTTACGCTGGCCCCCGGAGGGCATCCTGCCTCGCTGGAGATGTGCCTCCTCCTCCTCCTCTCTCCTATCAGGCACCCACGTGGAGTAAGTGACCTCATCATCCCCTCCCTCCTCATCACTGGAGCCAATCTGGCAGTATGCTGCAGCTGCTGGAACATGACTGCCAGATTGCTGTCCTTCTTGAGCATCCCCTCTCTCTGCGCTCACGCTACTGCCTTCCTCTAGCTGGGTATGATCATCAGACCCTTCAAAACGCTGGGCATCCTCCTGGAGCATGTACCCAACACTGTGCTCAAACAGTTCGGGGGACTCCTCAGGAGGACATGGTGGGTCTAGGGAAGGAGTGACTGATGATGACATTGATACAAGGGAAGAGGACGCATTGGCAGCTGCTTTGCCAGTACCCTGAGCCTGGGTGAGAGAGGATGAGGAGGATGAGGAGGGCTTGGTCATCCACTTTACCAAGTCTTTGGCATGATGCGGCTCAACACGTCCAGCTGCCGAAAATAAGGACAAGCGTGTCCCATGGCCACGTGCTGATGACAATGCACCGCGTCCACGACCAGCACTGTTGCCCCCAGACACAGAGCCTGCTTGCCCTCTTTTATTGGCTCGTGACTGTCTGCCCTCTTTGTTGGCCTTCCAGACATTCTAATGGCCTGCAGGGAGATGGTAAAACCAGCAATACGGGGTAGCTTCAGGTGTATACTGTGCAGGAGGCACCTACACCCACTGTAACTACTTGCAGATGCCTGTCTGTGTTACACAACAGAACAACACAACGACGAGCAATAAGGGGTAGCGTATACTGTGCAGGAGGCACCTACACCCACTGTAACTGCTTGCAGATGCCTGTCTGTGTTACACAACAGAACGACACAACGACGAGCAATAAGGGGTAGCGTATACTGTGCAGGAGGCACCTACACCCACTGTAACTGCTTGCAGATGCCTGTCTGTGTTACACAACAGAACAACACCACGACGAGCAATAAAGGGTAGCGTATACTGTGCAGGAGGCACCTACACCCACTGTAAATGCTTTCAGATGCCTGTCTGTGTTACACAACAGAACAACACCACGATGAGCAATAAGGGGTAGCGTATACTGTGCAGGAGGCACCTACACCCACTGTAACTGCTTGCAGATGCCTGTCTGTGTTACACAACAGAACAACACCACGATGAGCAATAAGGGGTAGCGTATACTGTGCAGGAGGCACCTACACCCACTGTAACTGCTTGCAGATGCCTGTCTGTGTTACACAACAGAACAACACCACGACAAGCAATAAGGGGTAGCGTATACTGTGCAGGAGGCACCTACACCCACTGTAAATGCTTTCAGATGCCTGTCTGTGTTACACAACAGAACAACACCACGACGAGCAATAAAGGGTAGCGTATACTGTGCAGGAGGCACCTACACCCACTGTAAATGCTTTCAGATGCCTGTCTGTGTTACACAACAGAACAACACCACGATGAGCAATAAGGGGTAGCGTATACTGTGCAGGAGGCACCTACACCCACTGTAACTGCTTGCAGATGCCTGTCTGTGTTACACAACAGAACAACACAACGACGAGCAATAAGGGGTAGCGTATACTGTGCAGGAGGCACCTACACCCACTGTAACTGCTTGCAGATGCCTGTCTGTGTTACACAACAGAACAACACCACGACGAGCAATAAAGGGTAGCGTATACTGTGCAGGAGGCACCTACACCCACTGTAAATGCTTTCAGATGCCTGTCTGTGTTACACAACAGAACAACACCACGACGAGCAATAAAGGGTAGCGTATACTGTGCAGGAGGCACCTACACCCACTGTAAATGCTTTCAGATGCCTGTCTGTGTTACACAACAGAACAACACCACGATGAGCAATAAGGGGTAGCGTATACTGTGCAGGAGGCACCTACACCCACTGTAACTGCTTGCAGATGCCTGTCTGTGTTACACAACAGAACAACACCACGACGAGCAATAAGGGGTAGTGTATACTGTGCAGGAGGCACCTACACCCACTGTCCCTGCCTATCCTTCTCTGTCCCTGCATGCCAACACACTGTAAATGAACAAGGTTTCAAAGGATGTCACTGACACTGTCCCTGCTCATCCTTCTCTGTCCCTGCACGCCAACACACTGTAAATGCACAAGGTTTCAAAGGATGTCACTGACACTGTCCCTGCCTATCCTTCTCTGTCCCTGCACGCCAACACACTGTAAATGCACAAGGTTTCAAAGGATGTCACTGACACTGTCCCTGCCTCTCCTTCTCTGTCCCTGCACGCCAACACACTGTAAATGCATAAGGTTTCAAAGGATGTCACTGACACTGTCCCTGCCTATCCTTCTCTGTCCCTGCACGCCAACACACTGTAAATGCACAAGGTTTCAAAGGATGTCACTGACACTGTCCCTGCCTATCCTTCTCTGTCCCTGCACGCCAACACACTGTATATGCACAAGGTTTCAAAGGATGTCACTGACACTGTCCCTGCCTATCCTTCTCTGTCCCTGCACGCCAACACACTACACAAGGCCGCCGCGCTGGCGGCCTTTTATAGTGTGGGGCGTGTACTAAACCCCCCTGAGCTATGATTGGCCACAGGCATCCTGCCTGTGGCCAATTATGTCTCTCCTCGCTGCCGGCGCTGTGATTGGCCAAGCATGCAGGGTCACAGTGCATGCTTGGCCAATCACAGCGCCGGCAATGCACTGCGATGGCGCAGTGTATTGTGGGCCGTTCACGTCACACGAATTTGGCGTGAACGGCCCACAAAGTTCTGGTTTCGCCGAACAGGCGAACAGCCGATGTTCGACTCGAACATGCGTTCGACTCGAACACCAAGCTCATCCCTAGTCAGTAGATGTCAGAGGCACACTTGGGTGTACCCTTGCTTGATTCTTTATATTGACCAGCAGATAAGGCAAGTACTGTGGCTTAGAAAGAAGCCCAGCAGAAGGAGAAAGTAACTTTTATCAGCTTTGGGTAGACAGGTCCACCGTTTTCCAAGGAAGGGTAAACAGGATTGGTCAGTTTATTACGATGATGAAAATTATCCTTTCATCTGTTTGAATTATAACATTTTATTACAGCTTAAGGTTCTCGTTTTGCTTTACACTTATAAACTTTGTCTTAACAGAATAATTATCACATTCTAGTTTATTCTGTCATCATCTGATTCTTCAGCTGTTCCATTCAAATCTGCTTTTGAAGTACTCCATTTGATGCAGACACTATAAACTGTAGAGCATGACATGTTTACCGCACATTCTGCACCAGCCAGATGACTTTGGTGATTACTTTGCAAATGCAGGTTTTATTCAGTATCACATGGCTTAGCACTGTTGGCGACTGAAATATCATAACAGCAGGCTAGCAAATTGGGAAGCATATTATTTTTTGTCACTATTATAAGTAATAACCATGAAATATGTGTTGAAGATAGATATGTGTAGTGTGTTATTTATGGAAAAATGCAGTAGTAAGATACAAGCAGCCTTGTCCAATAAAGAGTTCTTAATTTATTATTATATTTTTAATAATTATTATTATTAAAGTGTAGCACCCTGAGGTTTAGTGAGGGAGCTACTCACAAATTTATTTGCCAGGAGTAGTTATCTTGGTCGATTTGGCCTTGTTGCACTTTTCTCTTCTTTCACTAGGTGGCCGGGTTCTTGGTGGTACTAGATATGAGAAGGGCAACCCAAGGTCAGGTTATGAGTATATGGTGTGTCTCAGCCAATGGGCAGGGGTTTTCTTGAATCCCTTGGCCTGCTGGGAGAACCTATATATTCGGGTGAGGTCAGGTGATCTAAGTTCTGTGCCACCTGAACGGCTGTCTGGATGAATGTGTGTCGTACGGTTGCTAGGCCGGAGATTGGGCCTATCCCGGGGGCATCTGTCTGCTAGGCTGTGTGAGGGCTTATCCAGAAGTAAAGAGAGCAGCGCAGGGTTGGGATTGCGGCTTGCAGTCGAACCAGAAGTGACGGTTCTGCCGGCCAGAGAACCTGTCAGTGGTCGGAGGTAGAATGGAAGCTGATGCCACAAAGGGACCAACCACCTTTACCAGGGACCACAGTGGTTAACTGAAGTAAGTACCGGAACCATATTCTCACCGAAAGGGCACGGTGGAGAATCTGAAAACTTCAGGCAGTGTCCAAGTCAGGGACCCAACCCACGGAGGAGATGCTTGCAGAGCAGCCTTATGAATCAAGCCAGGGACCTCGCTGGTTAACTGGGGGGATTCTTGAGAAGTATCTGGAGTGCCAAGCTAGGGACCCAGCAGAGAAGCAGGGGTGACGCTTGAGGGAGATACCACCGCAACCTTTGAGGAGCTCAACGGATTATCAGGGAATCAGTGGGTCTAGCGAGAGACCGGGAGGTGTTGAAGAACTACAAGAGGCAGTTGTAGAGGAGATGAAAGAACTATTACGTTTGAGTTAGGAACTGTTAAAGACTGTTACCATAGGAGACAGCATTCCTGCATGTGCAGATGTGGCTTCTTGCTGGGGCCTTTCCCTGCACGGCCGTCCTCCTATTGAAGTCTCGGAGTCTGCCAAATGAATATACAACTACTTAAGGGTGTCCTGGCCCTAACCCTCTTTCCTCCAAAAATAATAAAATTACTGTTAAGAGAAATAAAAACCTTTTTTTACCTCCAAGAAGTGTCTGGTGCCCAATAACTTTCACCATCTTTTCACCCACTATGCCTCACAACCCACTACATAAGGATGGATGTCAGCTATCTTTGGCTTGGAAAGTTCTCATTAGACTGGACCAGGCCAGAGACCTTGCTACAAAAGAATATGCAAACCCAACATTTCATATTCCTGATATGTGCCTGCTGTACCATGTACTTGTATGAAAAAGTATCCTGTTCTCTTTGTATTGCTTCCTTTGTGTGAAATACCTGGTGTTACTGACAGTTCCTTTTGCCTTCCTGATGTAGCGACAGCGGACTACAATTACAGCAGTGGTAGCAGGTATCCAGAAAGTGAGTGTGGATCTCCAGTGGTTGGCTGTAGTCTGTATGATTGTAGCTTGGTAGCGTAAAGGACAATATCTATGCTAAACAAAAATCCCCCCCTTTTTACCGCTAATATTACCAAGATTATACTAACGTACCATTATGAGGTGAGAGTGCTTGGAAGGGGTTCCCTCCCCTCTCCTTTATATACCATTGCTTATATATATATATATATATATATATATAATTTCTATCAATTTACCAATCTGACCATTCTATCTGTTTATAGATACATCTAGCATCAGCTCCTGACGAGTGGCAACAACAACCAACGAAACACGTAGAGCTTGTTACGATGCAATGTCACAGTGATCATGCTTTAACATTTTTACCTATATAGTGTACCAATATGCACCTATCTATCATGGTTTATATGTTATTATCATTACAATTTTGGTCTGTCTACCTCATGTGCAGTATTTATTATGTTGAGATAATCATTATATTGCTACTGTTTAATAATTGTACATTATTAACTATATGATTATGTTGCTACTATTCAGTATAATGTTTTCTGCTATCTCATGATGTATGTATTCCTTGTATCCATTAAACCATGTTTTATTGATTGATGCATTCAACTCAGCAGTGTTGCTTCATTCAAAGTTCCACCATTCTAGTTGTTGCTTTTTTCCAAAATATCGGGGATGGACGCTAATCCCAGGGATTGCCTCACTTAAAATCCCATCCTCGTTAGTTCTATCTCACTTTCTAGTGCTAGACTGTATGTAGGTACTAGAGGTACATGGCTAATTATTATTTTCTTTGTATTGTAACTCTTTGGGTTTTCAAGGCAGCATTCATGTTTGTGCTAATGGTTTTGTTGCTGTAATGCCGCGTACACACGGACGTTTTTCTCGTCGAGAAAAACAATTTTTTTTCCTTTCGACGAGAAAAACGATCGTCTGTGGGCTTTTTGCCGTTTTTTTAGACGAGAAAAACGCCATTAAAAACGACGAGAAAAATTAGAACATGTTCTAATTTTTCTCGTCGTTTTTTTCGACATGTTTTCCGCGGCAGTTTTCCCATAGGGAAACACTGCCGCGGAGCCCACAGACGGTCGTTTTTCTCGTCAAGAGAAAAAATGACGTGAAAAACGACCGTGTGTAGGGAACAAGCCGTTCCCTCGTTTTTAATGTCATTATTCACGGCGGTTTTTTAACCGCCGTGAATAATGATCGTGTGTACGCGGCATCACATTAGATGTATAAGGATTCTGCTAGTACTAGGAGATATTTATTACTGCCTTCAGAGTCAAAACATTTGAGGTGGTATCTAGTGGCCTGGCTGTTAGGTGGCTTGTTTAGTGTGTTGAGGTTGAAAGCTGAATCTGGAGATAGTTGCAGCTGTCAGTGGGTTTCCTGTATATTGAGGTGTACAGTTTATCACCCCATATTGACTGTGGTATCTAGAAAGTTGACAAATCTGCCTAAATAGTCCATATTTTTGTTTGATTGAAGAGCAGAAATTTTTAAGGGATTTTTTTTCAAATTTCCCCCCCACTACGTGCAAAGAGGAAAAAGGGGGAGGAGCCCCCGCCAACTTGTGTGTTGCACGTGGCGTCTTGGTGCCAAGGGACAGTACGAGCGGAACTAGTGAAGGAGAAGCAACATGTCTGCCGCCCCATGGATTTCTGTTGCATCGGGACCACGGATGTTCCCACCTACCCCAACCATGGACGTTGCACCCCTCACTGCCCCTCTGACGGATACAGGGATCCGGGTCAAGCCTAGGGGCCGCTTCGCGCTCTACACGTGCAGGGATGCGGAGGCCCTGGGCATGCTCTGTCCTGGATGCCAAGGACTGGTGGTACAACTTCGGCCGTTTGCAAGATGTACTACGTGCGGAGAGTTTCTCTTTGAAGTGGACCAGCCGACTGAGAAACCCAGGGGTTACCGGGTCAACTGCCTTACAGGTATCGCCACTCTTGAAGAGGAAACCAATACTCCCACAGCCAGGCCCCCGCGCACCGCTCCGACTGCCACGGATGTGGAGGATGGAGTTCCGGCTATTACGAAGCTTGCGACGGATGCCATTGCAGATGCTGCCTCCGTTACAACACAGACCTCTCTTCCACCTGCCAAGCGGAAGGTGGGATACATTAAGGCCTCCCACGGCTGCGGTCGAAGCCTACCCCAGCGCCTACCTGAACTGGATCTTCAACCCGGAGGGACCTGCAGGAGATCCACGTCAGGGGACGGTAAGGAGGCTGGGGGAACTGTGACATTGTGTTTACTGGGGAAGGGAAGGAAGCCCATACCCCACACTATTGGGGATGCATGGACAACCAGCCCGCGGAAACCTTCTATTTTCGGGGACAATGTGTCTGTCTCCACCACCAACTACCTGCCGGCGGAGGAGTATGATACCTCCGAGTTGGATTCATCTTCGGATGTGGGAGATGATCACGATGTTGATGATGAAGTTTTTATCAAAAAGGGTTGGGATAAAATTCCAGTAGCTTCACCCCGCTGTTTAGGTGGAGTTTTACCAATGGACTCTGGGGAAACTACACCCCGAGTGGAAGCCCCTACTCTAAAGGAAGAGACTAATCCGACGCCCGCTTTGTCTGCTCCGGCATCCTCCGTGCTTGTTGTTTCTGATGTCCGAGCACCATTGCGGCCACCTTTGCCACTGCTGGAGCTTGCACCATTGAGAAGGTCTCTGGATGCTATTGTCCTTCCTGGAGCAGGAGATCGGGCGACCATGCCACCCTTAGCCCGATTACAGCGGCTCTTCAACAAAAAGGTCGCCATGGACTATGGTTGGGTATACCCCTATGTTCCCAAAGAACTGCTCTTTGAGGTTGAGGCCTCCCGTGAACGATGGTACGCTGACTTTGTGTGGGATCATATAAAAGTACTAAGAGGCTACAGGTATTTCAAGTGTTCAGCTGAAATGACAACCCGTTTATAAAGGCTGCCGCAGGGACTGGACTTATGGTCGGCACATCCATGCGGACCGTGTGGTAATCTGCAGCAAGGACAGAAAAGATGCTGTTTATTTCATAGAGACTTTGGACAGACAGTGGAAAACTCTTGTCCTCCCTGATCCCAAGTATTGCCTCTGAAGTGGGAACTTGTGTTTTTTTTATTATTCCACCTCAGGGAAACTGCCTTGAACTATTGACTTGGCCCTCCGCTCAAAGGGGGAACTTACTCTATAGAGGAATCGGAGAACTGTTTGTTTTTTTCTCCCCTCTTCAATCCCGCAGAAAATAAAGTTTTTTTGTTTTGCTTTTGCTCTTTGAAAAAAAAAGAGAAAACTTAACACTGGGTAGGTTTAGTCAGGGCCAAAGCAGGAAGCCGCCGTGATCAAGAAGAAAGGTTCCTGTGTGTTAATGCCTATGCGCATCAAATGACAGTGTAGTGATGTGTGCTGCCACTAGATGGTGGTGTTCTGCAGAGATATATGCTGCAGAATCCAGTCGTTCCTTCTAGGAGGAATGGTTCGCTTCTGTTTTCTAGGAGTTAGGATGTGTTTATTGTGTGTTTGTTTTTCTCCCTCTGCAGGCGATCGGCCATCAACTCTACCAGAGAATGGGTGGGGAAGATATGATAGGAATACGGGAGGGATTGTCTGTTGAAAAATGTGTTTAATGTGTATTGCTATATGATTCTTTCTTTTCCTTCTTCTCTTTATTTTGTTTCTAAAATTTGATTCAGGCACCGAACCCATTTATTGTACATAGTTTGGAAAAGTCCAGAACCCACTCAGGATTGAGGGGGGCCTTCTGATCTCTTCCAGCCACTGGGGACAGTGGCTCTTTAAGGGGGGGAATATGTAGCGGACCCCTACATTTTTGCCATAGTTTGGCTCAGGCCTTCTAATTGATACTGGACTCTGCTCTGCTATGGTGTTGTCTGGTGTACGTTTCCCTTTGGCCTGTGGGTGGTACTGCTGCCCAGGTCTAGGGTCGAACCTCAGGTGACACAGTGGCGTGATTGGATGTCCTCTCTCGGCTGCCGTGTGGTGGGTGGGGCCTCACCTGCTGTGCATGCTGGGAGAGGGTATATAAGGGGCAGACGCCATGTTTTAGTGAGGAGTGCCCGGGGAGAGGAGTACCCGGGGGGAGTGTACCCCATGGGGGTGCGTGGACTGGCCGAGGAGTCTCGGGCACCTTTAGCCTGAGGCTACACCGTTCCAGGTAAGCCCAGTACCTTTAACTGGGTCTGCAATCAGCACATGGGAGTCCCAGGGTGCCCAGGTGAGGGTACCCACTCTGACTGAGAGGAAGCCAGGGGAGGATCAGTCCCACAGAGGAGACAAGTGATAGTAGGTTGCTGTCTCTGGAAAGGCCTGGTGACCTGCCAGAGGGAAGGATTCCTTGCTCAACAAAGCTAACCCTGTAGAGTGCCCTTTGGCATCTTCTATTCTCTAAATTCTACAGAGGGTTAGGGAAAGTTCTGGATTCAGGAATAACAGGATTCTGCTGCTATGGAGGATCTCCTGAACCCGTCCCTGGAGGGGACAAAGTGATAGTACTGTTCGAGCTCCATTCCGGCTGCTAGACTGTGAGTGGGATCTATCCGGGTGAGCTAAACCTACTCGGGATCAAGTGGCGACGAGTGAGTCGGGTGTTGTGTGCCTGAATCTACCTCCTATCTTCGTTAGCTTCTTTCTCTCTTTAATTTCCTGTTAACTGAAGCAAAGGAAAATAAACTCTTTATTGGAGTCAAAGTCGTGTGGACATTGGCCTCCTTGGGGAAGAATATAGACTTTTCCCTATATTCTAGGGACGAGAACCAGTGGAAGGAGGTAACTCGCTGCAGGACCCAAATCTGTAAACACTGCCTGACCTCTGATAAGGAGGACACGGGCTTGTGGCATGGTGTGTCCTACCCCCCGCAGGTGAAGTTAAATGGGGGCAAAAAGGATTGGTGTGCTACACATGAAATTATCAATATAGTGATAGTACACATATGACTTTCGTGGAGCGATGTTAGGTAATTTGTCTTCCAGAGCTGCCATAAGTAAGTAAGCATACTGTGGTTCTATCTTTTTTTCTATAGCAGTACCCATACACTGAAAAAAAAATGTTGTTTTCAAAAGTGAAATGGTCACGTGTGAAAATTAATTTTAAGATTAATTTGATGCACTGTTGTATCCTCAGCCCTGTGTCTATCAGCTATCCCATGCTTGTGAGGGATTGCTCTTTATTCAAGATTGAAGGTCAAGTTTGACCTGATTGAAAATAATCTATAAAGCTGGTGATAGAGAACACAATTCTGCTTCAATCTGAAAGCCCCAAGCAATGATCAGGCAAGAACCAGACAGTTTAGCACAATCCCTAGAAGGCAATATTGAATGTTTGTGACACCAGAAGCCCCCTGGTGAATTGCTCACAAATTATTCTGACTTAAATTTTAATAGTGACTAATATTTTCCTGAGACCTATATGCCTTGGCTAAAATGTAGCGGAGACAACCACTGCAGACAATTTTTATCATATAGCTGAACTCACCAAATACTTTGCATCCACAAATATCTTTATCGTGTAGCGCACCCACCTCACTCTTACGTGCATTAACTTTGTCTCCTCGCAGGAAGAGAGAGGCACACCGCACTAACAGCCCGTACCCTCCTGTGCAAGGAGGTTGAGCGGTGTTGTTGGGTCTTCCACGGTCAGAACATGAAAACCTCCAGAGCTTGATTCTCACCTCTATGTTAAAGTAGAGACAAGTCTTTGACTTCCCAGTAAAGTGAATGTCCACACCAGCGGAAACTCCAACTCAGAGTTTATTTTCTCTTTGCCAAATAACACAGTCTCTGATAGAAAAAAGGTTGGAGCAAGAAACAGAACAGTACAATGTGTGGAGGAGGTCCAGGCACAAACGTTACAGATATTTGCTCAGATTCTCAAGCAAGTTTAACTAGGCCCACAGTCTCTGCCACAGACTGTGAAGTTGGTCTCTGCCACAGACCTGGTGAAGCTGATCCCCTTCTTTTAGCTATGGCCCCTTTTTAGGAGAAGACATCCCTCCGGAGAGTTACCAGGACCCTACCGTCACCATGACACTGCACTGGGTCTTCGGAGAGTTCCTTTCCCGGCCTCCTCATCCTAGATACGGGTCCCCTCGCAAGGCGGCACCCTGAGAGTCCTCGATCCTTGGTGGACCCCAGCCAAAGGTGCTGGGCCCCAGGCCTCCACTGCGGTCCCTGGGCTTACATACCCAAGGCGGACAAGAACAGCATGGTAGTACCTCACCCTGGGCTAAAGGTGCCCAGGATGGAACAGGAACACCCTCCCCTGGGCTTAAGGTGCCCAGGGCGGACAGGAACACACTCCCTGTGAGCAGGACCCCCGACGACGAATGACAACCCCAAACAGGCAGCGTCTGCCCCTTTTTTATATCCTATCCCAGCATGCCTAGCAGGTAGACCACACCCACCGTATGGCTGCTGAGAGGGGACACACAAGGCACAGCACTGTATCAGCGGTTCAACCCTAGCCTACAATGGCAGCGCCACCTGTAGGCCACAGGGAACTGTACACCGATACTCTCCCTGTGGATAGAAATGGTTACAAAAACCCTGACAAATTTAGGGTGTTTGAGCAAACTACCACTCAAACACTTCCCTTAAATTTAGCACCCCGCTACAATCGTATGCACAATGGTTCAGGCAAACAATATGATGCAGTAGATGTTTGTATTTGTAGTGGTCAAAAGGAATATTTCTTCCCTGTCCTCAATGTGTTTCTTGCAGGAAGAATAGCAGGAACTCACAACGAGGAAGGAGGAAACTGCATTACAGAAAAGGGAAGATACACAGGAAAATAAGAAAATATTAAAAACAGTGACCACAGGGTGTCAGCATAATAATAAATGATTAATGTGTCACTAAACCCACATCATAAAAACTATCAATAAATGGTGTATTACTGTACATGCTGTTCATACTCACTCAGTCACTATGAGATTATTTTTCGGTATTCTGCAAAAATCCTGGTTGATCCTGTTTCTACCTATCTTCACCTTCTGTCCATGTCCTCAATTCATCTAGGGATTTTGCAGCTGTGGTGACAACTCTGCACCTGTTCAGTTTTCAGTGCGTTTCTATACTGAATATTTCCTCCCCAGCACATTTGAGCAGACCATGTGACTATAGAGTCACAAATGTGGGCGTATACACAATGGTAAATGACAGCCCACTCCCTCCCTCCTCCTCCATGCCTACTAACCAGCTAACAACAATAGGGGCGGGATATTAAATGTAGATTAATGGACGCTTCACCTCCTTCTTATTCTAAGACACAGGCTGGAGGGGTATGACACAGCCTGTGACTGGCAGAAATCAGCCCACACCACGTTATTGGCAAAAAATAATAAAGATTTGATTTCAAATATATATATTTATATGACAATTTAAAACAGTTTATTGATATTCATTTTTTATTTTTATTCTGCATCCCAAAGGCTGTTTTTTTATTTTTGAACATGTGACCAGCAGCAGAGGGCTAGAAGCTCCTCCTGCTTATGTTTCCCTGCAGACTGGCTAGGAAACATCTGGGTCATGTGACAGCTGTAAATCAGTTAGGAAAAAGGTACTTGAGGCGTTTTAGTTCGTGTTTGTTAGCGCTATATAAGTTACTCATTCATTCAGATGTTTTTTTTTTAATTAAAATTTTACAGTGCCATCATCCACATACCTAAATAGAAGGGACAATGTAAATTAAACTGTATGTGTTTGGTATCACTTTAAAAGAGAAGTACAGGAATGCATTTTTTTTTTTGTAGAATCATACTTAGCTAGCTGGATGCAGCATCGCTCTGATGCTGCATCTGTGCCCCGCTGGCTCTAATACTAAAAACGTGCAACAAGGCCAAACTTAGGGAGAAATCAATGGATCTTTATCAATCAACCAGGATGACTACTCCTGGCAAGTAAATTTGTGAGGAGCTCCCTGCCTAAACTACAGGGTGCTACATATATATGTACCGTATATATATATATACATATATATATATATTGTGACAGCAGGAAGGTAAAGTCACCTGGTTGCATCCAGGGGGGTAGATATATTTCGCCCAGATTCAGGCTTTACGCTGACTTATACAACTAGGTGGAGAGTTGTATAGGCCCAGCTAAGGCTAGTGGGCTCATGGATGACTCATACCTCTAGGGAGAGTGTGGGGCGTCGTGCAGACAGAGATGAGGAGACCAGCTGAACCTTGTCAGCTCATTTAGGCTTCTATAAGAACTCCCAGCTTCATTAGATGTTAGCTCATGCCTGGAACAAGACCTGTGTGGACTGTCTAGGGAGAGTGAACCCCTGTGCGGTGAGGCAAAGCCTGTGTGGCTATTTGTTTGGACTTTTACTAAACCAGGGACTTAGGGACTAGGACAGCACTAGGCTGATCCCAGTTGTTAGTTAGGAAACCTGTATGTTTAGTCAGAGGTCAACTTGACCAGGATTTATTTTGGTTATGTTTCTTTTGCTTTGCTGTGTTTTGTCACTGTAAATAGAAAATAAACCGCACCTTTTTGATTTTGAAAACCACAACCTCCGTTTGCTGGGCCTGTTTTGTGTGGGGAGCCCATCCCGGGGGTCACACACACCCGCTGCCGAGCTAACCCCCTCACAATATATATATATATTTATTATTGAGGATTCTTCTCCTTTATTTATACCTGGTGATCCAGCCAGTAATACACTTCCTGTTTTAGGGTGTCTCCACATTGGATGAAGTACAGCCCCCACTACAAGGGAGAATTTTCAAGTTTCTCAAGTTTCAAGTTGAATTGTGGGCAAAAACGTTTTTGGAATGTAGCACTACCCCCGCAGGAGGCTGCTGGTTTAAATTTGGGCCTGCCGTTACCTTATTGTTCCGTATGCTCGTCTCAGAGGTTCTCCTTGAAGAGTTGTCCAGAAGAAGTTTGCACCAACACAAAGTCTCTTTCAAGGGTTTTATTAAAACAAAGTTTCAACAGAGGGGGTTGAAGGGATGAGGAGGACTCAGGTACCTTGGTTGCGGATCACAGGAACTTTCCTAGGTCCAGAGGAACAACTGTCTCCACGCTGGACTCAGCAAACACCGGATAGGCCCAATCTCACTGGCTTAGCAACCGATGCGTAGCTCAATCACATATAGTCTCTGCCACAGACTTAGTGAAAATAGAACAGTCTCTGCCACAGACTTGGTGTAACCCTTCCCTGGGTTACCTTCTGAATAAAGAACACAGCTCTCAGTGCCAGGATCTTCCAGCCATTCCGGCAGCACTGTGAGGTAGATTATGATCCGGATGCATCCTCCAATTGAGTCCTCAATTGCTTGGTCCCTTCCAGCAGGCAAGGCGACACAGGATCATCCCTGGATCAGTAGGCCCCCAGTAACTTCTGGGCCTACATTTCAGTAACGGAGCCTCAGGCCAACGTGGCCCGAGGCGGAAACTGCCAGCACTTCCCTGAGGCCATGAGGGCCCTCAGGTCGGGATTGGGCGGGTGGTGCCCACCACCAACGAATGACCCCCAACTCTTCCACATCTAATGGCGCCTGTCCCTTAAGTACCCTCTCCCAGCATACACAGCGGGTACACCACGCCCCCTGGGCTGCTGCTGGGAAAGAGATACCCAATACGTCCAGCCTGTTGTCTTTCCAACCCTGACCAGCGGTGAGAGTGACACCCACTGTCAGAAGGAAAATCATGCAACCAACTGAACTGAAACAGTGCCATAATTTAATTAAACAATCTCTCTGGGCTAAACTAATGCCGAGACAACTACATTTCAACATATAGCGCCCACTCATTGGGAGCAGGGCGCTACAGGAACATTAGCTAGTTACCAATAAGGTACCTCTAATGATGAGTGTCCCACTGGTGGCTGCTGTTTCTTTCTTGAAAAATGTATTAACATGTTGCCTCTGGTGATGATGTCACTGCTTAAGTTCCAGCAGTAAAACTGCTGTGTAGCTCCTCTATTCATAAAACATCTTGCATTCTATTTCCAAGAATACAAGGCGTCCTGTGATTGGACAAGAGGAGATAGTGACATAAAGCACGCTTCGTCTGTATGTGTTCTGTTAGTTCTTTTTTACAAACAAAGTATTGTCACTGGTTGTTATTGACAGACAAGCAACAAAGAACGATATAGGGCACATTGGCACTACAACATTGGTAACCCTACTTAGTGAACTAAACTAAAATGCAGCTAGAATTCACACCAACCAAATGTTATTGCACATAGCATGATATCATTAATCCTCAATAAACAGGAATATTTATTTTAATCTGTTTTCCAGAATTGTATGTCTAATGGGACTATAAGTATGTCATCTTCTTCTACTACCATGTTCCAGAGGTGTTCCTTCTCTTCTGTTGCCATCATACCACAACTGTTAAATGAGCCCTTGCACAGCCTGCATAAATTGTTCAATGTAACCATTAGATTTTCTGAAATTTAACATATCCCACTGCTGCAATTTACTTGGCTTGAAATTTTATTTCTTTGGCAGCTCTAACTGAGGTATCTGACAGTTTTCAATAATGACAGGCTAAAATGAATTCATTTAAGGAGAACAAGATATCTAAACCGTATATGCTTTCCTTTAATGATGCAAGTCTTGGCTTTTTCCTGTGCGATTTATATCTGTTCCCAAACATGAAACGCCCCAGGTTCAGATTTAATGAAGGATTACACTGTTTTCTAGCTTGTAGCATGTTGCGGTTATCTCTACAAGTCTCTTATCTCAGCTAAAGCAAAAGGCAACAAAACTGAAATTGCAGAAAGGAGGAAAAAAAAAGTTAATAAATGTGGAGAAGAATTTAAATTCTCTTAAGAATATATGTTTAAAAGCAGATTGCTGCAACAGATTGCTGTAATAAAATCTCAGACATTGCCCTAATTATTCTGACTTACAGCCGAGAAAACATTGAGAAGATTGTAGTAAAAGTACGATGATGGGAAGACTATGGACAGAGAAAAAACATTGTAGAGTGACTGAGGTCTGTTTTGTCAAATAAAATTTTTCTCATCTGGTTTTTAAATGCACATTTTGTGGTTACTATTGTAACCAAGGGAAGTGCTTCTAAATTAAAAATGTGAGCAAAATATAATTTTAGTTCTAAATGTCTACCCTGAAGATAATGGTGTATCACAGAGTCTATAAGCATTCTTTAATAAACCGCTTTGTGTAAAAGTTTTTGTTGACCTTGAATGTAACCCTCTCACAGAACCATGTAAAGGATGGCTTAAGAAAATCAAAGCATAATTACATACTGTATCTTCCGTTCCCTTCCCAATTAACCCAGTTGCCCCAAGATATGGGGCATTCTAATATGCAAATACTGACCTTTTAGGTATGGCAAATTTTACATAGCTACATTGGTCCAAATTGGATGTATATGCATATGCCATACCAGTGGGATCCCCATGGAAGCTGGAAATGAATGTAGCAGGTACCACTACCACAGAGATTACCGCTAGCTTCCAGGTCCTGTAATGAGAAGCTGCCCTGCTGCTTACTAAAAACAGGGGGTTGCTTACTTGGCATGGAGCCATTCAGAGCACACTTTGCATTTTCTCAGTGAATGAAAAGCATTCTCTGATTGGACAAGGTTGAGATTGTGACATCACCACCCTGCCTGTACACCTTTTTAAATCAGAGAACGCTTTGCATTCATTGTGAGAATTGCTCTCAAAATGGCACCCATGCTGAGGAAGTGACCTCCTGTGTTCACAACGCCACAGGGCAGCTGCTCAGCACAGGACCCAGAAGCTAGTGGAGATCACTATAGTACCAGTTCCTACTACATTGAATTCCCACTTCCATGAGGATGCCACAGGTATTGTATATGCTTACAGTACATTGGTCAATAGGTCCATTTAAAAACTGCCATACCTAAACTTCAGCTTAAAGGAAGGAAGGTCAAGGGCTGGCCCACCCTTTCCCACCTTCTGGGACTTACTGTTGCCCACTAAGCCTAGGTTTACACTATTACTGTTGCATAACCATGCATTTTCAGTGTGGGTTTTTTTTTTTTTGGGCATTTTTGCATATTTTTTTTAATGGAAGAGGAGACTAGTTGTTAAACACACAAAACAAAATGCACCAAAAAATGCATGTACATGTGTTTTTCATGTGCATTTCATGCACTCCCATTGAGGTTTATGAGGTCAAAGTACAAATGCTGCACTACTAAAAGCACCTGCCTTTTCAAAAATCGCACTGCACCATGTTGCATTGATGTGAATCGGCACCATAGAGAATAATGTAATTTCTATTGCCGTGCATTGCAGCGTGATGGGTGACACAGGAAAAAATTGCACTAGTGTAAACGGAGCTTAAGGCTACCCATCAAATTTATTGACCAGTAGTAATATCCAATAGAAAGGAAGAGTAGGCCCTTTGTTTTTTTTCTTTCCAAATGGAAATGTGAATACCCAGGCTGTTCATTTCCCAAGCCACTTGGAAAAAGATCCCAGGTTGCATGCATTTAACACAATTGGGCACTTAATAATGTTTAATTTATACTACAGGTTTACAAAAGTATAATTTATCTTGGTAGCCTAAAGTGCCTACACTTAACTTTACCACACTGCCAATTGGCCTTAAGCTTTGAGAAGACCCTGAAATGGTGTAAAGTGTCAACTTTCTAAAAGCTGGTATTGCAAAAGGATACTCAGGAACCAACAACCAAATTTTAGGGGGGCCAGTATTACCTGTTCTCTGCCCTTATATTTTCCCTTTTAAAAACACACTAAACTGCAGCTCATAGATGGGAACCAGCCATATAGGAAAGAAGTTGATTTCTACTTAAAATGTTTGTCCTGCAATAAATTTCATGCATGAATAAGCTTTTAATGTTATTTAACGCCATAGCAAATACAAGGTAAAAACTATTATTTTAGTGTCCTTAACATTACTGCATGACAGGCTTCACAGCAAGGTTAAATGTGAAAAATATCAGTTTCAACATAGCATTTTGGAAGTCCTTTAACTAGGTAGATGTGTTAGATTCTTTTTTTCAGATTCTCATTAGGATTGATTTATTTGCCTAGGGCTTTTGCTGCACCAAAGTGAATGTCTACTACAATGATTAATGGCCATTAAAATTACATTGATTTAAACAAAACAGTTGTCCCCCCGCCTGGTAGTTTTATAGCACTGCATTGAAATACAGCACTTGGTTAAAAGTTTGGCCCCAGGGTTTCTACTTATGTCTATCGTCTATTCTATTATACAGTAATAAAATGTTTTAAAGGGTATGTAAAGGTAAAAATGTTTTTTTTTTTAAATAACAAACATGTGTAGCACACAGATCCCTACCTTGCTTACCACCGTTAGCAGGTGGGACACACCATGCCACATGCCCAATATCCTCCTTAATGCAGAGGGTAAGCGGTGTTATCTGATTTGGGTCCTGCAGCGAGTTACCTCCTTCCGTTGGATTCTTCACCCTAGAGTGTAGGAAGAAGTCTATTCTCTCTCTTTACTTCAAGAAGGCCATTGTTCAGACAGTATTGAAACCCAATAAAAGATTTATTTTGGTTGCTTAGGAACTCGATAGGAAAGTTGGAGATAGAGAGAAATAAACTAGGAGGTAGGTTCAGGCACGCAGCACTCAATCATCAATCGTCGCCACTCAGGCCTGAGTGGGTTTTGCTCACCCAGATAGTCCCTCCAAGAGCGGTCCTAGCAGCCTTTGTGGAGCACGAATTGTTTACTTGTAGTTTCCTAGGGATACGATCAGGAAATAAATCTCTAAGTCCTAAACTTCCCAGCCTAGTAATATTTTAAGTCCTTAGCAGGGCCGGACTGGGAATGAAATCCAGCCCTGGAAAAAATTTCATACCAGCCCCACAGCATTATTATACCATCATAACGTCATTATTTTCTTGTTCATGAAAGGGAAAACCATACATTTTAAAGCACATTTGAAGAGTGTATTATATATAGATAAGACAGATATGAAAGCACATAGGGCTTTATATATATAAAACGCAAATTCCAGTTAAAAGTGGTAAAAGTGGTCAATCATCAAGGGGGACCCCAGGAACTCAGAAGGTGGGGGGGGAACCACCTTCCGCAGAAAGAATACACTAAGGTAAGGGGGGGGTGGGTTACTGATATAGGGGGGAAACCTTTACATAAATGACCCCTTAAATTATCGTATTCACTCCCCCCCTTACATCAGTGACCCCCCCTCAGACTGGCCTAGCGGTGCTGTCACTGACCTCCTCTCAGGTACACCGTGCAGGGCTCAGTCAGTCGGCTCCAGCTCGGTGGCTCTGGTTTTATCCTATATAGTCTCCTCTCCACAGTCCCCACACATCTGACTTCTCCCATGACCCCCATCCCGGCGGTGCTCCCACTCTTGACTCCTCTCCAGACTCCCTCAGAGACTGCAGACATGATACAGGAGATGGTCAGAGGCTGCAGACATGATACAAGATCTCAATGCAGCACCACCAGTACCCATCAAATGCATCCTCATCAGTGCCCATCAAATGCAGCCTCACTGTGCCCATCAATGCAGCCTCACTGTGCCCATCAAATGCAGCTTTACTGTGCTCATCAAATGCAGCTTTACTGTGCTCATCAAATGCAGCTTTACTGTGCCCATCAAATGCAGCTTTACTGTGTCCATCATTGCAGCCTTACTGTGCCCATCAAATGCAGCTTTACTGTGCCCGTGAATGCAGTCTCTCCTATGCCCCATGTCCCAGTCTGCAGTCCCTGTGTCACGGTCTGGAGTCAGGCACAGAGGCCAGTAGCTATAGCAGCAGAGCAGGTATTCACACAGGTCACCCTGGCTGATGACACGGGTTCACCTGAGGTGCGGGGTCTAAGCACTGACCGGTATTCACCAGGGCTCCTAAAGGTGGAGATGGGTTTCGCTGCATGTCAGTGCAAGGTCGCAGTCCTCAGATTAGCCCCACCAGGGGGTGAGCAAGCCGGGGTCCAGAAACAGATAATACATGTAGGGATCAAGCAGAAGCGTAGTCGGGGACGAGCCAAAAGTCGGTAACAGATAGTTGCAGGTTGGGATTCAGCAGAAGCGTAGTCGGGGACGAGCCAAAAGTCAGTAGTGAGTGGTAGCAAAGATGCGGTCGGCAGCAGTAGACAGGAGCAAGATATTGGCTGGTGAAGACACAATATTCTGGCAACCAGGAAGTGCAGGGACATGGCTTAAATCAGGAAGTTCCTGGGAGGAGCAAAGGGTTCAAGGTTCAAGGCAAACAAGATTCAAGACAAGAAAGATCATTCAAGGAATTGTCTAATGAACTATCCAAGGAGCTGTCCAGCATTCCAGGTGGTTCAGCAAGTAGAGTCACCACCAGACACACCAGAGGTCCCAGGTTCAAGCCCAGGTCCTAACAGTACTCCCCTCCTTCCAGGATGTCCCCTGGATGTCTTAGGGCCAGGTTTCTCAGGAAACCTCTGGTGGAATTCCCTTGTTAATCTAGGGGCATGAACATTCTTTTCAGGCTCCCAAGAATTTTCTTCTGGCCCATATCCTTCCCATTGAACCAAATATTGCAATTTGTTCCTAGAGATCCTGGAGTCAAGAATTTTTCCCACCACATATTCTTCTTCACCCTGTACCTCAACAGGTGGAGGAGGAGGATGAATTCTTCCAGAAAAAGTATTTTCATGAAACTGCTTAAGTAGCGATATATGAAAAACAGGGTGAATCTTCATATTGTCAGGAAGTTTTAGGCGAAAAGTGACCAGGTTGATTTGAGCAGAAATCTCAAAAGGTCCCATAAACGTTTGACCCAACTTAGCACATGGAACCTGAACCTTTAAATTTTTGGTAGATAACCAAACTTTGTCACCTACCTGAAAGGTGGGAATAGACCTACGGTGTCTGTCAGCGGCCTTCTTGTAATATTCCTGCGCCTCCTTCAATGTATCAGTCAAGCTCTCCTGGATCTCATGTAATGAAGTTAGTCTGTTGATAACAGCAGGAATTGAAGTTGAGATAGGGAGATCAGGAATAAAAACTGGATGATACCCAGTGTTTAAAAAAAATGGGCTTTGGGAAGTGGAGCTATGTTTAGAGTTATTATAAGCAAACTCTGCCGTAGGAAGGTAGTCCACCCAGTCATCCTGGAGATAACTCACAAAACATCGAAGGTATTGCTCCAGAGTTTGATTGGTCCTCTCGGTCTGACCATTAGACTGTGGATGAAAAGCTGAGGACAGATTAATTGTTACACCCAAAGCTGAGCAAAAACTTCTCCAAAATTTTGAGGTAAACTGTACCCCTCTGTCAGACACCACATCATCAGGAATTCCATGAAGTTTAAAAACTTCTCTAACCATTACCTCAGCAGTATGTTCGGCGGAGGGTACCCCCTTAACTGGAATAAAATGAGCCATCTTAGTGAGACGGTCAACGACTACCAGAATGGTTGTCATCCCTTTTGAAAGAGGAAGGTCGACCACAAAGTCCATAGAAATTGACCCCCATGGCCGAGATGGAACAGGCAGTGGTAGAAGTAACCCCAGAGGAGAAGATCGGGGTGTCTTATTGTGAGCACAGGTTAGACATGAAGCCACATATCTCTTTACATCTTTCTTGTACCCAGGCCACCAACAGGAACGTGATAAGAGTTCTTCTGTCTTAGAAACCCCAAAATGACCAGCAAGTTTAGAGTCGTGTACCAACCTGAGGGCTTCTACCCGAACTGATTCAGGTACATAGAGGCAATGCGCTTGAGTCCAAAAACTATTATTGTACTTGAGGTTTATGTCTTTAGGAGGGTTATTAAGAAGCGGGTCATTCTCATACCCCTCCTTGAGGAGATTAAGAAATGTCTTTGAACTCGTGGCCCCTAGAAAAGTTCTTTGGAGACAGGATTGTACATTCAGAGTTGCTTTCCTGGAGAGGCCCAGGCAACATCCGTGATAGGGCATCAGCCTTACCATTCCTTGACCCAGGGCGGTATGAGATAACAAAATTGAACCTGGAGAAGAAAAGGGTCCAACGTGCTTGTCTAGATGACAACCTTTTAGCAGACCTAATAAATTCTAAATTTCTATGATCGGTGAGAACGGTTACAGGGTGCTTAGCCCCTTCCAGCAGATGCCTCCACTCAGAAAATGCTTCCTTAATTGCCAGCAGTTCCTTGTTTCCAATGTCATAATTCTTCTCGGCTGGAGACATCATTCAAGAGAAATAAGCGCAAGGATGAAGCTGCATTTTTTCTCCAATTTGCTGAGAAAGGATAGCTCCCACAGCAGAATTAGAAGCATCAACTTCTAGGATGAAAGGTAGTTCTGGATCTGGATGTACCAGTATTGGTGCAGAAGTGAAGAGGGTTTTCAGTTTACCAAAGGCAGTCTGTGCCTCAGGTGACCACAAAAAGGGTATCCCTTTCTTTCTCAGCTGTGTAATTGGAGCAATTACCTTGGAGAAATTCCTTATAAATCTTCTGTAAAAGTTGGCAAATCCAACAAATCGCTGTATCTCCTTAACATTCCTAGGGACAGGCCAATCCACCACTGCTTTGATCTTATCAGGATCCATGCTTACCCCTTCAGAAGAGATTATGTATCCCAAGAACTGGATCTGAGTTTGTTCAAACTCGCATTTCTCTAGTTTGATGTAAAGTTGATTCCGCCTTAGTCTCTCAAAAACAATACAGACATGCTTGCGGTGTTCTTCCAAAGTATCAGAGAAAATGAGAATGTCATCCAAATATGCTATTACAAACTGATCAAGCAAATCTCGAAAAACATTATTAATAAAATGTTGAAAAGTTGCAGGAGCATTGCAGAGCCCAAAGGGCATGACCAAAGACTCAAAATGTCCATATCTGGTTCTGAAAGCAGTTTTCCATTAATCTCCGGGACGAATGCGGACAAGGTTGTATGCCCCCCGTAAATCTAATTTAGTAAAGAGCTTGGCGGAGCAGAGTCTCTCAAGCATTTCTGGAATCAGTGGGAGTGGATAGCGATTCTTAATTGTGATCCTATTTAAATCTCTGTAGTCAATACACGGACGCAGGGTGGAGTCCTTTTTCACCACGAAGAATAAGGCTGCCCCAGCAGAAGAGGTTGAGTGTCTGATAAAACCCTTCTCTAGATTCTCATTAATCCACTCCCTGAGCACCTTCAGTTCAGGTTCTGATAAAGAATAAAGGCGCCCAAATGGTATTTCTGCCCCTGGAAGCAATTCAATGGGACAATCATAAGAGCGATGAGGAGGCAGCTGATCTGCGTTCTTTTTATCACAAACGTCGCAAAACTCCAGATATTGTGGAGGTAGCTTGTCGTATGGCTTGGTAGTTGCCAAAACTGCTTGTAAATCTTGGGTTGGTGGAGGGCTTATTTGATAAGATTCTTTGCAATGTCTTTTGCAATGGTCAGATGTAAAGCTTAAAGAACGTGTTTCCCAATTGATGGAGGGATTATGGATAGAGAACCAAGGGATGCCCAGGATAATAGGGAACTTGGGTGATGTGATCAGCTCAAAGCTGATAGTCTTCTGATGGTCAGTCTTGATTAGGATTTTAAGCGGGATGGTCTCGTGGGTAACTGGACCTGAAGACAAAGGTGAGCCATCCACAGTTTCCATATCAATAGGGGCAAGCTTATTTATTATTTGAAGGTTATCACTTTGGGCAAATTCGGTGTCCATGAAGTTTCCCCCGGCCCCTGAGTCCAGCATAGCAGCGCAAGATATTTCATTGCTTTCCACAATAAGCCTTATTGGGATGACAAAGTGAGTTGATAAAGAATTAGCTTTATTTGCTTCCTGAATCAAAGGAGAGACGGACTGAGAAATTGAGTTTATTTGTTCAGATACTGTAACATCCATTGCTGCAATTGTTCTTTTAAATTTATTGAGACAATTAACTGCATAATGTCCAGAGTCTCCACAATAAAGACACAAGTTCTCTGAACGTCGTCTTTCTTTCTCCTGAGTGGTAATAGATCTTTTAATAGCATCCACCTGCATAGGTTCAGGAGTGTCAAGCCTCGTACACACGGCCGAGATTCTCGTCGAAAAAAACATGTCGTTTTTTTCGACGAGATTCTTGGACAAGAAACTTGTCCCGGCCGAGTGTACACACGCTCGATTCAAAGAACCCGCGGTTCTTTGAATGGAGCGAACGCGGTGACGTCATTGAATAGCACATGGGTTGGGGCAAAAAGAATAGGAGTGGGAGCACGGGGGGATGGAGAGCACTGGGGTGGGGGCTGGAGAGTGATGGGGAGAGCTGGAGAGCACTGGGGGGGGGGGAAAGAACAGGGGTGGAGAGCACTGGGGGGAGTGGAGCGTACTGGGGGGGAGAACAGGAGTGGAGAGCACTGGAATGGTGGCTGGAGAAGGATAGGGAGAGCTGGAGAGCTGGAGAGCAGGGGGGCAGAAAGAACAGAGGTGGAGAGGACTGTGGGGGGGGGGCTGGAGAGTGTGGTGGGGGAGGAGAGCACTGGGGGGGAGCCACAAGGAGAACTGGGAGGGGCCAGCAAAAGAAGTTGGATAGGAGGATCGGCAGGGGGGCGCATATAGAGGAAATTAGCTTTCTATATTCCTCCATACAGCCGCGGAATGCTTGATTCTCCTCCTCCCCCCTCCTGCAAGCATTCAGCAGCTGTATGGAGGAATATAGAAAGCTAATTTCCTCTATATGCGCCGCCTGCTGATCCTCCTATCCAGGCACACAGGGCGGGCTGTGCGGCGGGCATCTCCTGTAGTGCTCCCTGTCCCCTCTCTCCTGCTCCTGTTTATCACGTCACCGCCGAACACAGATCCAGCCAGGAAGCTCCGTGATAAGCAGGAGCAGGAGAGAGGGGACAGAAAGCACTGCAGCCGCAAATGAAACCGGCCCCAGGACAGGCAGCCTATCGGGAAATCTCCCGTTATCCCGGTAGGCCAGTCTGGCCCTGGTCCTTAGGTGCCAATAGGGCACATTACTAGGCTTGTGGCGGGTTATGGAATCCTTCCCTCTGATAGGTAACCAGGTCTCTCCCAAGACAGTGACTTCCTTCACCGATTCCCTGGTTTCCTCTCCTTCAGAGCGAGTCACCCTCACTTGGGCACCCTGGGACTCCTCTTCTAGTGTAGGCCTCAGCTAAAGGTGCTGGGCCCACCTGGAACGATGCAGCCTCGGGCTAAAGGTGCCCGGGGGCTGAACACACACACATACCCCTGGCCATGAGGGCCACCGAAGGTGGGGTACATGTCTGTTCTTCTCAGACCAAGGGGTCCTCTCCAATGCCTCACGCCTAATGGCGTCTGCCCCTTAAGTACCCCCTCCCAGCATGCACAGCGGGTAGCCCACGCCCACTGCACAGCTGCCGAGAGAGGACACCCAATGGTATTGCGATACCCCCTGTGGTTCCACCTGAGGCGGAGATGACAGCGCCACCCACAGGCAACAGGGAACACTGCAGACAGGCAATATCACCCCAGAGCAGAAGCAAGTTTTAGAAAATGAATAGTCTGAGCCCAACTATGGGCTCAGACTAACCCCTAAATTTGAACATAGCGTCCCCGAAATCGGGGGGGGGGCGCTACACACACCCCCTCCTAAATAAGACACTGTCCCAGTGGCTGAAATAAAAAAAAAACTCAATCCTGAGTAGGTGTTGATTTATTCGCAAACTATATACACAGAAATTTGAAATGGTGCCTGAACCAAAAATTTTGGGAAAAGGGGAGGGGAGGAAGAAAAAGAAAGACATAGAGTAACATATAAATTGACATCCCATTCTCAATGTCACATTTCCTTAACGGGAATACAGAGCAATGCACACAAAAAAACATATTACACACCCCACCCTCTCCTAAATAAATACCCTACCCCATTCCCCGGTGGAGTTGACAGCAGATCACACACCTGCAGAGAGAGAGAGAGAGAGAGAAAAACAAAACACAACATGTATCATAATAAACATCCTATCTACCAACTGTAAAAAGAAGTGAACCATCTCTTCGAAAATAAATGATTTCCTTCTTCAAGTAAAGTACGCTATGCCTAGCATTACTTTGTTATATATATATATATTTTTTTTTTATTTGTTTAACGTTCAGCAGACAGGTGCCACCTAGTGGCGGCAAAGCATTCAAATTGTACATCCACTTTTGCTGAGTATGGGTTGAACGAAGTGAAGAAGAGAAAAAAAAACAAAGAGCACGTTCCTAGCTGACTACCCCAAAGTTCAACGAGAGGAGAAAAAAAACACAATGTCTCTTTCTTTTTTTTTCTTAAGCGCAGCAGTTATCCTCCGGTGGCAAAGGGCAAAGTTATTCAGACCCAAAGTACAGTTAAAAACTTAAAGGTAGAACCTTGGATCTGGAAGAGTGAGTGTCTTCCACTGCTTGTCCAGGGTAGTTATTGAGTAAGTCACATCATCTCTCCCCGGACAACAAATCACGACGCGGTCAGCATGAATGTGCCGACCGTAATTTCAGTTCTTTCTACATTGCTTAAAGTGTCCAGTCATCGTAGCTGAGCAAGAAAGGTACCTTCGTGGCTTGGGTACCTCGAGGCAGTCCCATATGGCTTACTCGTACCATCTTTCACGACAGGCCTCAACTTCAAACAGCATATCCTTAGGCAAATAGGGATATTCCAAGCCATATTCACTCGCCACTCTTTTAATCAGGATCCGCTGCAGACGAGCCAATTTTGGTAATGTTGCAGGGTTCCCTTCTCCAGGCATAACGTAGGAATCCGGGGACCTTTTAACTAACACTGCATCAGGCTTTGGCCGAGGCGGCCGCAACGGCAAACGTCCTCCTGTAGTGGCGGGCACGGGCGATGCAGGTGCAGGCAATACAGGTGTGAGTATTGTAGGTGCGGGCAATGCGGGTGTGGGTACAACCTTCTCTTCCAGAGCAGGGGCTTTAACTCGGGGCGTAGTTTCCCCAGAGTCCACCGGCGATCCCTCTCTAAGGTTGCGGGTTGGAGTCACCGGAATCCTGTCCCAACCCTTCTTAACGAAGATCTCATCGATTTCTACATCTTCGCCCAGTTCAGAGGATGACTCGAAATCCGACGAGTCATATTCTTCAGCATATTCTTCTTCTTTCCCTTCCTCGGCAGACTTGTTGTCACAGTCCCCCAACTTCCTTACCGCCCCCTGACATGGATTTTCCGAAGATCCCTCCACTTCGAAGATCTGGTTCAGGCAGGCGCTGGGGCAGGCTTCTACCGCAGCCGCGGGAGGCCTTAACATATTCCACCTTCCGCTTGGCGGGCGGGATGGAGGTTTCTGTGGTGACGGAAACAGAATCCGTTGCGGTGTCCGTCGTTGGCTCCATGATAGCTGGAACCTCATTCTTGGCATCCGTTGCAGCCGCGGTGGTGCGCATGGGTTCGGCTGTAGGGGCGTAATTGTCTTCCTCGGAAGTAACGGCCCCTGTAATGCAGTTGACCCGGTAGGCTCTGGGTGATTCGGTGGGCTGGTCCACCTCAAACAGAAATTCCCCACAAGTCAAGCACCTTCCGAACGGCCGTATTTGCACAGCCAGACCACCGCATCTGGGAAAGAGCACGCCCAGGGCCTCCGCATCTTGGCAGGTGTACAGTGCAAAACGGCCCCTAGGCTTGAGCCGGATCCCCATATCCGTAAGCGGGGATGTAATAAGAGCAATGTCCATGGTAGTTGTAGTTGGGAACATCCGAGGTCCCGATAAAGTGGAAGTCCATGGTGTAGTAGACATTTTGCTTCTCCTACTAGTCCAGGCTCTCTCTGTCACTTGGCGCCAAATGCACCACGTGTAACTTACAAATGGCGGGGACTCATCCCCCTTTTTCCCTTTCTGCACGCATCTCGCAGGATTTTCTTCTTTTAGGATACGCCCACGAACTACGCAGTTAGAAAAAGTTAAAGAACAGTCCTGTACCTCCCTTTCTCTCGTTAAAATAGTGACGCAGTCCAATTTTTCCTTAATGGCTCCACAAAACACATAGACAAGAGAAAAATAGTCCAACTTCCAGGGGTAGCTGCAAAATTCCAGACTTGAGCCTCCACGTGTAGCACACAGATCCCTTCCTTGCTTACCTCCGCTAGCAGGTGGGACACACCATGCCACATGCCCAATATCCTCCTTAGTGCAGAGGGTGAGCAGTGTTATCTAATTTGGGTCCTGCAGCGAGTTACCTCTTTCCGTTGGATTCTTCACCCTAGAGTGTAGGAAGAAGTCTATTCTCTCTCTTTACTTCAAGAAGGCCATTGTCCAGACAGTATTGAAACCCAATAAAAGGTTTATTTTGGTTGCTTAGGAACTCGATAGGAAAGTTGGAGATAGAGAGAAATGAACTAGGAGGTAGGTTCAGGCACTCAATCATCAATCGTCGCCACTCAGGCCTGAGTGGATTTTGCTCACCCGGATAGTCCCTCCAAGAGCGGTCCTAGCAGCCGGTGTGGAGCACGAAGCGTTTACTTGTAGTTTCGTAGGGAATACGATCAGGAAATAATCTCTAAGTCCTAAACTTCCCAGCCTAGTAATATTTTAAGTTCTTAGGTGCCAATAGGGCACATTACGAGGCTTGTGGCGGGTTATGGAATCCTTCCCTCTGATAGGTAACCAGGTCTCTCCCGAGACAGTGACTTCCTTCACCGATTCCCTGGTTTCCTCTCCTTCAGAGCGAGTCACCCTCACTTGGGCACCCTGGGACTCCTCTTCTAGTGTAGGCCTCAGCTAAAGGTGCTGGGCCCACCTGGATTGATACAGCCTCGGGCTAAAGGTGCCCGGGGGCTGAACAGTGAACACACACACACATACCCCTGGCCATGAGGGCCACCGAAGGTGGGGTACATGTCTGTTCTTCTCGGACCAAGGGGTCCTCTCCAACGCCTCACGCCTAATGGCGTCTGTCCTTTAAGTACCCTCTCCCAGCATGCACAGCGGGTAGACCACGCCCACTGCACAGCTGCCGAGAGAGGACACCCAATGGTGTTGCGATACCCCGTGTGGTTCCACCTGAGCCAGAGATGACAGCGCCACCCACAGGCAACAGGGAACACTGCAGCCAGGCAATATCACACCAGAGCAGAAGCAAGTTTTAGAAAATTAATAGTCTGAGCCCAACTATGGGCTCAGACTAACCCCTAAATTTGAACATAGCGCCCCCTAAATCGGGGGGGGGCTACACATGTTATAATTCCACTATGCAGCTCGTTTTGCACAGAATGGCCCCGAACCTGGTCTTCTGGGGTCCCTCTGTGGCTGTCTCGGCTCCCCCCCCGCAAGAACTCATCACCTTCATGCAAGCAATAATTCTCACACTGCTTAGAAATGTACACAGGTAATTGCTTGTAAAATACAGTAGATCAGAGTAGCTGAAGGAATTGACCCTACCCAAAGAGCATGTGATTTGGAACCAATCCCCTCCAGTTTTTTCCAGGGAGAATTTTATAATCCACTGTGACCATATTTTGCTGGAAGAATCTTGTTTTGACGTAAAAAAGATATAAAATATTTATGTTCCATATTGTGGATCCAGGGAAAAGGTAATGTATTTTCAGCAAGTACATATGTAGTTAGTGAATTATTTTTGAAGACATTTTTATATGACTTTCACATTTTTTGCATGTAGAGATCTGTACAGTAGATTACCACAGAAGGCAGATTATCTGTACCATTGATTCTTCCCTATTGCATAAAGTATTTTTAAACTCAAGAACAGAAAATTTATATTATTGCCGCATACCAGTTCTTTTATGTGTTGGCTTATTTTTCCCCTCCAGTGTCTCGTGATAGTAAGGCTAGCCGGCATAGGCGTGCGCACAGGGTGTGCCAGGTGTGCCCAAGCACACCCTAATCACCCTGTGCTGCACAAATTCCCCCTGCTGCTTGGCTGCAGAGAAAGGGACTTTCTCTGTCTCAAAAGTGAGACAACAGGGGTCTGTTTAGGCCCCTGATATCTCACCAAAGCCCCCCAATGGTGCTTCTAAAAAATTGTAAAAGAATATAATAAAAAATTATTGTAAAAAAATATTGTAAAAAATAATAAAAAAAATACAATTGTAAAATGTAATAATAAAAAATAAATAAAAATAAACTACTGACAACAGTCCCTGCCCACTGACACCATCCACATATATATATATATATATATATATATATATATATATATATATATATACACATATACATACACATATACATACACACACACAGTGGAACCTCGGTTTAAGAGTAACTTGGTTTGAGAGCGTTTTAATTTGCGAGCAACTTTTTTTTTTTAATTCTAACTCGGTCTGTGAGTGTTGACTCGCAAGACGAGCAGAATTCAAGCTAAATAGGCCTGCAGTACCTCATATGCCCTGAGGTATGGGGGCGCAGAAGCCGAGCAGAGCTGAAAATAGGCCTGCAGTACCTCATTTGGCCTGAGGTACGGGGGCGCAGGAGCCAAGAAAAGCCGAACATTGGCATGCAGTACCTCATTTGGCCTGAGGTATGGGGGCGCAGGAAACGAGCCAAAGTGTATTTTCGGCCGTTTTCGGCGCTCTCTGGCGTCCCCCACCTCTGGCCGAATTCGATATTGCATCCCATTGAAGTCAATGCGGAACAAATTATTTTCGTTTCCATCGATTTCAATGGGAAAACTCGCTTTGATTTGCGAGTACTTTGGATTACGAGCATACTCCTGGAACGGATTATGCTCGTAATCTGAGGTTCAACTATATATATATATATATATATATATATATATATATATATATATATATATAAATGTGTGTTGGAGCTTTGGGGTGCACACCCTAATGTAATATGCTGCGCACACCTATGCTAGCCGGTAATAGGATGCTGGAGATTATCCTTCGATAAGCAGGAGAAAATTTGTCAAAGCCAAGGTTTAGAATTGCAGAGGCCGGTTCAGGGGTAGTGAAAATCAAGACAAACTGGAGAGAAGCTGGAACACAACCCACCAGAAACTACATAGATTTTTACAAGTCCAGAAGATGTGGAGTAGGTTACCAACCTCACCACATCCTCGCCAGCTTAAACACTTCAGCCCTGGAAGAATTGGCTGCTCAATAACCAGGCCATTGTTTGCGATACGGCACTGCGTCGCTTTAACTGATAATTGCGCGATCGTGCGGCGTTGTACCCAAACAATTTTTTTTTCCGCTATAAGCAAAAAAAGAGCTAAAATTTTGAAAAAAACCACAATATTTTGTACTTTTTGCTATAATAAATAGCCACAATTTTTTTTTTTTTAAAAGCACATTTTTTCCTCAGTATAGGCCGATATGTATTCTACATATTTTTGGTAATAAAAATCGCAAAAAGCGTATATTGATTGATTTGCGCAAAAGTTATAGCGTCTACAAAATAGGGGATAGATTTATTGCATTTTTATTATTATAATGTTTTTTACTAGTAACGGCGGCAATCTGCGATTTTTATCGGGACTCCGACTTTATGGCAGACATATTGAACACTTTTGACACATGTTTGGGACCATTGGCATTTATACAGCGATCAGTGCTATAAAAATGCATTGATTACTGTGTAAATGTCACTGGCAGGGAAGGAATTAACACTAGGGGGCGATCAAGGGGTTAACTGTGTTCCCTATGTGTGTGTTCTAACTGTGGGGGATGGGACTGACTATAGGAGAAGATAGATCACCGTTCCCAGCTCGTAGGAACTCACGATCTCTCTCTCCTCACAGAACTGGGATGTGTGTGTTTACACACACGCGTCCCTGTTCTGCCTCGTGTGTCTGCTATCGCGTATGGCCGACGGTTATCACGACCGCTAGCCACGAGCATCGGCACTCCCGCGCCTGCTATCCCGCTTAAAGGGACCGACATACAGCTATGACAGTTCGCGGGATCATGCCGACCTGCCACAGTATAATGACGGCGGCGGGTCAGTAAGTGTCAGGGAAATAGCCGAGTTATTGGCATTCCTGCCAGTGTCCATCATGGCTGCGCCAGACTAACCCCTATGTGCATGCACGCACGCAGATGCACCGCACGGAGGGCGCGTACAGGCGCAAGCAGATGCACCGCACGGATGGCGCGTACAGACGCACGCAGACTGTGTGGGCACAACCCCCCGGCCTATTTAAACCTGTCACTGGCACATACAAGTTGCTGGATTATCATCAGCTTCCTGTGTCTCCTGTGTCTCCTGTATCTTGTTTATCCTGAATCTCTGGCTTGACCCTTGGCTTGCATCTGGACCTGTGACCCTGCTTATCTCCTCGTATCTGACCCCGGCTTGGCTGACTATTCCATTATCTTCTGCTCCTGTGTATGACCCGGCTTGTTCCTGTAATCCTCTTGGACTGATTCCTGTGTTTGACCCCTGGCCTGGCTACAGACTCTGTTCGTGGTTTACCTATTGTTCCACACCAGAACCCTTCCTTGCACGGCTACTGATTGCGCTCTTCCAGCGCACCCCAGTTACCTTCTGCCTGCATCTACCCAGTCAGCAGCAGTACCGACAATCCGTGCACCTTTGGGCCCCGCACTCCCTGTCTCATCTCCAGGGGTGCGGTGCACTTAGCCGCAAGGGGCGCCCTCTCAGCAATTCGGCCTCACACCAGAGACTTGACAGTAAGCGGTTAAAGGGGACCCGCCAGAGAAAAATTGGGCAATGCAGTAATGAGCGAGATACCACCTGGAAGTTATTTTTTCATCCGATATTCCGACCGTGTGTATGCCCCATCGGACTTTTTTCTGTCGGAAATTCAGACGGAATTAGATAGAGAACATGTTCTCTTTTTTTCCGATGAAAAATTTTTCTATCGGAATTTCCATTCGTCTGGATGCAAATCCGACGGACTAAAAACCACGCATGCTCGGAAACAATTTGACGCATGCTCGGAAGCATAGACCTTCATTTTCTCGGCTCGTCGTAGTGTTTTACGTCACCGCGTTCTTGCCGGTCGGATTTTAGTGTGACCGTGTGTATGCAAGACAGTTTGAGCGGAATTCTGTCGGAACTCCGCTTGTGTGTACAAGGCATAAGTTTAACCTTATCAAAAACTGTGCCCCTTACCTGCATAGGCATTTTTTTAAATTAAAGGTGAACTAATCTTTTAAAGATTATTGAACTAATATACGCGGGCATGCATTGTTTCTAATTAATCAACCAAATTGATAGAGCCAATATATAACACTGTAACTTATCAGCAGATCCTATATACTGTATATAAAACTAGTTATAGATAAACTATGTGTGTAAAGTAGAGACACAGATAAGATTGTTTACATCCAGCAGATCTTTTTTATGTCCATAAAAACATTGAGAAGAATATATCTTTCTTTTAATACGTTTTCGGTAAGAAGATTAAGCTTTTTAAAAACTTCAACGAGCAAACTTCTTTTTAACTGAGCAAATATGTTCATCTAATTTGTTTTGATGTTTTCCCGATGACAGCATAGTTCTGCAAACGAGGACAACCACTGATTAGGAAAGTCCCATTTTTTGCAACAAAGACAGATAAGCTGGAAGTGGTTTCTCCAAAATGACTGTATTAAGGCGCAGTTCTACCAACAATGTAATAGATCAGCTTTCAGAGCATAGCATCTGTCATTTTATGGAAGGTATGATAGTTTTTCTTAGAAGAGTTGGTGATTTTTACCATTTAGAAAACTTTTTGATATGATTAGTTTTCTTGGCCAAGGGGAAGAGTTATAAAGATGTTGCCCAATATCATCAATAGAGATATTTCAGGCTACCAGATATATCATCGGAGGGCATAGATCTGTGGAATTAGGATAGATCTAGCGGAAGGATATATTTACTGTATATAGAAGGTTTCAAAAAGCAGTGGGTTTGCAATTGACTCTATATTTAGTGATGTGGAAAATGTATTCTATAAGTTGTTGATAAAATTGTGAGTAAAATTGTTTTGATACATTTGCTAATGGCATAATGGTTTAATGGCTAAAAAACATTTTTGGGGATAAATATGCCTGTTTTTTTTTTGTTTATTTTTTTATAAACAATCAATTACCAAAAGTAGTAGCCCAATAAAATTGTGTATTGTGGTAGATATGTTTAAGCAGTAGTGAATCACTGAGATTGAGGGAGCACATGATGACCACAGGAAAAACTTGTGAGCTATATAGAAGCAGATGTTTTTCTAATTGTAGGAAGCAGGTACCGAGGCAAGTATTAAAAAGTGGGAGCACAAGAACAACTGGCTCTAATTCAACCTATCATGGTACAATGGTGGAAAAGTTATATTGGACAAATTGTGCTAGTGGGCTTGTACTTCCAGATTAACCTGATGACCTAAGATTGTAGGGAAAATAGTTATTCTAAAAGAATATCTAAACCCAAAAACAAAAAATTAAAATTATTGCAACTTACCAGTCCTTGGATGTGATGGCTGCAATAGTTACAATTTTTCAGGCTAAGAGCGTTTTTATCAATACAGAAAAATACCCTTTGATCTTGGCAGAAATGCATTGTCCTTGTACCTTCCTGTGAATTGATCTGAAAGCATAAACAGTCTTCTTTTCCTTCCACGCTATCTTCTGTAAACAACTACCTCTCCATGTTTGTAGTCTAAATCAGGTGAGCAGTCTGGGGGAAATCCATGGTTTCCTCCATACATACAATGGAGTAAGTGAGTGTAGCTACCCTAGGACAGGATCAGGAAGCGTGTTATTTTGCAGGTTCAGCAGTTGAAAAAAAAAAATCACATCTGATGCCGCGTACACACGACCGCTTTTCAAGACGAGAAAACTGCCATTTTTTAGATTGGTAGTGAAAACCGGTCGTGTGTATGCTCCATAGCAGTTTTCTCGACGAGAAAAAATTAGAACCTGCTCTATTTTTTCTCGTCGTTTTTCCCGTCATTCTTTTTCTCATCGCGAAAAATGGGCGTGTGTATGCTTTTCCGAGGGGAAAAAAACGTGCATGCTCAGAATCAAGTATGAGACGGTAGCGCTCGTTCTGGTAAAACTAGCGTTTGTAATGGAGATAGCAGATTTGTCGCGCTGTAACGGACTGAAAAGCACAAGGCTGAAGGGTGGCGCCATTCGAATGGAACTTCCCCTTTATAGTGCCGTCATACGTGTTGGCGTACGTGTTGTACGTCACCGCGCTTTGCTCGAGCGTTTTTTTTTTCATGAACGTGTGTATGCAAGGCAGGCTTGAGAGGAATCATGTTGAGAAAAACTTCGGTTTTTTGAATGACGGGAAAAACAATGGTGTGTATTGGTATATTGCAAAATATTACATTTTTGTTTTGGGGTTTAAATACACCTTCAATTGATAAAGTATATAGGGTAATACGGCTCTAGGCTTTGTGAGGCCTTAACTCTTAAATCTTAGACATGAGGCCCCACTCACGCCCCAAAATGGGAAAAATAATTCAAGCAATAGAAATTAATTGTATAAATTACATATATTAAGAGCCTTAAATCCTATGAACTATGAATTCACAGTGTTTAGAAATTTCTTTAACCAATTACTCTTTAATCATATATCATTAAACATATTTATATATATTACCACTCTATGATTGGTTGCTAGAGGTTACTGCACATCATTACCGCTTACTCATTGGTTGCTAGAGGATACTGCAGATTATTACCGCTTACTTATTGGTTGCTAGAGGTGACTGCACATTATTACTGTTCACTGAATGGTTGCTATAGGTTATTGCTTATCACTTACTGATTGGTTGCTAGAGGTTACTGCACATTATTACTGCTCACTGATTGTTTGCTAGAGGTTACAGCACATCGATACCTCTCACTGGGTAGCAGGCAGTATTGTGGTGTGTAATGCAACTGTTAGGGTCCAGTTGGTTGGATAACTAGATGCAGTTTGGGGTGATGGTGGCAGCATAAGTGTGAGATATCTCCTCTATAATAATTGGGGGTAAGGTGATAAGATGCCAGAGGTGGGGTACAGGAGGGGTGAGGATGATAATGACAGGAGACAGGGTGGTAAGATGCCAGAGGTGGGGTAGAGAGGGATGATAGGGATGTTGATGACAATGAGTAAGGTGGTAGGATGTCAGCAGAGGGGGTGATGGATGGGTGGGGTTGTAGGAAGCTGGCAGTGGGGTACAGAGAGGATGAAGATAAGTATGACGATGGTGGTAGGGTGGTTGGATGCTAGAGGTGGGGTACAGAGGGATGATGGGAATATTGATTACAGGGTGTGGGGTGGTAGGATGCCAGGCACAGGGGGATTATGACGAAGATGGAGATGATGGTGACAGGTGGTGAGTTGTCAGGCACAGGGGGATGATGAGGATGGAGATGATGGTGACAGGCGGTGGAGTGGTCGGATACCAGGCACAGGGGGATGATGAGAATAGAGATGATGGTGACAGGCGGTGGGGTGGTGGGATGCCAGGCACAGGGGGATGATGAGGATGGAGGTGATGGTGACAGGCGGTGGGGTGGTGGGATGCCAGGCAGAGGGGGATGATGAGGATGGAGGTGATGGTGGTGACATCAATTTCCAGATGGCATAAATATCATCAGTGCTCTGTGTGTGTGTGAGGTCACAGGCGGCTGGTAGTGGTGATTTTTAGGGCGCTCTTGCTCGGGATGCTGTCGGTGATCATGTCGAGCAGCAGGACTGAGTGTATGCAATACCTTGATGCTTTGGCCGACTGGCTCCTCAAAGATTGCTAGGTGGCGCGGTCCATCCTGGAGAAGAGATCAGGGAGCTGCTCGGCTGCTACAGCTGCGGCCATTATCTGTGCTCTGCACATGGCAGTGATCTGAGGAGCGCGGCAGAAGAGGAGGAGCCGGGGGAGGGCAGTACTAGAGCCATCCACTGACCGGGCACAGTGCCGAGTGCTCAGGCGGTCAGTCCGCCCCTGGTCAGGGAAAGCTAGTTGCAGGCACTACGGGTGCCGCATTAAGAACGGCCGCGGGGACACCGACCGGGGGACATTCCCTCCACTGCCACACATCAGGTAGATTAGGCCTGCCAGCGCGGGGCCTTAGGCAATCGCCTAATCTGCCTAATTAGAGAGCCGCCTCTGGTCTTGGATATAAATTGTAATTTTTTTTTTTTTGGAGCTGTAAATGCAATATGGAGAAAGCCTTCTGCTCAGTTTTAAACAGATTGCTAGTGAAGGAATTTACTAGGTTGAAACCATATAATGTTAAAGTAGCTTATTTGCCACCAAAATATCCTCCTATGTAAATAGGATTATTGATAGAAGCAATCTCCTCCTCACCCTTGGAACAAGAATGGGTTTATGTATTCATGTGTGGGTACAATAATAAAAGGAGTACCCATAGGTGTGCGCAGCCTACTGCATTAGGGTGAGCACCCCAAAGCTGAAACACAGAGCAACAGAGGCAGTAGCTAGCCAGCGGTGAGTGCAAAGCACATGTGAACGAGTCCTTTTTTTTAAAATTATTATTATTATTATTATTTTTATTAATTTTTTCCTCTTTTTTTTTTTACATTTTTTATCTGCCCTTTTGAGGGGATTTGGCAAAATATCTGCGTTCTAAACAGACCCCTGATGTCTTACATTTAAAAGTGAAAAAGGGACTGAGGACAGGATGGAGGCGCAGATGCTAGAACTGATCCCCCTACAGCGCAACCAGAGGGAGGGAGAGGAGGAGAAGCCGGCAGCGCTGCAATGGGAGGAACAAGGGGATCGATATCTGCAATACGGTAGTACAGCTCAGCAGGTGCCTGGGCCCCTCCTTTTAAACTAATAGGGTATGGACCTGGTACAGGAGTACAGGAGGTATCATTGGCTCTGGCTCTGGTTCACAGGGTGATTAGGGTGTGCCCAGGCACACTCGGCACACCCCCTGCACACACCTATGGGAGTACCCACTCTTCCCTGGATCCAATGTAATTTTATGGAGTTGATTTACTAAAGGCAAATACACTGTTCACTTTGCAAGTGAAGTTGCACTCTGTAAAGGCATTTTACCCAGAGCTTAATGAACAGCCTATTTACTTTTAGTAAACAAACCCCCCAATGTTCCATTAGTTGGACTTGTTGTTAAATTACCTAAATAGTTTTAAAATGGACAAAGCAAACTTGTAGCTGGAATTCCACTTAAAGGTATGTTCCAGCAAACATTGGGATTTAAAGTGTATGTTACATAGGGTTTGATTTACTAAAACTAAATGTAGCGCCCTGCTTCTGATGAGTAGGCGCTATATGTAAATTTAGGTTTGTCTGAGCTGTAGTTTAGCTCAGAGTAATTATGTTAAATTGCTGGTTTCTGTTCCAGTTCAGCTGGGTTGTGTATTTTCCACTTGCCGTGGGTGTCGCTGTCACCACCGGTCAGTGTTGGAAAGGCAACGCGCTGGATGCATTGAGTATCTCTTTGCCCAGAAACAGCCCAGTGGGAGTGGTTCCCCTGCTGTGCATTCTGGGAGAGGGTACTTAAGGGGCAGACACCATCTTTACTGGTCTCTCTGACCTGATGGCCCTCCTGGCCTAAGGTACGTCGTAGCAGTTCTTCTGCCTCGGGGCCTGCTGGCCCGAGGCCTCGTTACTGGAAGTAGGCCCAGAAGTTCCTGGGGTCTACTGGCCCAGGGGTGGTCCTGTGCTGTCTTGCCTGCGGGGAGAAGCCGAGCAATTGGAGAAACCAGGGGAGGACTTTTCTCAGAGAGGACCGAGCAAAAAGGCTGGTATCTCAGGAAGAGCCTGGAGACTCAATTGGAGAATGCATCCCGGCCAAACTACCACACAGTATTGCCGGCTGGCTGAAATAAACTGGTACCGTGTAACTGTACTTGACTTTGCAAAAGTTCTTGGTTATACAATCCTGTGGCAGAGGATTGTACAACAAATCTAATTATTCAACAAGTTTGTGGCAGAGACTATGACCGAGCACCGCACCGGCTGCTAGGTCAGGGAGAGAGGCCTATCCGGTGGTTGCTAGATCCAGTTGTGGAAGCTGTTTGTCCTCTGGATCAAAGAAGTACCCGTGATCCGCAATACAAGGTGCCTGAATCTACCCTAACCCTCCATCCCTCTATCTGACGTTGTTAATAAAAGCATTGGGAAAAAGGGACTAAGTATTCAGTGCGAGCAACTCTCCAATGGGACCCCTATGGCGGATACGGTGAACAGTCATGTAACGGCAAGACCCAAAAATTAAACCAGCAGCTCCTACGGGGGTAGTGCTACATAAAGAGTGCAAAATCTGGTGCAACTGTGCATGGTAACCAATCAGCTTCTAACTTCAGCTTGTTCAATTAAGCTTTGACAAAAAAAACTTGGAAGCTGATTGGTTTCTATGCAGAGCTGCACCAGATTTTGCCATGTCCAGTTTTAGTAAGTCGACCCCATAAGTACATAGTTGGTAAGGTTGAAGAAAGACAACAGCCCATCCATTTCAACCTGTGTAGGTGTGTGTGTGTGTGTAGAAAAATAATTTCCCATACCCCTTAAATTATATTAGTTAAGATGCACATCCAAGAGTCTTTTAAAACTATCCAGACTTCCTGCCAACACCACCAATTGTGGAAGAGAGTACCACATCCTTACCGCCCTGACAGTGAAAAATCCCCAATGCAGCTTAAGGTTAAACTGCTTCTCTTCCAGACTCATCTTGTGGCCCCATGTCCTGTTACACTCCCTGGGACTGAAAAGTTTCATAATTACACTGGGATCACAGTTGAGATACCGTATTTGTATATCGCAATCATATCTCCTGTCAAGCATCTCTTCTCCAGGGAGAATACATTTAACACTTGTAGTCTTTCCTAATAATTGAGGTCCTCCAAAGTCCAGTCAAAACTGTTTTTTTTCTATCTTTGGAGAGAATGAGGAAGAGTTAGAACCCCTTTCAAGGTCTTAAAGCCTACTGTTATTGCTAGAACACCCTTTTTGCTTCCACTGACAAATAAAGCTTAATGTAAAATTGACAGTTTTTGTTCACAGACATTGGTTAGATTTAAACCTGCCTTGAAAGCTTGAAATTGAAAGAGGATGTTACAGTGTGCTGGCTTTAGAAGGTACTCTGCTACTAATCTCCTGCGGAGGTAGGCTGTGTGTGCTATGGCTGAAGGAAATAACAACAAATTCAGACTGAGGCAAGTAGGTAGCCAGCACAAGCACATAGATAGTCTTCACCTACAGACTGGCCCTCTCTAGGCATGTACAGGTGAAATGTGTTGGGGCGGTCTATAGTTGTGGACTCTGTGTGCTTTTGCTGGCTCAATATTACTATGAGTGATGTCATTGATATGTGGGCTGCCTACTTGTCTCAATAAGGAATACCGAGTGCTGACAGGCCTCCCTTGGCTGGCATCCAATGGAGACTGAAGATGTTTCATGGGGTTTGGGGTTTGGAGCAGTGCCTCACCTTTGTAAAGCCCTGTACACACGATCGGATTTCCTATGGATTCTAGTCCGATGGATTTGTCCATCAGGTATCCGATGAAACTGTTTTCCATCAGTCTTGCCCACACACCATCAGTCAAAAAACCGACCGTTACAAACGCAGTGACGTAAAACACTCCGATGAGCCGAGAAAAATTCAGTTTAATGCTTCTGAGCATGCGTCGACTTGATTCTGAGCATGCGTGGGTTTTTTATCCGATGGACTTGCCCATAGACGATCAGAGTTTTCGATCGGTTTATTATCCATCGGAAAAATTTAAAACATGTTCTATTTTTTAAAACCGATGGAAAAAAGACCGATGGGTCCCATACACGATCGGTTTGTCTGATGAAAAGAATCCATCGGACGGTTTTCATCGGTTAAACCGATCGTGTGTAAAGGGCTTAGGTCTTATAATGAATTGAGATTATAGTAACTAGAGTGAACTATAGCTGGAATGCCTTAGTATTTGTACTTATCTCTTTTGCACACAAATATAGGGCTAATTCACACAGGACCTTTAAATAATGGCAGTGCTGCTGTCAGGAAAAAGCAGTGCTAAAAGCACGCTTTTAGCCATGTTTTTTTGAATAGCGGTTTTCCGTGTTTTAATTTTTTTTACAAACGCCTAAAATTGCCAAACGTGGCTAAAAGCTTGTTACAGCGTTAAGCCTAATTTTGCCACGTTTTGCGTTTTTACAGCCAAACAGTCTCTGCTCCTGGACGCACAGGCAGTCGTTTTTTTTTACTGCCCCTAAACGCTTATGCCTCCGAACTCCTCTGAAAGTTTATGTGTGCATGGACACATAGGCTAACATGGAGGAGAGTTCAGAGGCAGTAAAAAAAAAAAAGCCAGACGTCCCTAAAAGCAGCTGCAAAAATGTCCTGTGTGCATGAGCTCTAAGTGTTTGTGTTTTTGGTGTGTTGTCATTAATGATAGACAATAACTTTGAACCTCCCTTTCATTTTATGTATTTGAACATATTTTTTATATACCTGCTGTTAGCCCCTTATGTTATCTTCCAAAAACAAATGTTACCTCAGGCTGATATAAATTATTTATGACCAAACTCTTGCTAAGATCAGGGGAGCTGTTTTGGTGTATACATTTTGCCTACATGGCTACAGGGTATTATCTCCCTATCTGTCCATCTATCTTTCTCTCTATGTGCATTTCTATCTAGCATTTTTTTTGTCTATATACAAATGTAGCGGGTATTTGAATTTAGGGGAAGCATCTGGGTGGTAGTGTAACCCAGATGCACTGATTGCTAGGGGATCTGAGGCCCTTTTATGGTTCTTGGAGGACTCTGGTGGTGTGAGGTTCCCTGGGTCTATAGGTGGCGTTGTTGCCGGGGGCCGGAGGTGAACTCACACCGCAAGACTGTGCCTTTTTGTCCTCCCCTGGAGCTGGTACAGCGGGGCGGGGAACCCGCTGTGACGCAAAGGGAGAGGAGATAAAAGGGGCAGACACCCTTACAACGGGGTTCAGAGTGCAGAATCTGAGGACGCGTTCGCACCCAGGCACCTTCAGCTTGGGTGCTGGCGTTACGGTGTTCCGGGCCCAGGTGCCTTTGACCTGGCCGGAGCGGAAATGGAGTCCATCTCAGGCACCTTTAGCCTGGGGTGAGGTACTATGGTGGATGCCTAGGGGCTCAGTACCTTCAACTGAGTTCCGCGAGGGTGGAGGAATCCGAGGGGGCCCTAACTCCTTGGGTGCCCGTGTCTGAGTTCGTGAGGTCTGGTGTGCACAACTTCTCTGGAGAGTCCGGTGCAGCATCGCTGGTGACAGAGAGGCCTCCGGTATCTCCCTTGGACGGATATCCTTCCCCTGACGGGCCGTGCTAGCGAAGGTAATTCACATTCTACTTCACATAGTCAGTGGCAGTGACTATTCGCCACTGGTGATACCACAGTGGTTGGCAAGAGAAGGGAAAGGATTGTGCCTCGACCTATTCCCATTACTACTAAGTTGCTGCAAAAGAATCCAACTTAACCGTGCTGTGTGTTTATTCGCTGAGAAGAATAAAACTGTGTTGGACCTATTCACTGTGTGGAACTCTGGTTACTAGGAGCAAAGGAGTCAGGGACGAAGGACATGACTTGACTCTAGGGCACCTACACAAAGCCTGATCTTTCTGGCCTTAACCTCTTCACTATGGAGGACATGGGCCGTGGTGTATCTCATCCCTCCCCCCAGCACTAACACCCCTAGACTAGGGATGAGCTCGGTGTTCGAGTCAAACATACGTTCGACTCGAACATCGGCTGTTCGACCGTTCGGCGAACATCGAACGATTTGGGCCGTTCGCGCCAAATTCGAGTGACGCGAATGGCCCACAATACACTGCGCCATCGCAGTGCAATCCCGGCACTGTGATTGGCCAAGCATGCACTGTGACCCCGCATGCTTGGCCAATCACAGCGCCGGCAGCTAGGAGAGCCATAATTGGCCACAGGCAGGTATCCTGTGGCCAATTATAGCTCAGGGAGTTTAGCACACGTCCCACACTATAAAAGGCCGCCAGCGCAGCGGCCTTGTGTAGTGTGTTCCGGTGCAGGGAAAGAGAAGGATAGGCAGGGACAGTGTTGATATTCTTTGTGCTATTCTTGTGTGCAGGGAGAGAGAAGGATAGGCAGGGAGAGTGTCAGTGTCATATTCTTTGCTAAACCTTGTGTGCAGGGAGAGAGAAGGATAGGCAGGGGACAGTGTCAGTGTCATATTCTGTGCTAAACCTTGTGTGCAGGGAGAGAGAAGGATAGGCAGGGAGAGTGTCAGTGTCATATTCTTTGATAAACCTTGTGTGCAGGGAGATAGAAGGATAGGCAGGGAGAGTGTCAGTGTCATATTCTTTGATAAACCTTGTGTGCAGGGAGAGAGAAGGATAGGCAGGGGACAGTGTCAGTGTCATTGTTGCTAAGCCTCCTGCACATTATACACCTGAAGTTAGCCCGTATTGCTGTGTTTTCCTGGTGTGTTACACCAACAGGCATTTGCAGCACTTACAGCGGGCGGAGTGTGCCTCCTGCACATTATACACCTGAAGTTAGCCCGCATTGCTGTGTTTTCCTGGTGTTTTACACCAACAGGCATTTGCAGCACTTACAGCGGGCGGAGTGTGCCTCCTGCACATTATACACCTGAAGTTAGCCCGTATTGCTGTGTTTTCCTGGTGTGTTACACCAACAGGCATTTGCAGCACTTACAGCGGGCGGAGTGTGCCTCCTGCACATTATACACCTGAAGTTAGCCCGTATTGCTGTGTTTTCCTGGTGTGTTACACCAACAGGCATTTGCAGCACTTACAGCGGGAGGAGTGTGCCTCCTGCACATTATACACCTGAAGTTAGCCCGTATTGCTGTGTTTTCCTGGTGTGTTACACCAACAGGCATTTGCAGCACTTACAGCGGGCGGAGTGTGCCTCCTGCACATTATACACCTGAAGTTAGCCCGTATTGCTGTGTTTTCCTGGTGTGTTACACCAACAGGCATTTGCAGCACTTACAGCAGGCGTAGTGTGATTCCTGCAAAATATACTCCTGAAGCTAGGCCTTATTGCTGTGTTTTCCTAGTGTGTTACACCAACAGGCATTTGCAGCACTTACAGCGGGCGGAGTGTGCCTCCTGCACATTATACACCTGAAGTTAGCCCGTATTGCTGTGTTTTCCTGGTGTGTTACACCAACAGGCATTTGCAGCACTTACAGCAGGCGTAGTGTGATTCCTGCAAAATATACTCCTGAAGCTAGGCCTTATTGCTGTGTTTTCCTAGTGTGTTACACCAACAGGCATTTGCAGCACTTACAGCGGGCGGAGTGTGCCTCCTGCACATTATACACCTGAAGTTAGCCCGTATTGCTGTGTTTTCCTGGTGTGTTACACCAACAGGCATTTGCAGCACTTACAGCAGGCGTAGTGTGATTCCTGCAAAATATACTCCTGAAGCTAGGCCTTATTGCTGTGTTTTCCTAGTGTGTTACACCAACAGGCATTTGCAGCACTTACAGCGGGCGGAGTGTGCCTCCTGCACATTATACACCTGAAGTTAGCCCGTATTGCTGTGTTTTCCTGGTGTGTTACACCAACAGGCATTTGCAGCACTTACAGCGGGAGGAGTGTGCCTCCTGCACATTATACACCTGAAGTTAGCCCGTATTGCTGTGTTTTCCTGGTGTGTTACACCAACAGGCATTTGCAGCACTTACAGTGGGCGGAGTGTGCCTCCTGCACATTATACACCTGAAGTTAGCCCGTATTGCTGTGTTTTCCTGGTGTGTTACACCAACAGGCATTTGCAGCACTTACAGCAGGCGTAGTGTGATTCCTGCAAAATATACTCCTGAAGCTAGGCCTTATTGCTGTGTTTTCCTAGTGTGTTACACCAACAGGCATTTGCAGCACTTACAGCGGGCGGAGTGTGCCTCCTGCACATTATACACCTGAAGTTAGCCCGTATTGCTGTGTTTTCCTGGTGTGTTACACCAACAGGCATTTGCAGCACTTACAGCAGGCGTAGTGTGATTCCTGCAAAATATACTCCTGAAGCTAGGCCTTATTGCTGTGTTTTCCTAGTGTGTTACACCAACAGGCATTTGCAGCACTTACAGCGGGCGGAGTGTGCCTCCTGCATATTATACACCTGAAGTTAGCCCGTATTGCTGTGTTTTCCTGGTGTGTTACACCAACAGGCATTTGCAGCACTTACAGCAGGTGTAGTGTGATTCCTGCAAAATATACTCCTGAAGCTAGGCCTTATTGCTGTGTTTTCCTAGTGTGTTACACCAACAGGCATTTGCAGCACTTACAGCGGGCGGAGTGTGCCTCCTGCATATTATACACCTGAAGTTAGCCCGTATTGCTGTGTTTTCCTGGTGTGTTACACCAACAGGCATTTGCAGCACTTACAGCAGGTGTAGTGTGATTCCTGCAAAATATACTCCTGAAGCTATGCCTTATTGCTGTGTTTTCCTAGTGTGTTACACCAACAGGCATTTGCAGCACTTACAGCGGGCGGAGTGTGCCTCCTGCACATTATACACCTGAAGTTAGCCCGTATTGCTGTGTTTTCCTGGTGTGTTACACCAACAGGCATTTGCAGCACTTACAGCAGGCGTAGTGTGATTCCTGCAAAATATACTCCTGAAGCTAGGCCTTATTGCTGTGTTTTCCTAGTGTGTTACACCAACAGGCATTTGCAGCACTTACAGCGGGCGGAGTGTGCCTCTTGCACATTATACACCTGAAGTTAGCCTGTATTGCTGTGTTTTCCTGGTGTGTTACACCAACAGGCATTTGCAGCACTTACAGCAGGCGTAGTGTGATTCCTGCAAAATATACTCCTGAAGCTAGGCCTTATTGCTGTGTTTTCCTAGTGTGTTACACCAACAGGCATTTGCAGCACTTACAGCGGGCGGAGTGTGCCTCCTGCACATTATACACCTGAAGTTAGCCCGTATTGCTGTGTTTTCTTGGTGTGTTACACCAACAGGCATTTGCAGCACTTACAGCGGGTGTGGTGTTTCAGTTGCTGCAGGATTTTGGACTGAGAGGACGTGCCTGTAGGGAGCTCCTGGTGCTCCAGGAGGAGGGGGTGTGATGGCCTCCTCCAGCCCAGGACCGGGGAAGCTTTCCCGGCCTGATGCTGCTGCCTCCTCCCTGGGGATTAAGGACTTGTCCAGGGAGGAGACGCTCTTTTTAAAAACGCAGTTCGAGCTTATGGATTGGACCCTGCCCCAGCCTGGGGAGGGTCCTGCAAAGTTACTGAGAAGAGTTGAAAGGGTCAAGGACTTGATTCAGAAGGCCAGCCGGGCCTTCTGTGGGAGGACCACGGTCCTAACGGATTTGAGGAACAGAAGGGACCGGGCCAGCAGCTTCAGAAGAGGCGAGTATTCCGAGGCCATTAACCTTTTAAAAGGTCAAAATAACGACCTATGGACCCTTCTCGGGGGGCTGTGTGAGAGAGGCCGTGGGGAGACAGACTTCCTCCTGGAAGTAAGGAGTGAGCTCCGGAGAGCAAGTAAAGAGGGCTCCCAGGCTGCCAGACGTAGCAGCCAGAAAAGCACGCAGAACCATCAGCAGCCAGAGGAGCCTATGGTGGTGAGCCCCGGTGATGGTGAAAACCCCCCCCTCCCCCTCCCTGGGTAGTGCGGTCCCTGAGGTCCCGGCTGTGGAGCGTCCCCGAGTCCATGCTGCATTGCGGTCAGGAAAAACTGCCAGCACGCATGCAGACTCGGGTAGGGTATCCTGTGAAGCAGCCGGGAAAAGCCAGGAAGGGTGCACTGCAGGAGTAGGGAAGCTGGGGGGGATTCCCAGTGGTGGTCCTCACGCCACTCCCGGGGTATAAGTCGGAGGCAGAGAGGAAGGAAGTGGCCAGGCATGGTGGTGGGACCCCTATGACTCCTATGACCCCTGTGAATCCCGCATGTTGCTTGTTAAAAACCGCACATGTTGTGGAGGAGGGGGAGGGGTCCGCCAGGAAGGGGATGGAAAAGACTGCTGGAGTGACTTTTGAAGCAGAAGAAACTAAGTCCGTGGACAAAATGCTGGATTTTGGGGGTCAAAGTACTGGTGGAGGGGGGGCGGTAGTTGCAGTGGGAGTAAGGGTTACTGAGGGTGGAGGAGGGGAGACGCCGTTGTCCGGTGTAAATGGGAGTAGAGGGGAAATGAATAATGCAGGTGAACATGCAGAGAAAATGGATGCTGTGGTGCCGAGATGCGTGACCTCCACTGCTGACAGTGGGGGCGTGGCCAGTGGACGGAGGCTGGGCTGGCTGGGGAGCCAGGGGGAGGAGTGTGGGCGGGAGTCTGGGTGGCAGGGGGAAGTGGGTGGGGTAAGCGTCGTCCATCTGGCCACTTCCGGTTTCACTGGTCAGCCTGACCCGGAAGTGGGTAGGGAGGTTGACCAGGAAGTGAGTCCCGAACCGGAAGTGGTCATGGACTTTCGGTCTGCAGCCGCTGGGAGGGATGAGAGCGGTGGGATGGAGGTAAGCAGGGAGGCATCTGGGGGCACTTTGGTAGAATCCTCTGGCGATCTAAGCTTAGGCCAGAGGATAGGTAGATGGAGTGAGGCTGAGGCTGGGGACCTTTCTGGGGCTCACCCAGCCCTGGCTTTCATCAGGGGAACTGAGTCCCAGGAGGGACAGTCACATACTAAGGAGAAGGAGCAGCCACGGGAGCAGCCACGGGAGCAGGGGGGAGCCATCTGGGGCTCGTGCCTGCTGCTCCAGTGGGCCCCCAGTGGTAGACCCTCCTCCCAGTGTTAGGAGGAGGGACGGTAGGGGTGTGGCTTGCTCCGGGGGGGTGGTGGATGGGAGGGACCCCCCGGCAGAATTAGGCCGGGGGGTTCCCCCGGTTGGTGTGTCAGCCATGGGTGCTGGGGTGCCCTCCGGGGGTGACCCTGGTGATGCGGCGGAGGGCACTTCTGGCGCTCAGGCTGGGGGTGTTTTGGGGCAGGCCCAGGAAGCAGAGCTGCTTGAGGCGCTGAGGGAGACCAGGTCTTTTGCCCGGGTGGCAGGGACCAGCGTCCCTTTGGCCCCCCTGTACGACCAGTTTGGTGCCCAAAACTTCCGGGTTCCCCCCGCAGACCAGCTCCAGGGGGCGAACCCGTGGTCGAGGGGTACAGGGGGTCCGGAGAGGCGCAGGCGCAATGTCGTGCAGCTGCGGTGGGAGGGACCTGGACAGTGCCCCAGCAGGGGGGAGGTAGTGGATCTTCTGCTGAAGGGGGCCAACTTCAAGGTAGCCGACCTCTTCGCGGTGATCCATCCCACGGGCACCAAGAAGTTTGATGTTCGTTTTTCCTCCTTGGTGCTAATGGAGCTTTTTCTCACCGTCTATGAGCTCCTGAAGAGGTCGGAGCCTTGGAAGTTGTTTAAGGTGGTCCCCCTGTCCAGGCAGGAAGAAATAAAGTCCCTGACCATTTTGGTCAGGAACGAATCCCTCCCACCTGAGGACATTGCCACCTGGTTGGGGAGGTATGGGCAGCTGCAGTCTCCCCTCCGCAAAAACCTGGATGAGCACGGGGTCTGGACTGGGGCGTGGTTGGCCAGGATCCGTCTCAAGCGCCAGGGGACTAGTGTGACCCATGTCCACAGAAGTGCGTTTATTGGGAGAGATAGGATCCTGGTCTTTTACCCCGGTCAGCCCCATCGCTGCTTCAAGTGTGGGAGTCCCACCCATTTGAGTGCGGATTGCACAACGCCCCGGTGCGTCAGGTGCAACAGGCCTGGGCACTCCTCGGAGACTTGCAGACTAATTGTCTGCAACCTCTGTGGGCTGTCTGGCCACCCATTCAGCCGCTGCCCTAAGGCTTTTAGGGGGCATGCGGCTGATGGGGATGGGCCAGGCCCAGAAGACGTACCGGAGGGGGTGGGTCTCCCACCTCAAGCGCCTCAGGCAGGCCCAGGTGATGGGCCTGGGGTTGGTGGCCCAGAGGGGCCTTTACCGCAGAGACAGAGGCCCGGGCGTAGGCATGGCGGAGTTGGGGCCCCTGCTGGGAATGTGCCTGGTCCCTCTGGATTTGTTTCCGGGGGGCCGGGTGCGCCAGCATTGGGCCCAGTAAGGGTGAGGGGCAGAGGGGGTGAGGGGCCCTCTGTTAGGGGCCTCCCCCTCCCCCTCTTTTTTTCTCCCCTCCCCCCTCTACTACCCTTCCCCCCCTTCTTTCCCTGCTCCTCCCCCTCCCCCCTTTCCCCCCTCCTCTCCCTCCTTCTCCCTATCCTCCTTCTCCCTATTCTCCTTCTTTCCTCCCCCCTTCCTCTTCGCCCCCTTCCCCCTCCCGTTCCATCCTGGATCCCCTTGTATTATCCCAGGATTCGGGGGGGGAGATGGAGGTGGCCAAGTCGTCGAGGGGCCTGCCCAAGAGGCCCATGGGGGCCTCTAGCGGGCACTCCGGCGACGAGGTGGGCGGCCAGACCCAGGCGGGCTGGCTGCAGAGGAAGGTGAGGAAGAGGAAGAAGAAGAGGGATCCTGGGGAGGAGGTTGTGGGACCCCGGGTTGTCCCTGGTAGGGACCCTGGGGGCCCCCCCCAGTGATCCTAGGGAATATGTACGGGGTCCTCTCCGATTCGGAAGAGGACCCCGGGGTGTAGGCGAAAACGCAGAGGAGAATGCAGGCCAAAATCACTAAGGATGGCGGTACCCTCTCCAATACGCGTTGCGACCATTAATGTCGCAAGTGTGCGTTCTGCGGCGGCTCGTTTTATGGCCTTCGATTTTCTCAGCCGAGTTGAAGCTGACATTTTGTTTGTGCAAGAGACCTGGCTGGCATCGGTGGCAGAGATGCATCTAGCAAAGAGGGAGTGGAGGTGCGGGCCCTCCCTCTGGTCTCTTGCGGCCGAGCCCTGCAGTGGAGTTGCAGTCCTTTTTAAGACTGGTCCGGTGGCTTGTCGACGAGTGATTGAGGTAGAGGTCGGTAGGTGCCTGGTGGTGGACGCTGTCGTGAGGGAGCAATTCCTAAGGCTGATTAACTTCTATGGCCCTCAGACCAAGAGGGACAGGAGGAGCCTCCTCACGATGGTCAAGCCCTACTTATTTACATCCCAGCAGGTGGTCTTTGGTGGTGACTACAACATGGTCACCAGATCAAAGGATCGGGCAGGCGCCTCAGGCCCCCTGGGATATGATAGTATCTTCTTGAATAGAATAGTAAGGGAAGCCGGGTTGGTGGATGCACATGTTCAGTGCCTCCCCAACCACACTGGGTTCACCTATGCCCGAGGTAATAGTAGGAGTAGGTTAGATAGTTTTTTTTAAAGGGGAGCTCTAACTTTGCGGCACCTGTGCTGCAGGCGGTGGAGTTCTCCGACCACTGTATGGTTTCTGTGACTTTGAATGTGGCCGACACTCCGCAGAAGGGTCAAGGTTTCTGGCGTCTTAATGGATCACTGCTCGAGGACCTCGAGGTTAGGGAGGCCTATGAGATCTTCTTTGCGGATCAGGCCTCGCTTCTTGAGAGCGGCTGCTCCCGCCAGGAATGGTGGGAAGTGGTGAAGAAGAGGTCGGAGGGCTTTTTCCGCAGGATCTCTAGGTACCGGGCAACATCCAAGTACCTGGCCTACCAGAGGTTGCGCAGGCAGTTAGACCACCTGGTTTCAGCTGGGGGCCCTCAGGAACAGATATCCGATCTGAAGCTTCAGATGAGGGGGTGTCAGTATGACCGTCTTGCCTCCCTGGTCCTTGAAAGGGATTACGGGAAGTTTTCCTCCCCGGATCCCTACAAGAGCTGTGGTGAGGCGGTGAGTTCGAAGGCCATACATGGCTTGAGGGATGCCTCGGGGTCCCTGGTCCGGTCCAGACCGGGTGTCTTGGGCATCATCAGGGACCATTTTTCAGACCTCCTTCGTAGGAAGCCTTTAGATATGGAGAAAGCCAGGGTGTTTCTTGATGAGACCCCGCTTCGTGCGGGGCCTGATCTCCCGGACTCTCTGACAGCAGAAATCTCGGTTGCAGAAATCGAGCAGACCATTGACTCTTTGGCCTCGTACACACGACCGATTTTCTCGTCGTAAAAAACACGTCGTTTTTTTAGACGAGATTCTTGTTAAGCTTGTCGATTTTCTCGTCAAGCTTTCCATGCGTACACACTGACAATTTCCAATTTCCTCGTTGTTCTCCGCGGTCACGTCCAGCACGTACGACGGCACTATAAAGGGGAAGATCTTTTTTCTTGGCGCCACCCCTTGGGCTGCTTTTGCTGATCTCGTGTTACCGCGTGTGAAGTAAAAGTTTGGGAAGAGACGATTCGCGCTTTTCAGTCTTCGTACTTTTCAGATCGTTTTCTGCCGTTCAGTTTGTGCTTGTGGGTTCGTATCTTGACTTTCAGGGCGTCTAGGCAGGTCGTATCTGTTTTACAGTGCGTTCTTGCCTGCTCGTTTCTGTTTTTCAGTTCGTTATTCATAGGCCTTGCTGTTCTAAAGAGCGTTCTGTTCTGTACGTTCTGATAAGACGACCGTTTCTTAGCCATGTTGCCTGGACGTTCTCGTCGTCGAGTTCGTGCTGTGCGTGCGCTTGGTGTTGGTCTGCTTGTTTTGGACCAAGACCAGTCCATGAATGGTGTGAGGAGGAGCTCCAGCGGGACCAATTCTGCCATATGCCTCTGCTGCGGGAGATCGTCGAGAATAATCCTGAGGACTACAGGAATTTTCTGCGGATGTCTGACCCCGTTTTTCAGGAACTGTTGGCTTTGGTGTCCCCCTATATTACCAGGAAGGACACCGTTATGCGGGAAGCCATCAGTGCTGAGCAGAGGCTCATCGCCACGTTGCGTTACCTGGCGACAGGAAGAAGTCTTCAGGACTTGAAGTTCACGACAGGCATCTCCCCCCAGGCTCTGGGCCTCATAATCCCAGACACCTGTTCTGCCATTATACAAGTCCTGCAGGAGGACTATATTAGGGTAAGTTTTCTCCCTTAACATCACATTTTATGTATTACATGTATGCTAATGTATTGTATTTCTTTCATCCTTCCCTAATTACCATGATTGTAATATGCTGAGAATGTCCCCTTTGTCCCCATGCATGCTGGAAGCTTTAGATTGCCTCTTTTTTCTCCTCCATAAATATTTCCCTTCACTAACTTTTCCAGCAGGGGCGCCTGTTGCTCCAAATGTTTGGGGGTCCCACCCCAATTTATGAACTAAACTTCCTCCTTTTTTGCTCAGGTGCCTATTAAATGCCCCCAGTTGTCCCCTCTAATGCAGCCATTTTGTTCCCTCCAATGCAGCCATTTAGTCCCCTCTAATGCAGCCAGTTTCCCCCCAGCCCTGCACTTACCTTCTTGTGGTCAGCGCCATCCTTCTTCTGTCCTTTGATGTGTTCTCCTTCCCTTGATGTTGCATCAGCCAATCATGTTACCATTAAACAGACTTGGTGAACATGATTGGCAGAGCAGCCTGCCAGTGTTTCCCCAAGGAATGCCCCCCCCCCCCCCCTGCGTCCCCTATTTTACTTTTAGGAAGCCAATTACATACCTCAGGTTGTAATGTGCAAGACTATTTTACTAACTGTTTCTGCTATGCAATTTGAACCCCCTAAATGCCGCAATTATTCATATGTCGGTCGCTTAACAAGAGGCCATCCACCTGAATAGTGGGCGGCATAGACAATACATAGGTTAATGCAACGCATGAACCTATGTATTGTTCTGAGTGATGGGCACAGGAGAGAGGGGGCAGTGCTCCAGCGCCCACTCTGGACGCACCGCCACTGCAATGCTATCCTGTGGCCAAACACATCTCCCCCCCCAAAATAATTTAGTAAAGGCCCATCAGAGGGGGTGATGAATATGATAAATGAGCCTTCCATTATACTTATTTTAAACACCTTAATAAACGTAGAATTTGATTGATGTTGGCCTCTAATGTTTTTTAGAGATTTTCCTTGTAATGTATGATTTTTGTATTCTAATATTATTTCATCTTGTTTCACTCCACAGCTTCCTTCCACACCACAGGAATGGCAGACTGTGGCATCGGAGTTTGCCACGCGGTGGGACTTCCCCAACTGCGGTGGTGCTATAGACGGGAAGCACGTCCGCATCGTGCCGCCACCCCGTTCTGGGTCCTACTACTACAACTACAAGGGGTTTCATAGCATTGTGCTGATGGCGGTGGTGTCAGCACGGTATGAATTCCTCTATGTTGATGTAGGGAAGAATGGCCGGATGTCCGATGGGGGATCCTTCATCCAGACGGAGTTTGCCCTCCGTCTCCAGAGTGACGACCTTGCATTGCCACCGGATGCAGGGAATATTGAAGGACTCCCCTTTGTTTTTTTGGCTGATGAAGCCTTCGGACTCGGACGGCATCTTATGAGGCCATTTCCTCAGAGGACCCTGACCCCAGACAAGAGGGTGTTCAATTACCAGCTGGCCAGGGGCCGAAGAGTTGTCGAAAATGCCTTCGGCATAATGGCCAGGCAGTTCCGCATTTTTATGACTTCCATCCACTTGGCGGACTACAAAATAAACTATGTCGTATTATGCTGCTGTGTGCTACACAACTTTCTGAGCCAAAAATCTAATTCCTATATGGCCTCAGTTTTGCCAGAGGCTGGACTTTCCCCTGCAAATCCCCTGCCGGGCCTGGAATCTGCCCGTCCTGGCTTGCCCTCCCAAAATGCCCGCGAGGTTCGGGACAAATACATGGAGTATTTCACGGGTAGGGGGGCAATTCCTATGCCAGCCTATGTCTAAGGATCCAAATAAAAAGCTTGTTTAAACCTTTAATTATTTGTTCTTTCCTGTCTCCTAGTTTGTCTTAGTGCATTTGTAGTGCCAAGTGTATTTTACTTTAGTAACTAACAACCATTTCACTATGTAACCTTACAAAATAACCAAATAAGCTTAGAGGGTATTATAAAAAGAAGCTACACGTTGTTTGTGGTCAAATATTTTACTCTGTGTTTTTTCTGTTTTTTTGGGTTGGCCTGGCCACAAACCGGCAATTTTTTTCTTATGAAAATACAAAAATAACAGTTGCATTCCAAAAATTACAACATTGGATACCTCTGAGCAATCTGAGACATTCACTTACACAAACTATATGTCTCTATGTGCCCGTCCTAATATGGGGTCCTGCCACCCCTTGCCCAGCCAAAAATTGAATATGCACACATTTGGGATTTTTTTCATCTAGGAAGTTTACAATCCTGATCCCTATTGTCAACATGTGCTATCTGCCATCAGGGGTGATCAATGGACGTGTTTTGGGGGTGCAACCCCTTCCTCAGTTCACCGACTTTAGATACGAGGAAGGGGTTGCACCCCCAAGAGACGTACATGGATATCCCCTGATGGCAGATAGCACATGTTGACACACTGTGTGCAGATTAAATTTTTGGCTGGTTTGATTGTCAAAAATATTCTAAAATGTGCAATAACAAACATGTAAAAACAAATGTGTTTGGATGGCTTATTGAATTCTCCCCAAAACATCGAGAATGTCTTTAAATGTTTGTTCCATCACATGGATTCTTTGTTTAATTAGGTCCAGTTCCGTGCTACATTCCATCACTTGCTGGATGAGGCGGAGGGCACTGTCAGCAGAGAACCGTGTACTATCCTTCACAACATTTATATCCCCTAAAAACAAAAAACAAAAGGTATTATAACTCTGCAGGCCTACATCTCTTACCTGAAGCTGTGGTGACAGATACTGACCTGTTGTGGTGACCAGATCCACAACGTCATCCACCTCTCCTTCCTGCACTTCTCCTTCCTCCACCTCAACTTCCTGCACATCTTTCGGTTGTGGGTCTTTGGGAGTTTGGGGTTGCTTGGAAGTTGAGGGGTGCATGTGCTCCCTGGAGTGTTCTCCTCCCAGTCTTCTCTCCCCTATGAGAATCAAACAAAAGGTCTATTTATCACACTGTAAATCTCAATGTTAAAATAAAAACAGGCTAAATTGCTTGGAATTGGGGTACGTGTGTCTGTTTGGGCGGAATTTAAAGAAGAATGCATTATTTATGACCAAGAATATGTTTAGTATTCACCTTTGGATGTAATTTATTTGACATGGAGGCGCCACAAAAATTCACTGATGCACCTGTGTGGGACACCCAAAAAAGGCGGGTCTGGTGGCCCACACTATAGTGCTCCAAAGTACAGATGTGGAAGCAGCTGCTGAGTGTCGTCTCCTTTACACTGATAAAAGTTTGCATTTCATTCTCTTTACAAACACATCATCTAGCCTAAAAATTTCGCCACAATATTTGACCAAAAATGGCAGATGTCTAATTACTTTTGTGGCTATAAAATAAGCCAAAACCGCGGATAGTGGCCGAACGAAGTGTCTGTAACGTAACGAACGATTACTGTGCCCAACCAAGTTCAAAATATTACATTTTGGAAGGGAGTCCAATATGAGAAACCAAAATAAAGAGCAACATGTAAGTTTAGAAAAAGATTAATAGCAGAAAAGTCTACATTTTACTTACTTTTTGCTAGCATTCTCTTTATGCTCCTCAACTGCTCTGGCTCCCTCAGTTTGAGGTCTGACCACCTCTTTCTGAGCTGCTCATTTGAGCGTTTCACCCCGAAATTCGTCTTCAGACTCTTCACGACTTTAGTGAGGATTTTGGCCTTCCTTCTATTTGGTTTGCTATACGGCCCATGCTTTGCGTCATAATCAGACTTGAGCAAGATGTCCACCATCTCCGCCAAAGACATATTCGATGCCTTGAATCTCCTCCTTGATCGTGACGTTTCCTCGGTCTCCGGGCTTGTCTCCTCCTCGTTAGTTGCGGAATTATCAGACACCTGCTGTAACTCCGCCATATCTGTCTGCGCGCCGAAAGACAAGGGGCGGGGAAAAGATGTTAGTTAGAACGTCATGGGCGGGCGACGTGTGCGGAGCGACGTGTTCGAAATTTGACGCATGCGTGGTGTGTATATAGCAAACACACATGTGACTATAGTACGTTCGGTGTGCGGAGAGAGGAGTTCAAGTGACGGACGTGCGAACGAAGGTATGTGATTTTGTGACTTGTACAAATTGTTGGCCTATACTGTCTTGAGAATGTTGGAGGATATATATGGTGACTAGGATGTTAAGGAGGTTAGACTGTTTGCCTCACATTAGTTATATATAATTTATTTAACTTGCAGATACAATATGAATGTCTTTATAAGCGACAAGGATTTCCTGGCGGAATTTATTGACCGGGTAAGGGAGCTGCCCGCTCTGTGGGAGACGAAAAACCCCATCCATAAAAAAAGAGGGGTGAGAAAAGCAGCGCTGGAGAAGCTGCTCCCATTTGTGCATACCAAGGTGCCCACAGCCACAGCAAAACAAGTGGACACTAAAATTGGCAGCTTGAGAGGTACCTACAGGACTGAACGCTCTAAGGTGCTGGCTTCTCAGAGGTCAGGAGCAGCAGCAGGTGATGTTTATGTCCCGATTTTGTGGTACTACAACAGGATGTCCTTCCTGGATGACCACATTGAGACAAGGCCATCACTCTCCACTCTTCCCCCCAGACTTCCCTGCATCCAACCTGAGCCTTCTCTGGAGCAAGAGGAGGCAGCCATCCTGGATGATCCTGATTTGGCCATCTGGAGCCAGGTATAGTATTAACTGAAAATGTATTGGGATAAACTTAATGTTTGACAAATATGTCAAGATGACAAACATAAAATATTTTGGATTCCACAAGTGAAATCAAGATCTGTAGACATTAGTCTGCACTTAATTGGGTGCTAAATAGTCAATCTGATGTAGTGGTAAATTTAAAGCAAGGATTTATGGATTTACATTCTAATTGCTTCAATCAGGATTACAAAGTTTGATGCAAAGATTAAACCAACATATTAAACTATGTCCCTTTTTCATACACAGGATGAAATCAGCCAGGAGGAGGGTCTGGAAACTGTCAGGCAGGAGGAGGAAGGGCCCAGTGGCAGGCAGGAGGTGGCAGCCAGGAGGTGGCAGGGCCCAGTGGCAGCCAGGAGGTGGCAGGGCCCAGTGGCAGCCAGGAGGTGGCAGGGCCCAGTGGCAGACAGGAGGTGGCAGGGCAAAGGAGAAGCACCAGATCCCAGGTGCCTCCCATCCGGCTTCCCAAAAGAGGCAGGAGGGACAGGAGCACGAGTGAGGCAGCAATGGCCCTTATTCGTGAGGCCCATGCCACCCTCCAGGAGCCCACATCCCCTGAAGAGGCCATTGCCGGCCTAGTGGAGGCTAAGTTCAAGGTGATGAGCATGGAGCAACGCCTCCTATGCGAGCCCCTGCTCATCACCTTGCTCAACAAGGGGGTGATGGAGAAAATTACCCCCAATACCGCCATATGTGAGGTGGCACAACTGACCCAACCTCAACCTCCACCTCCCCCTTCTTCTTCTGCCCCACCCCCTTCTGCTACACCTCCCCCTTCTTCTTCTGCCCCACCCCCTTCTGCTACACCTCCACCTTCTTCTGCCCCACCCCCTTCTGCTACACCCCCACATTCTTCTTCTGCCCCACCCCCTTCTGCTACACCTCCACCTTCTTCTTCTGCCCCACCCCCTTCTGCTACACCTCCCCCTTCTTCTTCTGCCCCACCCCCTTCTGCTACACCTCCACCTTCTTCTTCTGCCCCACCCCCTTCTGCTACACCTCCACCTTCTTCTTCTGCCCCACCCCCTTCTGCTACAACTCCTCCTCCTCCTCCTGACAGGAGTACCCCTCCAGTGGCCCAGCCTCCAGCCAAACGAAGAAGGGAGGCTGCAGGGAAGGCTTCAGGGAAGGTTGTAGGGAAGGTTGCCAGGAAGAAGAGGAAGTGATGGCCTTGCTTCATTGTGGTCGGACAGAAGGCAGCCTGTTGTAGTACCACACACTTGGGACATATATATCACCTGCTGCTGTTCCTGACCTCTGGGAGGCCAGCATCAGATTGTGTTCAGAAATGTTGGCCTTCTCAAGCTCCCAATTTTAGGGTCCACACAGGGTTGCTGTGTGCTCTGGGGTCCCTGGGATGCACAAATGGCAGCAGGTTCTCCAGCGCTGCCTTCTCTTTATTTTATTTCGAAACATGAATAAATGTGATTTTTGTTTAAGTTCATACTTGACTATGTGTATTTGTAAAAATTAAAAATCTAGCTTTGGAGTAAGCAGATACATTTGACTGACAAAAAAGGGACAGATAACAACCCCCCAAAAGAATAACTAAATCTGATTTGCAAAAAAAGATGGTGGAAAATGTAACTAATATAGATTCCAAAATTAAATGGGAGATCACTATCAAAACATTGCGAAATTATAATTAACATCATTTTGAAAAATATAACAATTTAAATTATTCCGAAAAACTTGCACGATATAATACACATAAATCTTCTTAAGAGCAGCATGAAAAAGGTTAAAAAAAAATAGTCATAACTCGGTGTAAATATCAGCAGCAAAAGAAGGTCACTCGTTTTGATTAATGTAACATTCTAACGAAGATTTCAATGCAGAACATTTAAACGATGCAATAATTTGGAGCGTGACGAATGTGCTCTCTCCATTACGAAGGCTTGTTTTACCAGAAGATGCGCTCCCGTCTCATAGTTTCTTGTGAGCATGCGCGCTTTTGAAAGAGTCGTAAAAGCATACACACGAACCATTTTCTCGTCACAAAACAGGCCGACGAGAAAGACGACGAGGAAATCTGGAATCCTGACGAGAAAATAGAGAGCAGGTTCTCTATTTTCTCGTCGAGATTCTCGGCAATTTTCTCATCGTAAAACCATACACACGAACGTTTTTCTCAACAAAAAAGCTCTCGCGGCACTTTTCTTGACGGTTTTGGACGAGAAAATCGGTCGTGTGTACGAGGCTTTTGTCCTTGAAAAAGTCGCCGGGGCCCGATGGGCTTACGGCTGAATTTTATAAAACCTTTAAGAGTCTCTTGGCTCCTCATTTGAGGGAGGTTTTCAATGAGTGTTTGGCCAACGGCCTGCTCCCTCCCTCAATGAGAAGGTCAGCCTTGATTCTGCTGTCAAAGGGAAAAGATCCGACTGTGATTGAGAACTGGCGCTCGATCGCCCTTCTCACTACAGATAGGAAGTTGTTGGCGAAAATACTCTTTTTGCGTATGTCAGCAGTCGCTGACGAGATGCTTTCTGTCTCCCAGCACTGCGCAATTCCTGGCCGGAGCACCTTTAGTGCCGTCCTGAACGTCCGGGAGGCTGTGGAAAGGTGCAGGGCAATGGGGGATGGGCGGTATCTGCTGGCATTAGACCAGGCCAAGGCTTTTGACCGGGTGAACCATGAGTACCTCTGGCTTCTTCTGAGAAAGTACGGTTTGCCTGAACAATTTGTGGATTGGCTGAAAGTATTGTACAGGGGGGCGGTGAGCTTCCCTCTTGTTAATGGCTGGGTGGGTCCTGCCTTTGCTGTGGACTCTGGGGTCAGGCAGGGTTGCCCGTTGAGCCCCCTTCTCTATGTCTTTGCCGTCGATCCCTTTGTGAGAAGGCTTGACTGTGAGCGTTTGAGGGGGGTTCCGGTGGAGCCTTGCATTGGTCCAGATCCGGCAGTGAGGGTGGTGGCCTACGCGGACGATGTCTCGGTGGTGGTGTCCAGCCGCGAGGAGGCCCTCTTTGTGGATTGGGAGCTACTCTGAGGCATCTGGTTCGTTGGTCAATTGGGGCAAGAGCGAAGTTCTCTGGTTGGGGAAGGAAGGTGAGAAGTTCGCTCTTCCGGACGTGTTTCCCCAGCCCCAGCCAGAAGTTAAAATTCTTGGCATCCTATTTGGCCCGGGAGATTACCCCAAGCTAAATTGGGAGCGCAGACTGGTCGGTGCATTTTGGAAGGTGAATGCCTGGAAGGGCTGGAAGCTGTCATTGAGGGAAAGGGTAAGCCTGGTCAAAACATACCTACTGCCAGAATTCCTCTATGTCAGCTACGTTTGTATTTTGCCTGCATCTCTCTATGCCCAGATTTCGGGCCTGTTTTTCCTGCTGTTGTGGGGAAACAGGCTGAAGAGGGAAGTCACGTACCGACAGAGGAGGCGCGGTGGGTTGGATATGATCAATCCGGTGGTGTTTTTCATCACCTTATTTGTGAAATTCAACCTGCAGTCCATCTTTGTGGACCTGCCTACTCTGTGGAAGCGCTCATTCAAGAACTGGCTCTTGCTGTTCCTGAGTAGGTGGGAGGATGGGGGTCGGCCCGGTGATCTTCGTAGATCACACGGGTATCTCCCGTCCTATGTCCCCCAAGCTTTGAAGGTACTGAGGCAGTGGCGGATAACTGCCCTTGAGGTGGGCTCTTCGGGTCGGCGTGAGCTGTACTCAAGAGTCATGGCCTCGGACATTTTGAAGCCACTGTCTTTAAGGGATTGCCCGGAGAGAGTCCTCGAGAAGGGACTAGCCCTTCTGAATTCCCCAAGAATCCCAAGCAAGTTTTGGGATCTTGCGTGGAGGGCCTTCCACGGACGCCTCTATGTCCGTGGAAACCTAAAGTGTAGGAACCTAGGGGACGGGGGTTGTCCTCGTGCAGAATGTGGGGGGGCATTGGAGACCATGGACCACTTTTTGGTCGAATGCCCCTTCAACATTGAGGTTCTCGAGGGGGCAGGGGAAGCCATTGGTTATCCCCGACTCTCGTCCTTGACTTACTCTGAGGTGGTGTATGGCGACTTCAGGGTTCACAGAGGGTTTGAGTTATCGTCACTTTATTTAGCTAGTTTAGTGGCTCTCTATTACACATGGCACGCTCGGTGTTTGGTGTCCACTAGGGGCAAAGTCCTGTCCACGCATGAGGTGGTGGGTGATATCTTCAGGGAGTTGGTGAAGTTGAGGAGTCTTGAGAGGGAGAGGGTCGGAGCCAATAGGAGTGCCCGGCTGTGGAGGGGTTTCTCCTTCCGGCCTCCTTGAGGCTCTAGGCCTCTTTTCTTTCGGGGGGTGGTATCTTTCTGTCCTTTTCACCCCCCTTAGATTTTGAGTTTTTCTTTTAACAAGTAGGGCTTGCAGGCATTCTAGACCTTGTTTGCGCTCTCGCCTGTAAGTAGCCGGTGGGTGGTTGGTATTGGTATTAGGTTGGTGAGTGTTAGGTTTGATGTGTGTAGTATTAGGATTTTGTAGGATTAGTGGGTGATGTGTTTTCTTTTCTTGTATTTTAGGATTTAGGGTATATGTATATTGAGGGACCCACGTGTGGGTGGTCGGAAAGTGGGATTTCGGGTACATGTGTATTGAGAGACCCACGTGTGGGTGGTCGGAAAGTGGGTAAGGGTGGTGGTGGTGAGTTTTGGTAATATGTGTTAGTTTGAAGTATTAGGGTTTCTTTATTGTATATGTTGTTTTCTTTTTGTATATATTGTAAATATCGGTAGTAGTTTTTAAAATAAACAAAAATTTACAGCGGGCGGAGTGTGCCTCCTGCACATTATACACCTGAAGTTAGCCCATATTGCTGTGTTTTCCTGGTGTGTTACACCAACAGGCATTTGCAGCACTTACAGCAGGCGTAGTGTGATTCCTGCAAAATATACTCCTGAAGCTAGGCTTTATTGCTGGTTTTCCCATCTCCCTGCAGGCCATTAAAATGTCTGGAAGGCAAACAAGGAGAGGCAGACAGTCAGGAGCCAATAAAAGAGGGCAAGCAGGCTCTGTGTCTAGAGACAACAGTGCTGGTCGTGGACACGGTGCATCGCCATCAGCACGTGGCCATGGGACACGCTTGTCCTTCTTTTCGGCAGCTGGACGTGTTGAGCCGCATCATGCCGAAGACTTGGTAGAGTGGATGACCAAGCCCTCCTCATCCTCCTCATCCTCTCTCACCCAGGCTCAGGGTACTGGCAAAGCTGCCAAAGCGTCCTCTTCCCTGGTATCAATGTCATCATCAGTCACTCCTTCCCTAGACCAACCATGTCCTCCTGAGGAGTCCCCCAAACTGTTTGAGCACAGTGTTGGGTACATGCTCCAGGAGGATGCCCAGCGTTTCGAAGGGTCTGATGATGATACCCAGCTAGAGGAAGGCAGTAGCGTGAGAGCAGAGAGAGGGGATGCTCAAGAAGGACACCAATCTGGCAGTCATGTTCCAGCAGCTGCAGCATACTGCCAGATTGGCTCCAGTGATGAGGAGGGAGGGGATGATGAGGTCACTGACTCCACGTGGGTGCCTAATAGGAGAGAGGAGGAGGAGGAGGAGGAGGAGGATGAGGAGGAGGCACATCTCCAATGAGGCAGGATGCCCTCGGGGGGCCAGCGTAAGGGCAGCACACCGACGGAATCACACCGCAGAGCTCCGCCTGTGCAGGGCGCTGCCTCTGCCCGTTATTCAAAAAGTTATTTGGTGTGGTCCTTTTTTGAGTCAAATGCATCAGATCGCACAGCTGCTGTTTGCAACATATGTCTCAAGCGTATATCGCGTGGCCAAAACATCACCCGCTTGGGCACCACATGCTTGACCTGACATATGTTGACCTCCCATGCAGCTCGTTGGCAAGCCTACCTTAAAGACCCACACCAAAGAACAAAGCGGATCTCTCCTTGCACCGCATCAGCTGGGATCTCCAACCCCACTATACCTTCAGTCCTCTCTGAAACCTGCACTGAGAGGAATGAAGGTGTAGAATTAGGTGTGTCACAGCCAAGTACTTGCGGGCACTCTGCTAGCAGTACACCGACGTCCGATTCTAGCAGGCAAATTTCCCTGCCCCAGCTGCTGGACCATCGAGAGAAGTTCACTCCCAGCCATCCACATGTCCAGCGGTTGAATGCTAGCTTGGCTAAATTGCTAGCGCTTCAACTGCTGCCTTTTCAGTTGGTAGACTCGGCCCCCTTCCGTGAGTTTGTGCAATGTGCGGTTCCTCAGTGGCAGGTTCCCAAACGCCACTTTTTCTCACGGAAGGCGATTCCGGCTCTCTACCGGCATGTGGAAGGCAATGTCTTGGCCTCACTGGACAGGGCGGTCAGCGGTAAGGTGCATATTACCGCTGACTCATGTTCCAGCAGGCATGGACAGGGACGTTACCTTTCTTTCACGGCCCATTGGGTCACTATTTTGGCAGCTGGGAAGGATGCAGGACAAGGTGCAGTAGTGTTGGAGGTTGTTCCGCCGCCACGCCTCCAAAATGCTACTACTGGTTGTGACACACCTCTCTCCTTCACCCCCTCCTCTTCTTCTTCCTCCATGGCCTCTTCCTGTGCTTTGTCCTCGGAACCAGCGGTGCTCCGTAGGCGTTCAAGGGGCTACGCAAGTACGCAGGCAAAAAGATGCCATGCCGTGCTTGCGCTGGTGTGTTTGGGAACAGGAGCCACACTGGGGCAGAGGTTCTTTCTGCTCTGCAGGGGCAGGCCGAGAGGTGGTTGATGCCACGCCAGCTTAAGCCAGGAATGGTGGTTTGCGACCATGGCACCAACCTCCTCTCCGCCCTCCGACAGGGACAACTGACCCATGTGCCCTGTGTGGCTTACGTCCTTAACCTGGTGGTGCAGCGGTTCTTGGGCAGGTACCCGGGCTTACAGGATGTCCTGAGGCAGGCCAGGAAAGTCTGTGTGCATTTCCGCAGATCTTATAATGCCAGTGCTCGCCTGGCTGAGCTGCAAAAGGAGTTGAACCTGCCCAAGAACCGCCTTATATGTGACATGCCCACCAGGTGGAACTCAACGTTGGCCATGCTGCAGCAGCTGCACACGCAGCAGAGGGCCATCAATGAGTACCTGTGCGACTATGGCACAAGGACAGAGTCAGGGGAGCTCGGGTTTTTTTCACCACGCCAGTGGGGCATGATCAGGGATGCATGCACTGTCCTGGCACCATTTGAGGAGGCCACGAGGATGGTGAGCAGTGACAGTGCATGCATCAGTGACACTGTACCTCTTGTCCACCTGTTGGAACATATGCTGCGTGGAATAATGGACAGGGCACTTGAGGCAGAACAGAGGCAGGAAGAGGAGGACTTCCTTGCCTCTCAAGGCCCCCTTTACCTAGACAGTGTTCCTTCTGTCCCACCCATCGCACAGGAAGAGGAGGAGGAGGAGGAGGAGGATTGTGTCAGCATGGAGGTGGAGCCTGGCACTCAGCATCATCAGCAGCAGTCTTTTAGGGATGATTTACAGTCCCAAGAAACCCGTGGACTTGTACGTGGCTGGGAGGAGGTGGCTGCGGATCATGTCGTCCTTAGTGACCCAGAGGACTCCGGACCAAATGCCTCAGCTAACCTACGCTGCATGGCCTCCCTGATCCTGCAAAGTCTGCGGAAGGATCCTCGTATTCTTCGGATCAAAGAGAGGGACCATTACTGGCTGGCCACTTTCCTTGATCCACGGTACAAGGATAAGGTTGCGGACCTTATCTTACCGTCGCAGAGGAAGCAGAGGATGAGACAACTCCGGGAGGCCTTGCAGAAAGGTCTGTGCAACGTGTTCCCAGAGACTGGGAGGTTACAAACTCCTGGTCCTGGACAACGAGTTGCTGAGGCTTCGGTCAGTCAAAGAAGGAGCGGTGGGGAAGGTGGCCGTCTGACCGTTCAGACAATTCTTTAGTCCGCAGCCCCAAGGTATGATCGGTTCCAGCAACCATCGCCAGCGTCTGATATACATGGTGCAGGAATACCTAGGGGCAAGGTCAGACTTGGACACCTTCCCCACCGAAAATCCTCTGGCTTACTGGGTCTTGTGGATGGATCACTGGGCAGAGCTTGCACAGTATGCAATTGAGCTACTGGCCTGTCCTGCATCCAGCGTTCTTTCAGAACGCACATTCAGTGCTGCTGGAGGATTTGTCACAGATCACAGGGTGCGCCTGTCCACCGACTCGGTTGATCGACTGACCTTCATAAAGATGAACCAGTCTTGGATCACCACCAGCTACCAAACACCTGAAGCTGATATAACAGACTAATTTATTTTCAAATGTCACATCCCTTCAAGACTGATGCTGATGCTGAGAGACTGTCCTGTTATGTTGACTGACTATCCTCCTCCTCCTCAATGATCCGATTGATGATGATAGCTTGGAAGAACATTTTTGTTTCTGGGTTTCTGGCTAAGGCCCAATTTTTCAGCCCCTGTTTAACAGGGGCGTGTAATTACAATTTTTGATGCAATACTTTGCAACAGGGCTCATTGCTGTGCTCCAAGTACAGTATCTGTGAGGGGTTGCAGTGTTGTGGCACCAGTGCCTAAGACCCAATTTTTCTGCCCCTGTTTAACAGGGGCATGTAATTACAATTCTTGATCTAATAATTCACAGCAGGGCCCATTCCTGCGCCCACCAAGAGTAACTGTGAGGGCTTACAGTGTTGTGTCAACACCACCACCACCACCACCAAAGGCCCAATTTTTCAGCCCCTGTTCAACAGGGGCATGCAATTACAATTCTTGATCTAATAATTCACAGCAGGGCCCATTCATGCGCCCACCAAGGGTAACTGTGAGGGCTTACAGTGTTGTGGCAACACCAACATGTAAGGGACAAATTTCAGCAGAGTATATACGGCAGGCCCCTACTTTCAAACATCCAACTTACAAACGACTCCTACTTGCAAACGAAAGGAGACAACAGGAAGTGAGAGGAAATCTACCCCTAGGAAGGGAAATTCTCTCCTGTAAGAGTTAATATGGGAAAAAGGTGTCTCCTCCAGGGGCGTACCTAGAGCATTTGGCACCCGGGGCGGATCCTATATCTGGCACCCCCCCCCCACATTAAAATGTAAAAACACCCAACTGTTCCCCCTGTATCCTTCAATATCTCTTTGTCACTACTGTGTACCCCTTCTCCACAACTGCACCTCTGGACCCCTTTGAATTACACAGCACCCTGCATCACTGGACCCCTTTACATTACACAGCACCCTGGACCACTTTACATTACACAGCACCCTGCATCTCTGGACCCCTTTACATTACACTGCACCCTGCATCTCTGGACCCCTATTACACCGAACCCTGCATCTCTGGACCCCTTTACATTACACAGCACCCTGCACCCCTTTACATTACACAGCACCCTGCATCTCTGGGCCCCTTTAAATTACACATTCCCCTGCACCTCTGGACCCCTTTACATTACACAGCACCCTGCTTCTCTGGACCCCTTTACATTACACAGCTCCCTGCTTCTCTGGACCCCTTTACATTACACAGCACCCTGCTTCTCTGGACCCCTTTACATTACACAGCACCCTGCAGCTCTGGACCCCTTTATATTATACAGCCCCCTGCACCCCTTTACATTACACAGCTCCCTGCATCTCTGCGCCCCTTTAAATTACACAGTCCCCTGCACCTCTGGACCCCTTTACATTACACAGCACCCTGCTTCTCTGGACCCATTTACATTACACAGCACCCTGCATCTCTGGGCCCCTTTACATTACACATCACCCTGCACCTCTGGGCCCCTTTAAATTACACAGTCCCCTGCACCTCTGGACCCCTTTACATTACACAGCATCCTGCATCTCTGGGCCCCTTTACATTACACATCACCCTGCACCTCTGGGCCCCTTTAACCACTTCAATACCATGCACTTATACAGCTTCCTGCCCAAGCCAATTTTGAGCTTTCAGCGCTGTCGCAATTTGAATGACAATTGCGCGGTTATGCTACACTGTACCCAAACAATTTTTTTTATCATTTTGTTCCCACAAATAGAGCTTTCTTTCTGTGGTATTTGATCGCCTCTGCGATTTTTATTTTTTGCACAACAAATAAAAAAAGAGCGAAAATTTTGAAAAAAAACGACGTTTTTCTTTGTTTCTGTTAATTTTTTTTGTAAATAAGTACCTTTTCTACTTCAATGACGGGCACTGATAAGGCGGCACTGACGGGCACTGATAAGGCGACACTGATGGGCACCGATGAGGTGGCACTGATGGGCACTGATAGGCGGCACTGGTATGCGGCACTGATGGGCACTCATAGGTGGCACTGATTGGCACTCATAGGCAGCATTGATTGGCACTCATAGGCGGCATTCATAGGCAGCACTCATAGGCGGCACTGATTGGCACTCATAGGCGGCACTGATGGGCACTTTTAGGCGGCACTGATGGGCACTTATAGGTGGCACTGATAGGTGGCACGGACGGGCACTGATAGGTGGGCACTTATGGGCACAGATGGGCACGGATGGGCACTGATAGGTGGCACTGATGGACACTAGTAGGTGGCACTGATGGACACTGATGCCCAGCAATGCCAGCCACCACACATTGTGGTAGTGCCAGTCAGTGCCCATTTGTGTTCTTTTTATTTTATTTTTTGTTTTACTACATGTGGATGGCCATGGGGGCCATCCACATGCTTGGGGCTTCCCTGGTGGTCCTGGGGGGCTTCCCTGGTGGTCCAGTGTGGGTATCCGAGGGGGGCTGCGCTGATAAACAATCAGCCCGAACCCCCCCGCCGATTGGCTCTCCTCTACTCGCGTCTGTCAGACGCGAGTGAGGAAGAGCCGATCAACGGCTCTTCCTGTTTACATCCTGATCAGCCGTGATTGGACACGGCTGATCAGGTGGTAAAAAGCCTCCGCCGGACTGACACACCGCTCCACCGATCGCCGCGATGCGCACCCCCCGGGCGCGCGGCGGCTGTTATCCTGCAGGACATCATATGACGTCCAGTGTGGATAACACAACCACTTCCCGGACGTCAATATGCTATTGACTGGGCGGGAAGTGGTTAAATTACACAGTCCCCTGCACCTCTGGACCCCTTTACATTACACAGCATCCTGCATCTCTGGACCCCTTTACATTACACAGCACCCCACAGCTCTGGATACCTTTACATTACACAGCATCCTGCAGCTCTGGACCCCCTGCAGGTTACACAGACCCCCTTCAGTGTATCCCCCTTTCAGTGCAGGCCCCCTTCAGTGTAGCCCCCTGTTCATTGCAGGTCCCCTTCAGTGTAGCCCCCTGTTCATTGCAGACCCCCCTTCAGTGTAGCCCCCATTCAGTGCAGGCCCCCTTCAGTGTAGCCCTCCGTTCAGTGCAGACCCCCCTTCTCTGTAGCCCCGTACAGTGCAGACACCCCCATTCAGTGAAGCCCCCCCGTTCAGTGCAGATGCCCCCGTTCAGTGCAGCCCCCCTTCTGTGTAGCCCCCATACAGTGCAGACACCCCTGTTCAGTGTAGCCTCCCGTTCAGTGCAGCCCCCCTTCTGTGTAGCCCCCGTTCAGTGCAGACCCCCCCTTCTGTGTAGCCCCGTACAGTGCAGACACCCCCGTTCAGTGTAGCCCCCATTCAGTGCAGCCCCCTTCTGTGTATCCCCCGCACAGTGCAGACACCCCCGTTCAGTGCAGCCCCCTTCTGTGTAGCCCCCGTACAGTGCAGACACCCCCGTTCAGTGTAGCCCCCTGTTCAGTGCAGCCCCCTTCTGTGTAGCCCCCGTTCAGTGCAGACCCCCCCTTCTGTGTAGCCCCGTACAGTGCACACACCCTCGTTCAGTGTAGCCCCCGTTCAGTGCAGCCCCCCTTCTGTGTAGCCCCCGTACAGTGCAGACACCCCCGTTCAGTGCAGCCCCCTGTTCAGTGCAGCCCCCCTTCTGTGTAGCCCCTGTTCAGTGCAGACCCCCCTTCTCTGTAGCCCCGTACAGTGCAGACACCCCCGTTCAGTGTAGCCCCCCGTTCAGTGCAGCCCCCCTTCTGTGTAGCCCCCGTTCAGTGCAGACCCCCCCTTCTGTGTAGCCCCGTACAGTGCAGACACCCCCGTTCAGTGTAGCCCCCATTCAGTGCAGCCCCCCTTCTGTGTAGCTCCCGTACAGTGCAGACACTCCCATTCAGTGTAGCCCCCCATTCAGTGCAGCCCCCCTTCTGTGTAGCCCCCGTACAGTGCAGACACCCCCGTTCAGTGTAGCCCCCCCGTTCAGTGCAGCCCCCCTTCTGTGTAGCCCCTGTTCAGTGCAGACCCCCCTTCTGTGTAGCCCCATACAGTGCAGACACCCCCGTTCAGTGTAGCCCCCGTTCAGTGCAGCCCCCCTTCTGTGTAGCCCCCGTACAGTGCAGACACCCCCGTTCAGTGTAGCCCCCTGTTCAGTGCAGCCCCCCTTCTGTGTAGCCCCCATACAGTGCAGACACCCCCGTTCAGTGTAGCCCCCCTTTAGTGTAGCCCCCTGTTCACTGCAGACCCCCCCTTCTGTGTAGCCCCCGTTCAGTGCCCCCCCTTCAGTACCTCAGATCAACGCGGCGCCGCGGCGGCACATGCACAGCAGGTCCCCTCCTCCCCCTGTTTACACATAAACAGAGAGGGGGGAGGCGGCTTCACTCTGCTGCTCGTGCCTGGCTGTGCCTGTGTGTGACATCCGGGATCACACAGACACAGCCCGCGGCCGCGAGAGGAGGGGATGGTAGGTGCAGCGGTGTCACGCTGTACCCCCCCCCTCCCTCCCTCCCTCCCCTGCATCGCGGCGATTCGGCACTAGTCTCTTGCACTCTGCCTGTCACTGCCGCTGCGGCTCTGCCTAAACCCGCGGCGCTGCGGGTGTAGTAAAATCGCGGAGGGGGGTGCCGGCCTGACACCCCCCCAGTGTGTGGTACCCGGGGCGGCCCGCCCCCCCCCGCCCCCCACTTAGTACGCCTCTGGTCTCCTCTCTACTGATGCTTTATCACCAATCCTTGTTTCAATAAAAAAACCACTTTTCAAAAACATTTGTCATTGGGACGGAAAGTGAGTTGAAATGTTCTGAACAGGGGCACAGACAGCAAAACAAATGTTACAGGGGTGATAACCCTTCCCTATGTTTTCCAAAAATCTTAAAAATAGATTTTTTGGCTGGAGCTACACTTAAACAATGTACCTGTTCAAAATTACAAACAGATTCTACATAAGAACAAACCTACAGTCCCTGTCTTGTATGAACCGCCTGTATACGGCTGTTCAGAGTATATAGGGCCTTTTTTATTTTGTGTGCGGGGTTCCCCTTAATATCCATACAAGACCCAAAGGGGCTGGTAATGGGCTGGGGTGGGGGTGATGGGGTGGCTATGCCATTTTTCTTAAAGATTTTCATCCATATTACCGGGACCAGACATTACATTAAAGCCGCAACCAGTTTTAAATGGCTATTTTTCCTTTAGAAATGTCATTTTGTGCAGGGACAGTTCTAAACACGGGAAACACGTGCCACTTCACAGGCATACTTTAGACACCCCCCAGGTACGATATTTAAAGGAATAAAAACGGCCGTTTTTAAAACTTCTTTTTGCATTGATACATGTCCCCTGGTGCAGAACCCGGGTTCCCAAACCCTTTTTAGGACAATAACATGCATAATAGTCATTATAATTAGCACTTTAGATTTCGAACGTTCGCATCCATTGTATTTAATAGGGTTCTAACGTTCGTGCGAACTTTCGGTCCGTTCGCGGGTTCTGGTGCGAACCGAACCCGGGGGTGTTCGGCTCATCACTACCCTAGACTAAGTAAGACAAGCCAAGAATGAGAAGGGGTCAGAGGGGTGAGGTCACTACACAAATAATAGGTAATTCCCTAGGTAATTCAATCAAAAGAAAACGGAATTCTCATCAATTCTAATTTTCCCGCTTGCTCTGTCCTCTCCCCCATCTTTCTTGCAGTGAAGCAGCGACGGGTGGTCTATAAGGGGCGCAGGGGCGTCACCCCCCTAATCCCCATGCGCCGCCCCCTAATCTCCAGGCGGGGCGCCAGACTCATAGGTTTCTATGAGTTTTTTTTTTAAAGCACATGATTAAAGCCTGAGGCTCTAATTGGCTTCAAAAAGGTTGGGCTCTTGGCAAAGAGCACTGCGCTTGAGCCCACCCAGTTTTGACATTAGCGAATCAATATTCACTATTGTCTTCCAAGTTTTCCTCCCAGCCAATCAGGACAGAAGGGGGATCTTAAGACCAGATAGCCGGGAGGAGAAGCCAGGGAAGCCGTGACCTGGGTAGGGTAAGTGCGGACCTGGAGGGGGGGTTTGTTCCCCCCCAAAAAAATGGAGCACCAGCCACCACTGCAGTGCAGAATAGGATCCAATGAGGGAATAGGAGGGAAAGAGCCAATGGGGGTTTCAGAGAGGATTGCTACGCAGACACATAGGACACTGGAAATTGTAGTTCTGAATAGAACTCTGCACCATGTCTGTGAAAGGAGACTAATAGCTTAAATTAAAGATGATAAAGCTGCATTAACCGCTTGCCGACCAGCCGCCGTCATTATACTGCGGCAGGTTGGCAAAGCTGCGCAAACCACCATAGGTGTATGTCGGCAATAGGGGGCACGCGCAACGCCGGAGCCGATGCGCGTGGCTACCGGCCGCAATGTCTGCCAGCGACCCACGATTGCTCCTCAGAGAGCCAGAATGGGGATCTGTCAATGTAAACAGACAGATCCCTGTTCTGTCAGGGAAGTAGAGAGAGATCTGCTGTTCCTAGTGATCAGGAACAGCGATCTCTCTCTACTCCCAGTCAGTCCACTCCCCCCACAGCTAGAAACACCTCCCTAGGGAACACGTAACCCCTTGATCGCCCCCTAGTGTTAACTCCTTCCCTGCCAGTGACATTTATACAGTAATCAGTGGCTATTTTTAGCTCTGATCGCTGTATAAATGTCAACGGTCCCAAAAAAGTGTCAAAAGTGTCCGATCTGTCCGCCGCAATGTCACAGTCCCGCTACAAAATGCTGATCAACACCATTACTAGTAAAAAAAAAATAATAATAATAAAAATGCCATAAATATATCCCCTATTTTGTAGACGCTCTAACTTTTGCGCAAACCAATCAATATACGCTTTTGTTTGATTTTTTTACCAAAAATATGTAGAAGAATACATATTGGCCTCAACTGATGAAGAAATTTGTTATTTAAAATTTTTTCTTAGTATATTGTTTATAGCAAAAGTCAAAAATATATATTTTTTTCAAAATTGTCGCTCTTTTTTTATTAATAGCGCAAAAAAAAAATGCAGAGGTGATCAAATATCACCAAAAGTAAGCTCTATTTGTGAGAAAAAAAGGATATCAATTTTGTTTGGGTACAACGGCGCACGACCACACAATTGTCAGTTAAAGCGATGCAGTGCCGTCCAGCGGGTGGCGCCAGAGAGACTATTTAAACCTGCCATTTACAGACAGTCCCTGCTGTCTGCTCTACAGCGTAGTACCTGTGTAACCGGATCTGAGAAACCCATCTGACCCGGCTTTCCTGTGACCTTCCTGTTATCCGCCTGCACCTGATCTCTGGCTTGTTTCTGACCACCGCTCTGCTTTGTCCTTTTGTACCTCGCTGTCTGCCAGTGTATCCGACCCGGCTTGTCCGTCTACCCTGCCTGACCCAGGCTACGGTCCGGTCCGTTCAGCTGTTCCAGAACCTGCTGTGCTTCCTGGCTTCCTGGTTCCAGAACCTGCTGTGCTTCCTGGCTTCCTGGTTCCTGTCAACCTGCTGTGCTTCCTGGCTTCCTGGTTCCAGAACCTGCTGTGCTTCCTGGCTTCCTGGTTCCTGTCAACCTGCTGTGCTTCCTGGCTTCCTGGTTCCTGTCAACCTGCTGTGCTGCCTGGCTTCCTGGTTCCTGTCAACTCGCCTCACCTCGGTGTACCCGGATCCAGCCCGGACCACCCAGCCACTTGCTCTGTGTTGATCCTGCCAGGCACTCGTACCCCTTCTACCTCCGTGCCTCCTGTTTCACTACCAGGGGCCGCTGGTGGGAGCCGTAAGGGAGGCCTCCCTCTGCTAAACCGGGCTCGTCACCGTCAGGTACGTGACAGCAGCAGACAGCCATGTCTGAGCCCGAGCAGGGAGCCTCACCTATGGAGGAACTATGTCGGCACCTGGCGGGGTTGACTGAAGCAGTCAAAAGCCTCCAGCAAGGCTACACCCACCTGGAAGGACAAGTGCGGGTCCTCACCAACTCTTCTGGAGGCCAAGGGGGTCCACTTGCCTCTACGTCCTCTGCCGGTACAGGGTCCACACCCACGGTGGTCATGCTCCCTCCTGAACCCAGGGTCCCTACACCTGAAAGGTTCTCAGGGGAACGGAGCAAGTTCAGAGCCTTCCGTAACTCCTGTGAGTTGTACTTTGCCTTACAGCCCCGCACCTTCTCCTTGGAAGCCACCAAGGTGGGCTTTGTGATCTCTTTGCTCTCTGGAGACCCCCAGAACTGGGCCCACCGCCTGCTGGAACATAAGGACGTGGCCTTGGACAGCCTTACAGTTTTCTTCGATGCCATGGCCCAACTGTATGAGGACCCTCAGCTTTCAGTTACCGCAGAAAACGCTTTGCGGACCCTTCAGCAGGGACGCAGAGAGGCAGAGGACTATGTAGCTGAATTTAGGCGCTGGAGCGCAGATACCAGGTGGAATGACGCCGCCCTCCGTCACCAGTTCCGCATAGGTCTTTCAGACCCCCTGAAGGACGAACTGGCTAGGGTCGGAATACCAGAGACTCTGAATCTGTTGATCGAGTTAACTATTCAGATTGACTGACGTTTGAGGGAACGGAGGGCTGAGAGGGCCACAGGCTTCTCCCGTCCAACCTGGATGCTTCCTCGGGTCCCCAGTCACCTGCACCCAGCTCCTGTCGCACCCCTGACCCCCTCACACGATGCACCTGAACCCATGCAGTTTGGAGTCCTTCGTCCCTCCCTCACTCCGGAGGAACGCCAGCGCTGGCGAGCGCATAACCTGTGCCTGTATTGTGGGGAACCCGGACATTTCGTTAGAAGTTGTCCCCTGAAAGCCCGTAAGTATTTCTCAGTATCATCTGGTTTAACCAACCCTCAGGCCAAGCCTTCATCTCACCTTGCCCTTTCTATCTCCCTACAGCTCCCAGGAAGGACTCTGCAAGTGTCCGCTATCATTGACTCTGGGGCTTGTAGTTGCTTTATGGACTCAACTTTTGCCCGCACACAGCTGATCCCTCTCCTTACCAAGACTCATTGATTATGTGTTCACCTGGCTGACAGGTCCGTTATCAAGTCGGGACCCGTGGTCCAAGAAACGGTCCCTTTACCTGTCACCATCCTCACCACTACCGGGGTTCACCGAGAGTACCTACGTCTGGACATTATTTCTTCGCCACTGTTCCCTATGATTCTCGGTATGCCCTGGTTGCAAGCCCACAACCCCACCATCAACTGGGTCATGGGGGTAGTTACCTTTCCTTCCTCCTACTGCCAACAGTCCTGCGGCTCACACAAGCTCCCTGGGCCGGCCGCTCTACTGTGTACCGACACTGATGCTGGTACACGTCAGATCATCCCTGATGCCTACCTGGACTTCCTTGATGTGTTCAGCAGACAGGGGGCAGAGACACTACCACCCCATCGGGCCTATGATTGCCCCATCGACCTGCTACCCGGAGCAGCTATTCCATTCGGTAGGATCTTCCCATTAACGGAGGTAGAACAGGGGGCACTAAAGAACTATATCGGCGAGAACCTACAAAAGGGGTTCATTCGCCCCTCTACGTCGCCAGCAGGCGCAGGCATCTTCTTCGTTGAAAAAAAGGACCATACCCTCCGACCCTGTGTGGATTACCGTGAACTAAATAAGGTCACCATTAAGAATCGCTACCCGCTTCCCCTGGTACCAGAGTTATTCCAAAGATTGGGAGCTGCCACCATTTTCACTAAACTTGACCTCCGTGGAGCTTACAATCTGGTCAGAATCAAGGAGGGTGATGAATGGAAGACTGCCTTCCGCTCCCGGTTTGGACATTTTGAGTACTTAGTGATGCCCTTCGGGTTGTGCAACGCACCTGCCACCTTCCAGTACTTTATTAATGATGTACTTCGGGACTTTCTAGACCTTTTTGTTATTGTCTACTTGGATGACATACTAATCTTTTCTTCCTCCCTTGACTCTCATCGCAGGCACGTCAGAAGTGTGTTGGATCGGCTTCACCAGCATAGCCTATATGCGAAGGCTGAGAAATGTGAGTTTGAGCAAGAGAGCATAGCATTCCTGGGGTTAATCATCTCCGGCGAAGGCATCAGGATGGATCCACAGAAGATTGCCGCAATCCTGGACTGGCCAGTGCCAATGGATAAAAAGGGAATCCAACGGTTCGTTGGGTTCGCTAATTTTTATCGTAAATTCATCCGGGGGTTCTCCGCAATCATTGCGCCCATCACCCAGTTAACCAAGCAGGGAACCCGCTTCCACTGGTCCCCAGCGGCCCAGAAGGCCTTCGAAGTCCTGAAGGGTCTCTTCACCTCTGCTTCTATTTTGAAACACCCAGATTCCTCACTGCCATTTGTACTTGAGGTAGATGCCTCTGAAGTCGCGGTAGGAGCAATACTGTCACAGAGACAAGGAACCAGGGCTTTGCTTCACCCAGTAGCCTTCTTTTCTCGCAAACTATCTGCGGCGGAGAGAAACTATGATGTAGGGGACCGGGAACTACTGGCGATCAAGTCTGCCTTGGAAGAATGGCGATACTTACTTGAAGGAGCTGCTCACCCGATTCTAATATTCACCGACCATAAGAATCTGGAGTACCTGAAAGCGGCAAAAAGATTAAAACCACGACAAGCCAGATGGGCGCTGTTCTTTTCCCGGTTTTCCTTTCATGTCACTTATCGCCCTGGTGCCAAGAACACTAAACCCGACGCCTTGTCCCGAATGTTTCATGGATCAAAGGAAACCCCCTTGCCCGATACCATCCTCGCCCCTGGAAATTTTCTTCTTCTTCAGGAAGATTTACTTACTCGGATCGGACAAGCCACCACTGGACAGGAACCCTCCTCTGAGATGGACTTGCAGGCTAAGGATGGGCTACTATGGCACCAGAACAGGATATTCATACCAGAGGAACTAAGAATAACCGTGTTAGAGCTCTGCCACGATCATGCCCTTGCCGGGCACTTTGGTGTTGCCAAGACCACTGATTTGGTACAACGTACCTTCTGGTGGCCCCGATTACGCGAGGATTGCAGGAAGTTCGTGGAGTCCTGTATTACTTGTACCCGAAACAAGGGTTCCAGATCCAAGGCCTGGGGACTACTGAGGCCTTTACCTGTTCCGGACAGGCCTTGGAAGATGCTTTCCATCGACTTTATAGTTGAACTGCCTCCAGCAAAAAACCATACCACTATCTTTGTGATAGTGGACCATCTGTCCAAAATGGCACATTTTGTCCCTATGAAGGGGACCCCCTCAGCCCCGGAAACGGCACAAATATTCATCAAAGAGGTCGTCAGGCTCCACGGGGTGCCTGCTAATATTGTCTCTGATCGGGGGGTACAATTTACCTCCCGGTTCTGGAGATCCCTCTGCAAGACCCTAGGGATAGAACTATCGCTTTCTTCGGCTTATCACCCTCAGACCAATGGACAGACGGAGAGGACTAATCAGACCCTCGAGCAATACCTGCGTTGTTTCTCCTCTTTTGCTCAGAATGACTGGCTCTCCCTGCTCCCGTTGGCTGAGTTCGCCTATAATAACTCCATCCACTCCGCAACTAACCAGACCCCATTCTTCGCGAACTATGGTTTTCACCCTGCATTCCTGCCCAACACCCTCCCGGAGTGTTCGGTGCCTGCAGTTCAGGAAAGGGTGAACTTCTTCTCATCAAACAATCAGCTTTTACGCGAAACCATGGCGAAGACTCAGGAGTATAACAAGATGGTCTACAACAGGAGAAGGCGGGGTGAATTAGTGCTGGTACCCGGCGACCAAGTATGGCTCTCTACCATTAACCTAAGGTTGGCGTGCCCTTCCAGGAAGTTGGGCCCCAAGTTCTTAGGGCCATTTCCTGTCAAGAGGAAGATTAACGAAGTGGCCTACGAGCTGGAGCTCCCCGACTCCCTTAGAGTCCACCCTGTCTTTCATGTTTCCCTGTTGAAACCATCAGTCTCCAACCCATTCCCAGGCCGGACTCCGGCTCGCCCTGATCCCGTCATCATAGACGGGGAGCAGGAATTCGAAGTAGAGGCTATTCTGGACGTGAGGAGAAGAGGTAACCGGAACCAATTTTTAATTAAATGGAAGGGTTATGGACCCGAAGAGAACTCTTGGGAACCGGAGGAGAACATTCATGCCAGGAATCTGATACAGGCCTTCAGAAGATCTCACCCCGAAAGATGTATCCGTATGGGCATCCAGAGGCTGCCCCTTGGAGATCCTGCCAGAAACAGGCGCCCTGGACTTCCTGGTTTCCGTTCGCGCGTGCGTCCAGCGGGTGGCGCCAGAGAGACTATTTAAACCTGCCATTTACAGACAGTCCCTGCTGTCTGCTCTACAACGTAGTACCTGTGTAACCGGATCTGAGAAACCCATCTGCATCTGACCCGGCTTTCCTGTGACCTTCCTGTTATCCGCTTGCACCTGATCTCTGACTTGTTTCTGACCACCGCTCTGCTTTGTCCTTTTGTACCTCGCTGTCTGCCAGTGTATCCGACCCGGCTTGTCCGACTACCCTGCCTGACCCAGGCTCCGGTCCGGTCCGTTCAGCTGTTCCAGAACCTGCTGTGCTTCCTGGTTCCAGAACCTGCTGTGCTTCCTGGCTTCCTGGTTCCTGTCAACCTGCTGTGCTTCCTGGCTTCCTGGTTCCAGAACCTGCTGTGCTTCCTGGCTTCCTGGTTCCTGTCAACCTGCTGTGCTTCCTGGCTTCCTGGTTCCTGTCAACCTGCTGTGCTGCCTGGCTTCTTGGTTCCTGTCAACTCGCCTCACCTCGGTGTACCCGGATCCAGCCCGGACCACCCAGCCACTTGCTCTGTGTTGATCCTGCCAGGCACTCGTACCCCTTCTACCTCCGTGCCTCCTGTTTCACTACCAGGGGCCGCTGGTGGGAGCCGTAAGGGAGGCCTCCCTCTGCTAAACCGGGCTCGTCACCGTCAGGTATGTGACAGTACCTGGAGGTTGGTTCAGGATCTGAGAGGGGTAAACAAGCGTGTGATTCCTCTTCCCCCATTGGTATCTGATATTACCTCAATTTTTACCAATATACCTGCAAACTCCAAGTGCTACACCGTATTGGATCTTTCAAATGCATTTTTTAGTATTGATGTTGATCCACAATTCCAACACCTATTTGCATTTGTCTGGGGAGGGGGTCAGCTGACCTGGACACGCCTCCCTCAAGGGTTTATTGATAGCCCCGCGGCTTTTAGCATAGTTTTGAAAAAAACTATGGACGATTGGACGCTAGGGATGAGCTTCGTGTTCGAGTCGAACATACGTTCGACTCGAACATCGGCTGTTCGATCGTTCGACGAAGATCGAACGATTTGGGCCGTTCGCGCCAAATTCGAGTGACGCGAACGGCCCACAATGCACTACGCCATCGCAGTGTCATCCAGGCGCTGTGATTGGCCAAGCATGCACTGTGACCCCGCATGCTTGGCCAATCACAGCGCCGGCAGCGAGGAGAGCAATGATTGGCCACAGGCAGGATGCCTGTGGCCAATTATTGCTGATGGGGTTTAGTACACGCCCCACACTATAAAAGGCCGCCAGCGCGGCAGCCTTGTGTAGTGTGTTCCGGAGCAGGGAAAGAGAAGCATAGGCAGGGACAGTGTCATTATTTTTCCTTTACTAATCCTGGATTCCTTGTGTTTAGGGACAAATAAGGATAGGTAGGGAGAGTGTCAGTGACAGTGTGCTATTCTGTGCTAATCCTTGTTTGTAGGGACAGAGAGGTACAGTGAGGGAAAGTGTCAGTGTGCTATTCTGTTCTAAAACTATTTTGCTGAACCATATTTTCAATCCTTGAGTTTAGGGACAGAGAGGTACAGTGAGGGAAAGTGTCAGTGTGCTATTCTGTGCTAAATCTTGTTTGTAGGGAGGGACAGAGTAGGACAGTGAGGGAAAGTGTCAGTGTGCTATTCTGTTCTAAAACTATTTTGCTGAACCATATTTTCAATCCTTGATTTGAGGGACAGAGAGGTACAGTGAGTGAAACTGACAGTGTGCTATTCTGTTCTAAACCAATTTTGCTGTTCCATATTTTCAATCCTTGAGTTTAGGGACAGAGAAGGACACTCGTAGAAATTATCAGTGTGCTATTCTGTGCTAAATCTTGTTTGTAGGGAGGGACAGAGTAGGACAGTGAGGGAAAGTGTCAGTGTGCTATTCTGTTCTAAAACTATTTTGCTGAACCATATTTTCAATCCTTGAGTTGAGGGACAGAGAGGTACAGTGAGTGAAACTGACAGTGTGCTATTCTGTTCTAAACCAATTTTGCTGAACCATATTTTCAATCCTTGAGTTGAGGGACAGAGAGGTACAGTGAGTGAAACTGACAGTGTGCTATTCTGTTCTAAAACTATTCTGCTGAACCATATTTTCAATCCTTGATTTGAGGGACAGAGAGGTACAGTGAGTGAAACTGACAGTGTGCTATTCTGTTCTAAACCAATTTTGCTGTTCCATATTTTCAATCCTTGAGTTTAGGGACAGAGAAGGACACTCGTAGAAATTATCAGTGTGCTATTCTGTGCTAAATCTTGTTTGTAGGGAGGGACAGAGTAGGACAGTGGGGGAAAGTGTCAGTGTGCTATTCTGTTCTAAAACTTTTTTGCTGAACCATATTTTCAATCCTTGTGTTTAGGGACAGAGAAGGATAGGCAGGGGACAGTGTCAGTGTCATTGTTGCTAAGCCTCCTGCACAATATACACCTGAAGGTAGCCCTTATTGCTGTTTTTCCCATCTCCCTGCAGGCCATCCATTAAAATGTCTGGAAGGCAACCAAGGAGAGGCAGACAGTCAGGAGGCAAAAAAAGAGGGCAAGCAGGCTCTGTGTCTGGGGGCAACAGTGCTGGTCGTGTACGCGGTGCATTGTCATCAGCACATGGCCATGGGACACGCTTGTCCTTGTTTTCGGCAGCTGGACATGTTGAGCCACATCATGCCGAAGACTTGGTAGAGTGGATGACCAAGCCCACCTCATCCTCCTCATCCTCTCTCACCCAGGCTCAGGGTACTGGCAAAGCAGCTGCCAAAGCGTCCTCTTCTCTGGTATCATTATCTTCATTAGTCAATCCTTCCCTAGACCCACCATGCCCTCCTCCTGAGGAGTCCCCCGAAGTGTTTGAGCACAGTGTTGGGTACATGCTCCAGGAGGATGCCCAGCGTTTGGAAGGATCTGATGATGATACCCAGCTAGAGGAAGGCAGCAGCGTGAGAGCAGAGAGAGGGGATGCTCAAGAAGGACACCAATCTGGCAGTCATGCTCCAGCAGCTGCAGCATACTGCCAGATTGGCTCCAGTGATGAGGAGGGAGGGGATGATGAGGTCACTGACTCCACGTGGGTGCCTAATAGGAGAGAGGAGGAGGAGGAGGATGAGGAGGAGGCACATCTCCAACGAGGCAGGATGCCCTTGAGTGGCCAGCGTATGGGCAGCACACCGACGGAATCACACCGCAGAGCTCCGCCTGTGCAGGGCGCTGCCTCTGCCCGTCATTCAAAAAGTTCTTTGGTGTGGGCCTTTTTTGAGGCGAGTGCATCAGATCGCACAGCTGCTGTTTGCAACATATGTCTCAAGCGTATATCGCGTGGCCAAAACATCAGCCGCTTGGGCACCACATGCTTGATCAGACATATGTTGACCTGCCATGCAGCTCGTTGGCAAGCCTACCTTAAAGACCCACACCAAAGAACAAAGCTGACCTCTTCTTGCACCGCATCAGCTGGGATCTCCAACCCCACTATACCTTCACTCCTCTCTGAAACCTGCTCTGAGAGGAATGAAGGTGTAGAATTAGGTGTGTCACAGGCAAGTACTTGCGGGCACTCTGCTAGCAGTACACCAACGTCCGATTCTAGCAGGCAAATTTCCCTGCCCCAGCTGCTGGACCGTCAAAAGAAGTTCACTCCCAGCCATCCACATGCCCAGCAGTTGAATGCTAGCTTGGCTAAATTGCTAGCGCTTCAACTGCTGCCTTTTCAGTTGGTAGACTCGGCCCCCTTCCGTGAGTTTGTGCAATGTGCGGTTCCTCAGTGGCAGGTTCCCAAACGACACTTTTTCGCACGGAAGGCTATTCCGGCTCTCTACAGGCATGTGGAAGGCAATGTCTTGGCCTCGCTGGACAGGGCGGTCAGCGGTAAGGTGCATATTACCGCTGACTCATGGTCCAGCAGGCATGCGCAGGGACGTTACCTTTCTTTCACGGCCCATTGGGTCACTCTTTTGGCAGCTGGGAAGGATGCAGGACAAGGTGCAGTAGTGTTGGAGGTTGTTCCACCGCCACGCCTCCAAAATGCTACTACTGGTTGTGACACACCTCTCTCCTCCACCCCCTCCTCTTCTTCTTCCTCCATGGCCTCTTCCTGTGGTTTGTCCTCGGAACCAGCGGTGCTCCGTAGGCGTTCAAGGGGCTACGCAAGTACGCAGGCAAAAAGATGCCATGCTGTAATTGCGCTGGAGTGTTTGGGGGACAGGAGCCACACTGGGGCAGAGGTCCTGTCTGCTCTGCAGGGGCAGGCCGAGAGGTGGTTGATGCCAAGCCAGCTTAAGCCAGGAATGGTGGTTTGCGACAATGGCACCAACCTCCTCTCCGCCCTCCGACAGGGACAACTGACCCATGTGCCCTGTATGGCTCACGTCCTTAACCTGGTGGTGCAGCGGTTCTTGGGCAGGTACCCGGGCTTACAGGATGTCCTGAGGCAGGCCAGGAAAGTCTGTGTGCAATTCCGCAGATCTTATAATGCCAGTGCTCGCCTGGCTGAGCTTCAAAAGGAGTTGAACCTGCCCAAGAACCGCCTTATATGTGACATGCCCACCAGCTGGAACTCAACGTTGGCCATGCTGCAGCGGCTGCACACGCAGCAGAGGGCCATCAATGAGTACCTGTGCGACTACGGCACCAGGACAGGGTCAGGGGAGCTCGGGTTTTTTTCACCACGCCAGTGGGGCATGATCAGGGATGCATGCACTGTCCTGGCACCATTTGAGGAGGCCATGAGGATGGTGAGCAGTGACAGTGCATGCATCAGTGACACTGTACCTCTTGTCCACCTGTTGGAGCACACGCTGCGTGGAATAATGGAGAGGGCACTTGAGGCAGAACAGAGGCAGGAAGAGGAGGACTTCCTTGCCTCTCAAGGCCCCCTTTACCCAGACAGTGTTCCTTCTGTCCCACCCATCGCACAGGAAGAGGAAGAGGAGGAGGAGGAGGAGGAGGAGGAGGAGGAGGAGGAGGATTGTGTCAGCATGGAGGTGGAGGCTGGCACTCAGCATCATCAGCAGCAGTCTTTTAGGGATGATTTACAGTCCCAAGAAACCAGTGGACTTGTACGTGGCTGGGAGGAGGTGGCTGCGGATCATGTCGTCCTTAGTGACCCAGAGGACTCCGGACTGAATGCCTCAGCTAACCTACGCTGCATGGCCTCCCTGATCCTGCAAAGTCTGCGGAAGGATCCTCGTATTCTTCGGATCAAGGAGAGGGACCATTACTGGCTGGCCACTCTCCTTGATCCACGGTACAAGGGTAAGGTTGCGGACCTTATCGTACCGTCGCAGAGGGAGCAGAGGATGAGACAACTCCGGGAGGCCTTGCAGAAAGGTCTGTGCAACGCGTTCCTAGAGACTGGGAGGTTACAAACTCCTGGTCCTGGACAACGAGTTGCTGAGGCTTCGGGCAGTCAAAGAAGGAGCGGTGGGGAAGGTGGCCGTCTGACCGATGCGTTCAGACAATTCTTTAGTCCGCAGCCCCAAAGTATGATCGGTTCCAGCAACCATCGCCAGCGTCTGATATACATGGTGCAGGAATACCTAGGGGCAAGGTCAGACTTGGACACCTTCCCCACCGAAAATCCTCTGGCTTACTGGGTCTTGAGGATGGATCACTGGCCAGAGCTTGCACAGTATGCAATTGAGCTACCGGCCTGTCCTGCATCCAGCGTTCTTTCAGAACGCACATTCAGTGCTGCTGGAGGATTTGTCATGGATCACAGGGTGCGCCTGTTCACCGACTCGGTTGATCGACTGACTTTCATCAAGATGAACCAGTCTTGGATCACCACCAGCTACCACACACCAGATGCTGATATAACAGACTAATTGATTTTAAAATGTCACATCCCTTCAAGACTGATGCTGATGCTGAGTGCCTGTGCTGTTATGTTGACTGGCTATCCTCCTCCTCCTCCTCCTCAATGATACGATTAACGATGATAGCTTGGAAGATCATTTTGGTTTATGGGTGACACCACCAGTGGCTAAGGCCCAATTTTTCAGCCCCTGTTTAACAGGGGCGTGTAATTAAAATTTTTGATGCAATACTTTGCAACAGGCCTCATTGCTGTGCTCCAAGTACAGTATCTGTGAGGGGTTGCAGTGTTGTGCCACCAGTGCCTAAGGCCCAATTTTTCAGCCCCTGTTCAACAGGGGCATGCAATTATAATTATTGATCTAATAATTCACAGCAGGGCCCATTGCTGCGCCCACCAAGAGTAACTGTCAGGCCTTACAGTGTTGTGGCACCAGCACCACCATCACCACCACCACCACCACCAAAGGCCCAATTTTTAAGCCCCTGTTCAACAGGGGCATGCAATTATAATTATTGATCTAATAATTCACAGCAGGGAGCATTGCTGCGCCCACCAAGAGTAACTGTCAGGCCTTACAGTGTTGTGGCACCAGCACCACCATCACCGCCACCACCACCACCAAAGGCCCAATTTTTCAGCCCCTGTTCAACAGGGGCATGCAATTATAATTATTGATCTAATAATTCACAGCAGGGAGCATTGCTGCGCCCACCAAGAGTAACTGTCAGGCCTTACAGTGTTGTGGCACCAGCACCACCATCACCACCACCACCACCACCAAAGGCCCAATTTTTCAGCCCCTGTTCAACAGGGGCATGCAATTATAATTATTGATCTAATAATTCACAGCAGGGAGCATTGCTGCGCCCACCAAGAGTAACTGTCAGGCCTTACAGTGTTGTGGCACCAGCACCACCATCAAAGGCCCAATTTTTACTACCACTGATCAACAATTATATGTTATTACAATTCCTGATATTATACTTGACAGCAGGGCGTTCCAGCACCCACCAAGAATAACTGTGAGTGCTTTCAGTGTTGTGCCAACACCAACACCTAAGGGGCCAATTTCTGCAGAGTATATACGGAAGGTCCCTACTTTCAAACATCCAACTTACAAACTACTACTACTTGCAAACGGAAGAAGACAACAGGAAGTGAGAGGAAATCTACCTGTCACGTACCTGACGGTGACGAGCCCGGTTAGCAGAGGGAGGCCTCCCTTACGGCTCCCACCGGCGGCCCCTGGTGGTATAACAGGAAGCACGGAGGTGGAAGGGGTACGAGTGCCTGGCAGGATCAAGAACTACCGCAGGTGATCAGGAACCAGCAGGTGAGGAGGCAGGAACCAGGAACTACAGCAGGTGAGTGGACAGGAACCAGGAACTACAGCAGGTGAGTAGACAGGAACCAGGAACTCAGAAGATGACCCAGACCGGGAGGCACAGCAGGTAGACTGGAACCACTGGGCAGCAGCAGATGAACAGGAACCAGCAGATGAGCAGACAGGAACCAGCAGATGAGCAGACAGGAACCAGGAACTGCAGCAGGTGAGTAGACAGGAACCAGGAACTCAGCAGATGACCCGGACCGGGAGGCACAGCAGGTAGACTGGAACCACTGGGCAGCAGCAGGTGAACAGGAACCAGCAGATGAGCAGACAGGAACCAGCAGATGAGCAGACAGGAACCAGCAGATGAGCAGACAGGAACCAGGAACTCAGCAGATGACCCGGACCGGGAGGCACAGCAGGTAAACTGGAACCACTAGGCAGCAGCAGGTGAACAGGAACCAGCAGATGAGCAGGCAGGAACCAGCAGATGAGCAGACAGGAACCAGCAGATGAGCAGACAGGAACCAGGAACTCAGCAGATGACCCGGACCGGGAGGCACAGCAGGTAAACTGGAACCACTAGGCAGCAGCAGGTGAACAAGAGCCAAGGTCAGGCAGGATCGTCAGACAAGCCGGGGTCGGGTAAACTGGCAGGCAGCAAGGCACAAAAGGATCAGGCAATACCGAAGTCAGAAAACAGGCCGATGGTCAGGTACAGGCAGATAGCAGGAGGGTCACAGGAAGCCGGGTCAGATACAGGTAAACAAGGCAGATCAGGTCACTTGGGATAAACGCTGTAGAGCAGACAGCAGGGACTGTCTGCAAGTGAGGAGTTTAAATAGCCCTTCGGGCGTCACCTGCGGGGGCGGGAACCAGGAAGTCCAGGGCGTCTGTTCCTGACAGGGTTTCCATGATATTGCCCCCCCCCAAGGGGCAGCCTCCGGATGCAACTAGGAGCAAACTTCTCGGGGTGAGACCTCCTGAAGGCTTGTATCAGGTCTTTGGCGTGAATGTTCTCTTCGGGTTCCCAGGAGTTCTCCTCTGGTCCGTAACCCTTCCATTTTATTAAAAATTGACTCTGGCTATTTCTTCTTCGTGCGTCTAAAATAGCTTCTACCTCGAATTCCTGTTCCCCGTCTATGATGACGGGATCAGGGCGAGTCGGGGTCCGACCTGGGAATGGGTTGGAGACTGACGGTTTCAATAGAGAAACATGAAAAACAGGGTGGACCCTCAGGGAGTCGGGGAGCTCCAGCTCGTAGGCCACCTCGTTGATTTTCCTTTTGATAGGAAAAGGCCCTAGAAACTTGGGGCCCAATTTCTTGGACGGGCAAGCCAATCTTAGATTGATGGTGGAAAGCCATACTTGGTCGCCCGGTGCCAGCGCTAATTCACCCCGTCTCCTCCTGTCGTAGACCGTCTTGTTATACTCCTGAGTTCTTGCCATGGCTTCGCGTAGAAGCTGGTTGTTAGAGGAGAAGAAATTCACTTTTTCCAGAACTGCGGGCACTGAGCACTCAGGGAGAGAGTTGGGCAGAAATGTGGGGTGAAACCCGAAGTTCGCAAAAAATGGGGTCTGGTTAGTTGCGGAGTGGATGGAGTTATTGTAGGAGAACTCCGCTAGCGGAAGCAGGGAGAGCCAGTCATTCTGAGCAAAGGAGGAGAAACAACGCAAATATTGCTCGAGGGTCTGATTTGTTCCCTCAGTCTGTCCGTTGGTTTGAGGGTGGTAAGCCGAAGAGAATGATAGCTCTATTCCCAGAGTCTTGCAGAGGGACCTCCAGAACCGGGAGGTAAATTGTACCCCCGATCGGAGACTATATTAGCAGGTACCCCGTGGAGCCTGACGACTTCTTTAATGAACATTTGTGCAGTTTCCGGGGCCGAGGGGGTCCCTCTCATAGGAACAAAATGTGCCATCTTGGACAGACGGTCCACAATCACAAAGATGGTGGTGTGATTCTCAGCCGGGGGGAGTTCAACTATGAAGTCGATAGAAAGCATTTTCCACGGTCTCTCTGGAACGGGTAAGGGCTTCAGTAGTCCCCAGGCTTTGGATCTGGACCCTTTATTCCGGGTACATGTAGTACAGGACTCCACGAACCTCCTGCAATCCTCACGTAGTCGAGGCCACCAGAAGGTACGTTGTACCAACTCAGTGGTCTTAGCCACGCCAAAGTGCCCAGCAAGGGCATGATCGTGGCAGAGCTCTAGCACGGTTATCTTTAGTTCTTCTGGTATGAACAATCCTGTCTTGGTGCCAGAGTAATCCATCCTTGGTTTGCAGATCCAGTTCAGGAGAGGGTTCCTGTCTAGTGGTGGCTTGTCTGATCCGGGAGAGTAGGTCCTCCTGAAGTAGGAGAAAATTCCCAGGAGCGAGGATTGTATCGGGTGAGGAGAGTTCTTTGGATCCATGAAACATTCGGGACAAGGCGTCAGGTTTAGTGTTCTTGGCACCGGGGCGGTATGTCACATGGAAGGAGAACCGGGAAAAAAACAGGGCCCATCTGGCTTGTCGTGGTTTTAGTCTTTTTGCAGTTTTCAGGTACTCTAAGTTCTTATGGTCGGTGAATACTAAGATCGGGTGAGCAGCACCTTCAAGTAAGTACCTCCATTCTTCCAGGGCGGACTTAATCGCCAAGAGTTCCCGGTCTCCCACATCATAGTTCTTTTCTGCCGCAGATAATTTGCGAGAAAAGAAAGCCACCGGATGAAGCAAAGCCTTGGTTCCTTGCCTCTGTGACAATATTGCCCCTACTGCAACCTCAGAAGCATCTACCTCAAGTACAAATGGTAGGGAGGAATCTGGGTGTTTTAAGATGGATGCAGAGGTGAAGAGCCCTTTGAGATCCTCAAAGGCCTTTTGGGCCTCAGGGGACCAGTGGAAGCGGGTACCTTGCTTGGTTAGCTGAGTAATGGGTGCAATGATGGCGGAGAACCCCCGGATGAATTTACGATAAAAGTTGGCGAATCCAACGAACCGTTGGATTCCCTTCTTATCCACTGGCGCTGGCCAGTCCAAGATTGCGGTGATCTTCTGTGGGTCCATCCTGATGCCTTCGCCTGAGATGATTAATCCCAGAAATGCTATGCTCTCCCGCTCAAACTCGCATTTCTCAGCTTTCGCATATAGTTTATGCTGCCAAAGCCGGTCTAACACACTTCTGACATGCCTGCGATGAGAGTCAAGGGAGGAAGAGAAGATTAGTATGTCATCTAAATAAGCAATCACAAAGAGATCTAAAAAGTCCCGAAGAACATCATTAATTAAATACTGGAAGGTGGCAGGGGCATTGCACAGCCCAAAGGGCATCACTAAATATTCGAAATGTCCGAACCGGGAGCGGAAGGCGGTTTTCCACTCATCGCCCTCCTTGATTCGGACCAGGTTATAGGCTCCCCGGAGGTCAAGCTTAGTAAAAATAACGGCAGCTCCCAATCTTTGGAACAACTCTGGTACCAGAGGAAGAGGATAACGATTTTTAATGGTGACCTTATTTAGTTCACGGTAGTCCACACATGGCCTGAGGGTATGGTCCTTCTTTTCTACAAAGAAAATGCCTGCGCCTGCTGGCGACGTAGAGGGGCGAATGAACCCCTTTAAAAGGTTCTCATCGATGTAGTCCTTCAGGGCCCCCTGTTCCACCTCCGTTAAAGGGAAAATCCTACCGAAAGGAATAGCTGCTCCGGGAAGTAGATCAATGGGGCAGTCGTAGGCTCGGTGGGGTGGTAGTGTCTCTGCCCCCTGTTTACTAAACACATCGAGAAAGTCCAGGTAAGCGTCAGGGATGGCCTGACGTATTCCGGCCTCAGTGTCGGTACACATTAAGGTGGCAGGCCCAGGGGGTTTGTGTGAGCCACAGGACCGTTGGCAGTAGGAGGAAGGAAACGTGATCACCCCCGTGACCCAGTTAATGGTAGGATTATGGGCTTGTAGCCAGGGCATACCGAGAATTATGGGGAACAGTGGAGAGGAGATAATATCCAGCCGTAGATATTTTCGGTGCACCCCGGTAGAGGAGAAGACAGTGACAGGTAGGGGAGCCGTCTCTTCGACCACGGGCCCCGACTTGATAAGGGACCCATCAGCCAGGTGAACCCGTAGTCCATGGGTCTTGGGAAGTAGAGGAATAAGTTGAGTACGGGCAAAAGTTGAGTCCATGAAGCAACTACAAGCCCCAGAGTCAATAATTGCGACGACTTGCAGAGTCCTTCCTGGGAGCTGCAGGGAGATAGAAAGAGCGAAGTGAGAGGAGGATTTAGTCTGAGGGTTGATCACAGCAGGGAATACTGACAAGCACTTACGGAACTTCAGGGGACAGTTCCTAACGAAGTGACCGGGCTCCCCGCAGTACAGGCACAGGTTGTGCGCGCGTCGGCGTTGGCGTTCCTCCGGAGTAAGGGAAGGGCGGAGGACCCCAAGCTGCATGGGTTCAGGAGCATCGTACGAGGGGGTCAAGGGTGCTGCAGAAGCTGGGTGCGGATGACTGGGGACCCAGGGAAGCATCCAGGTCGGCCGGGTGAAGCCCGTGGCCCTCTCAACCCTCCGTTCCCTCAGGCGTCGGTCGATCTGAATTGTCAGATCGATCAGTAGGTTCAAATTTTCTGGTATTCCTACCCTAGCCAGTTCGTCCTTCAATGGGTCAGAAAGGCCTATGCGAAACTGGTGACGGAGGGCAGCGTCATTCCAGCTGGTGTCTGCGCTCCAGCGCCTGAATTCTAGCTACATAATCTTCCGCTGCTCTGCGTCCCTGTTGAAGGGTCCGCAGGGCGTTCTCTGCAGTGACCGAGAGCTGAGGGTCCTCGTACAATTGGGCAATGGCGTCAAAAAAAAGTGTAAGGCTGTCCAAGGACGCATCTTTGCGTTCTAGCAGGCGGTGGGCCCAGTTCTGTGGGTCTCCGGAAAGCAGCGAAATTACAAAGCCCACCTTGGTAGCTTCTAAGGAAAAGGTGCGGGGCTGTAAGGCAAAGTACAACTCACAAGAGTTCCGGAAAGCCCTGAACTTGCTCCGGTCCCCGGAGAATCTTTCGGGTGTAGGGACCCTGGGTTCAAGGGGAAGCATGACCACCGTGCGCGCAGCTCCTGCCCCGGCGGAAGAAGTGGAGGCACGTGGACCCCCTTGAGCTCCATCGGGGTTGGTGAGGGCCCGCACTTGTCCTTCCAGGTGAGTGTAGCCTTGCTGGAGGCTCTTAACGGCCTCGGTCAGTCCCGCCAGGTGTCGGCATAGTTCCTCCATAGGTGAGGCTCCCTGCTCGGGCTCAGACATGGCTGTCTGCTACTGTCACGTACCTGACGGTGACGAGCCCGGTTAGCAGAGGGAGGCCTCCCTTACGGCTCCCACCGGCGGCCCCTGGTGGTATAACAGGAAGCACGGAGGTGGAAGGGGTACGAGTGCCTGGCAGGATCAAGAACTACCGCAGGTGATCAGGAACCAGCAGGTGAGGAGGCAGGAACCAGGAACTACAGCAGGTGAGTGGACAGGAACCAGGAACTACAGCAGGTGAGTAGACAGGAACCAGGAACTCAGAAGATGACCCAGACCGGGAGGCACAGCAGGTAGACTGGAACCACTGGGCAGCAGCAGATGAACAGGAACCAGCAGATGAGCAGACAGGAACCAGCAGATGAGCAGACAGGAATCAGGAACTGCAGCAGGTGAGTAGACAGGAACCAGGAACTCAGCAGATGACCCGGACCGGGAGGCACAGCAGGTAGACTGGAACCACTGGGCAGCAGCAGGTGAACAGGAACCAGCAGATGAGCAGACAGGAACCAGCAGATGAGCAGACAGGAACCAGCAGATGAGCAGACAGGAACCAGGAACTCAGCAGATGACCCGGACCGGGAGGCACAGCAGGTAAACTGGAACCACTAGGCAGCAGCAGGTGAACAGGAACCAGCAGATGAGCAGACAGGAACCAGCAGATGAGCAGACAGGAACCAGGAACTCAGCAGATGACCCGGACCGGGAGGCACAGCAGGTAAACTGGAACCACTAGGCAGCAGCAGGTGAACAAGAGCCAAGGTCAGGCAGGATCGTCAGACAAGCCGGGGTCGGGTAAACTGGCAGGCAGCGAGGCACAAAAGGATCAGGCAATACCGAAGTCAGAAAACAGGCCGATGGTCAGGTACAGGCAGATAGCAGGAGGGTCACAGGAAGCCGGGTCAGATACAGGTAAACAAGGCAGATCAGGTCACTTGGGATAAACGCTGTAGAGCAGACAGCAGGGACTGTCTGCAAGTGAGGAGTTTAAATAGCCCTTCGTCTAAAAAAAGTGAGGAGTTTAAAAAGTCCAGGGCGTCTGTTCCTGACAGGGTTTCCATGACACTACCCCTTGGAAGGAAAATTCTCTCCTGTAAGAATTAATATGGGAGAAAGGTGTCTCCTCTCTACTGATGCTTTATCACCAATCCTTGTTTCAATAAAAACACCACATTTCAAAAACAGTTGTCATTGGGACGCAAAGTGAGGTGAAATGTTCTGAACAGGGGTACAGACAGCAAAACAAATGTTACAGGGGTGATAACCGTTCCCTATGTTTTACAAAAAGCTAAAAAAAAGGAATTTGCCATGGAGCTCCACTTAAACAATGCAGCTGTTCAAAATTATAAACAGATTCTACATAAGAACAAACCTACAGTCCCTGTCTTGTATGCACCGCCTGTATACGGCTGTTCAGAGTATATAGGTCCTTTTTTATTTTGTGTGCGGGGTTCCCCTTAATATCCATACAAGACCCAAAGGGGCTGGTAATGGGCTGGGGTAGGGGGGGGGGGGTTGATGGGGTAGCTATGCCATTTTTCCTAAAGATTTTCATCCATATTACCGGGACCAGACATTGCATTAAAGCCGCAAGCAGTTTTAAATGACTTTTTTCCCTTTAGAAATGTTATTTTGTGCAGGGACAGTTCTAAACACGGGAAACACGTGGCACTTCACAGGCATACTTTAGACACCCCCCAGGTACAATATTTAAAGGAATATTTGACTTTTTTTTTTTTCACTTTATGCATCATTAAAATGACTGCTCCCGGAAAACGTCCGTTTTTAAAACTTCTTTTTGCATTGATACATGTCCCCTGGTGCAGAACCCGGGTTCCCAAACTCTGTTTCGGACAATAACATGGATAATAGTCGTTATAATTAGCACTTTAGAATCCGAACGTTCGCATCCATTGTATTTAATAGGTTTCTAATGTTCGTGCGAACTTTCGGTCCGTTCGCGGGTTCTGGTGCGAACCGAACCCGGGGGTGTTCAGCTCATCACTATTGGACGCCCTCTGAAGGCTCCACAATCCTGTTGTACGTAGATGACCTACTTGTTTGTAGTGAGAGCAGGGCACAGTGTGAGAAGGACACAGTAAGCCTGATGAATCACCTCGCCCTAAAAGGTCACTTGGCGTCTAGGAAAAAGATCCAGTGGTGTAGGGACAGAGTTGAATATCTTGGCTGTATTATCACAGATGGGACAAGATTGATATCCCCGGCACGAGTCCAAGCTCTCCGCTGTCTCGGCCCACCAAAGGACAAAGCTGCATTGCTTTCCTTTTTAGGCTCAATCGTCTACTGTCGACAGTGGATACCTGACTGTTCTTTTTGGGATTCCATTTTACGTCCAGCTACAGCTGCGGGTGCCCCTAAAACAATTGAATATACAGAGGATATGAAAGAGGCCTTCCTCGCTCTTCTGACTTCCCTCTCCCGGGCTCCTGCTTTAGGTCTCCCTTCCTATGACAAACCGTTCTCACTTTACTGTGTGGTGTGAGGGCCTTCGTTTGCAGCAGTATTGGCCCAACCCCATGGGACAAACTTAAGACCAGTGGCATACCTATCAAAGAAACTGCCACTCCAGGTACAGGGAATGCCAGGATGCCTACAAATTCTTGCAGCAAATGCAATGGCAGTTAAGGAAGCTTCTAAAATCACTCTGGGCACACCCACTATTCTCTATACCACACATTCAGTAGCACAATTGTTACAAAATATGCATACCCAGCATATGACAGCCCAAAGGTCCAGTGGGTATGAAATTATACTTCTGAATACAACACATTTGGAAATAAAATCTTGTTCAGAAACTACTCCTGCAATACGATTGCTACACGCACTATTGCAGCTTCCATATACTGAACCAGAAGTAAACCATAATTGTAATGACAATTTACTTCAACAAACATTGCCAAGGGTGGATTTAACTGATAAACCAAACCCAGATTTCCTGGATGTATTTGTGGATGGCAGTTGTTCCAGGCCTTATGATAACACATATAAGACAGGCTATGCAGTAGTGATGCTACCTGATGTTGTGGTTGAGGCTTCTCCTTTAGGGGCCAATTCAGCACAACAAGCTGAGCTCCATGCACTCACCAGAGCATGTCAACTATTTAAAGATAAAGATGTATATATATATACTGACAGCAGATATGTTTTTGGCGTAATTTTCGATTATGGACTCATTTGGAAAAAACGGGGTTTAAAACTGCAGACAACAAACAAATTGCCAATAAGGAATTTGTTCTTGCCCTACTCGCAGCCCTACAGATGCCCAGAAAAATCAATGTTATAAAAGTAAAGGGACATTCATTTGACAAGTCCAAAGAAGCTCAACAGCAGCCGATTCGGCACACGAGGCCCAGCCCAATCTAACACTGTTTGCCACAGATTTCAGTTCACCAGAATTCCCAAATACTGTGAGAATGTTACAGGACAAAGCATCAAGAGAAGACATAGCTTTCTGGGAAGGTCAGAACTTGACCAGCGTGCCAAGTGGCATCTGGTCAAGCAAGGAGGGAGTAATAGGTATACCAGAGTCAGCTGCCCCTCTTTTGATTTCTTACTTACATGGTCCAGGTCACCTAGGAAGAAAAACAGTTTTGACAATGTACAGACAGTCTTTCAGCACGGTCAATGATACACACCTCGTTGCCCAGTTGATAGATTCATGTCTTACTTGTGCACAAAACAATGTACAGTGCAAGAAGCAGGGTATACATGGAAACTTGCCCCCCCCTATAAGCCCCCTCCAAGATCTACAAATAGACTTTACACATATGCCAAAACAGAAAGGAAATATAAAATATCTTTTAGTTATAGTGGACAAGTTTAGTTCTTGGGTCGAGGCTATCCCAACTACAGGAGAGACAGCCAAAATAGCATCAAGAGCACTAATAAATCACTGGATTTCGAGGTATGGGTTACCAGCCAAAATCTGGTCAGACCAAGGTCCAGCTTTTACAGCTGCCCTTACCCAGGATCTTGCAAAACTCCTGGGCATTCAATGGAAATGACATATTCCATATCATCCACAAAGCGCAGGAATAGTGGAAAGAATGAACAGAAATATAAAGGATAAACTTAAAAAGGCAACAGAAGGAACCATGAAAGGGTGGATTGATTACCTCCCAGCAGTTTTGTTTCAAATTAGGACAGCCCCTAATTCTAGAACAGGATTGTCACCATTTGAAATACTTATGGGTAGGCCAGCACAGAGGAAACCTGATGAGGGAGAGGAGGTTAATCTTTATTCTTTACAGGAAGAGTACGTGAAACATCTGGTAAGTAGCCTTAGTGAAACAGAGGACAAGGTTGCTGTCACTTTCCCTCCTCTCTCCACAGAGCCTACACATCCGTATATCCCAGGAGACAAAGTATTGATAAAACAACTTGCCGTCCGGAAACAACCAGGCCCTATCTTCCAAGGACCATTTGAAATTCTGAAGGTTGCCAGAACAGCTGTTCTTACAGATCAAGGACCACAATGGATCCATGCTTCCAGACTAAAGACATTTCCGAAGGGAAACTGGAAGAAGGTGAAGGAGAAGACAAAGACCTCTGTTCTGGAGAGTATTCCAGAAAAGGATCCGGAAAATACTCCCTAGTGGACCATAAAAAACAAGAAACTCAGAGTTCCATACCCATAGACACTAATGGTCAAAAAGGAGGGGTCACTTCGGCAAAACTTTTTCTTTTTTCCTTAATGATTACATTGTTTATTTTAATGCTCATAATCGTAGGACACTGTTGGTCAGATAATTCTAACAGACCAAAAAGAAGTATGGAAGACAATTTTAGTGGTAAAATGCTGCTGCTTAAATTTAAGTATGCTTATGCTCAAAAATCAGGATATGAAAAATGTTGGATATGTAGTAAACTCCATCCTAGCACTGCTAGGATCCCCCTAATGGCAGTACCTCTAAACTTCACCCCTCTCCTAAACGGCACACCACCTGTCGTCCTTACAAATGTCGCAAGAACGCTTTCAGATAATAACCTTACTTTCCAAATTATTGGTAGAAGTCATTCCCCAGACTGGTGTTTTAGGTTGGGAAACTCCACAAAGGGAGCTAAAGTGTGCCAACAAGCTACAATTAACTTTTCAATGACTTCAATTGAAAGCCCTTTCTTTCATACTTCAGAACCTGCCCTAAACTCCACTCTAATAAACTTTCTTAACTCCAGTTCCACTTCCACAGTAGGAAAATTATTGTCAAGTTTAACCTTCTCTGGTTTTTCTGATGAAATGATGACAATATTTAACAAACGACCTTTAGCTCTAGGAGACAGTATTTATATTTGTTGTGGAAAAAGTTGTCACCCTTGGATCCCCACTGAACCCCAAGGATGGTGTTATCTTGCATCCCTAGTTGTCAGGGAAATTCCCCGTCTGTTGTCACCAATCTGCGCTCAGTGCGCATGCGCGGCAAAACGGCGCATCGGCGCATGCGCGTGCATGGCGGGACGGCGCTTCGGCGTGCTCGGGTGCGCGCTCCGGCGCAACGACGAATGCGCGTGCGCAATAGCTCGCCAATGGGACTACAGGCGGGCCTATTTAAACAGACGCAGTAACACTATCTGGTTGCTGGTTTGTCAGCTTTACTGTGTTTCTTGTGCCTGAAAGAAGTTAAAGTTCTCCTGCTGTGACCCGGACCGGATTTGACTACGCTTCTGCTTCTCCTGAACCTGACCCCTTGGCTTGCTAAATGGACTTCTACCTCTCTCCTTGTGCTTGACCCTCGGCCTGTGACCCGGATCTGCTGCCTGTCTCCAGCCCTCTACCTGCTGCCTGTACCCTGGACTTCTTGCCTAACCTGACTATACTGGTGCTTCCTGCTAAACTCCTAAACGGACTTGTGCCTTGCTACTGGTTGCTGTTTGACCCTGTCTGCCCTTGGTGTTTGACTCCTGGCCTGTTCTTCAGACTCATCCCTGCTAGATTCTTCAGCGAGACCCCTCTACCTGCTGGTGGCCAGTGCTCCCTCGTGCTGTCCTCTCCCTGTCTCACCTCCAGGGGGCGGAGTGCGCTTGGGTGCAAGGGTGAACCACTCTCGGCATCTCGGCCTCGGTAAGTACGTAGCCTGATAGTACAAACCAGCCAGATGTCTGAGGCCGACAGAGTGCGTTCCCCATTTGACACCCTCTGCCAGCAGGTCTCCACCCTAACGGACACTGTCCAAAGACTCCAAGAGGGTTATACCCAGATTGATGGCCGTCTTCAACAGCTCACCGGTCTCCTAGGGCCAGGCCCCACAGCTGCCACCTCTGCCAACACTGCCACCAACTCCCAAGTACCTACGAGTTCTACAGTAGTGATGGCCACCCCTGAACCCAGGGTCCCTATTCCGGAACGTTTTTCGGGTATCCGCAAAAAGTACCGGGCCTTTAAAAACGCCTGCTCCCTCTACCTTGCCCTCCAACCAAGGACCTTCTCTTCGGAAGCAGTAAAGGTGGGGTTTATCATCTCCCTCTTAACGGATGACCCTCAAGCCTGGGCCCATGGCCTGATGGAGCAACAAAGCCCCATATTGGACTCAGTAGAGACATTTTTTGAACATATGGCTCAATTATACGATGATCCCCAGCGATCAGCCACGGCCGAGTCCGTCCTCCATAACCTAACTCAGGGGAGAAGGCCGGTGGAAGACTATACGTCGGAATTTAGGAAATGGTCCGCCGACACCAAATGGAATGAGGCGGCCCTCAGATACCAATACCGCCAGGGACTATCTGAGACTCTCAAGGACGAGCTGGCCAGGATCGAAACCCCCACTACCTTGGAGAACCTGATCCAATCCGCCATACAACTCGATAGGCGTCTGCGTGAACGACGGGCGGAGCGATTTCAATCTCCTCGTCCCAACTGGCCTCCATCCAGGACGGTACCTCACTACCCACCAACCTCTGCGCCTGCAGTCACACCTCTTCCTGAGCCAGAACCCATGCAGCTCGGGTTGGTTCGGGCTCCCCTGACTCCTGAGGAAAAACAGCGAAGGCGCCAGGCCAATCTGTGCCTATATTGCGGGGGTGCCGGCCACTTCCTCCTCAACTGCCCCGTAAGACCTAGTAAGTCTATCTCTAAAGACACTTTAAACTATCAACTCTTTGACAACCCTCAGTCTTATGTCATTCTCTTTGTGTCTCTACAGCTGCCGGAAGGGGCAATCCGCCTCCCGGCAATTATTGATTCTGGAGCCTGCAGCTGCTTCCTGGACTCTGCCTTAGCCTCAAGATTCCATGTCCCCACTCAACCTAAGGACCACTGCCTTCAGATCCACCTGGCGGATGGGTCCTTGCCCCGTTCAGGGCTGATCACGCAGGAAACCAAACCTATCCTTGCCATCTCTGACTCGGGTCATCAAGAACTTCTCCGGTTAGACCTCATACCTTCCCCGATGTTCCCCATCATCCTGGGTCTTCCCTGGCTACAGGCACATGAGCCCCTCATAAATTGGGTGAAGAAAGAGGTTAGCTTCACCTCCTCCTATTGTTCCCAGAACTGTCTTGCCCCTGCCTCTACGGTCTGCGCTTCCATGATTGCCAAGCCGGACAACCTACAGCATGTTCCTTCCATCTATCTAGAATTCCGGGACGTGTTCGATAAGCAGCAAGCCAACCATCTACCACCTCATCGGCCCTATGATTGCCCTATCGATCTCTTGCCGGGCTCCAAAATTCCGTTCGGACGTATCTTTCCATTGTCCGAAACCGAGTTGAAAGCCCTCAAGGCTTATATTGATGAAAACCTCCAGAAGAGATTCATTCGCCCTTCCTCCTCTCCAGCCGGTGCAGGAATCTTCTTTGTGGAAAAGAAAGACGGGTCCTTAAGACCCTGTATCGATTACCGGGACCTAAACAAGATAACCATTAAGAACAGGTACCCACTACCCCTTATTCCGGAGCTATTTCAGCGCTTCCGATCTGCTCGGGTCTTTTACAAACTGGATCTACGGGGGGCCTACAATCTTATCAGAATCAGGGCCGGAGACGAGTGGAAAACCGCCTTCAGATCTCGTTTCGGACACTTTGAGTATTCGGTCATGCCGTTCCGTCTTTGTAATGCTCCAGCCACCTTTCAACACCTAGTCAACGACATTTTCAGACAGCACCTTGATGACTTCTTAGTAGTGTACCTGGACGATATCCTCATCTTTTCCACCAACATCGAACTCCACCGGGCTCATGTCATGAAGGTCCTCACCATCCTTCGGAAGCACAAACTCTACCTCAAAGCTGAGAAATGCGAGTTCGAAAAGACCACCGTACAGTTCCTCGGCTTTATCATTTCCATCGATGGGGTCGCAATGGACCCGCAGAAGGTGAAGGCCATTCAGGACTGGCCAGCCCCAACCGACAAGAAGGGGGTACAGCGGTTTATAGGCTTCGCCAACTTCTATAGGAGATTCATCGTGGGCTTTTCCTCCATTGTGGCCCCAATAACCCAACTTACCCGGCAAAATAACCGTTTTCACTGGTCTCCAGAAGCTCAGGAGGCCTTCTCTCGCCTCAAGGACGTCTTCACTTCAGCACCAGTACTTCAGCACCCGGATCCTCTACTGCCGTTCACCCTGGAAGTGGACGCCTCTGAGACAGCCATCGGAGCCATCCTCTCTCAAAGACGAGGCCCCAAGGCTCTCCTGTATCCAGTAGCCTTTGCCTCTAAAAAGTTGACTCCCCCGGAGCGAAACTATGATGTAGGGGACCGGGAATTACTGGCCATAAAATTTGCACTGGAGGAATGGCGATACCTTCTGGAGGGGGCAGTGCACCCCATCATGATCTTCACAGATCATAAAAATCTAGAGTACTTAAGAACAGCTCAACGTCTACGCCCCAGGCAGGCCCGTTGGGCCCTTTTCTTCACCCGGTTCAACTTTCACATTTCCTATAGACCCGGCTCCAAGAATGGGAAGGCGGATGCGCTATCCAGGATGTTTCCGGAAACCCCTCAGTCGGCCCAACCGGGCACCATTCTGTCAGCTCAGAACTTTCTGTTGATTCCCCGGGCCGATCTACTCACCTCTATTAAAATCGCTTCCGGGCTCTGCTCTGATCCGGTTACTACCTCCCTGGAGAAGCGGGACGGCCTATTCTGGTCCCAGGACAAGATTTTCGTCCCTCTGGAAACAAGACCGCTGGTCTTGAGGACCTTCCACGATCTCAAACTGGCAGGTCACTTCGGAGCACGTAAATCGTCGGAACTTGTCTCCCGCTCCTTCTGGTGGCCAGGCTGGAGGCAAGATTGTAAGTCTTATGTCGCTTCCTGCACTCAGTGTCAGCGTAACAAGGGGCCAAACACCAAGAGTTGGGGCCTGCTCAAACCCTTACCCATTCCTGAGCGCCCTTGGGCGGACGTGTCCATGGACTTTATCGTGGACCTGCCTTCCTCCGGAGGGTTTACCACGATTCTGGTCGTTGTGGACCGCCTCTCAAAAATGGCTCACTTTTTACCGATGATTGGGACACCTTCAGCCATGGATACCGCTCAAATCTTTTTTAAGGAGATAACCAGGCTTCATGGAATACCAAAGAGTATCACCTCCGACAGAGGGGTCCAGTTCACTTCAAAATTCTGGAAGGAACTCTGCAAGTCACTAGAAGTCAAAACCTGCCTCTCGTCAGCGTACCACCCCCAAAGCAATGGCCAGACAGAAAGAACCAATCAGACCCTGGAGCAATACCTCCGTTGTTTCTGCTCTGCTTCCCAGGATGACTGGGCATCTCTACTTCCTTACGCAGAGTTTGCCTATAACAATTCAATGCATTCTGCTACCAATCAAACCCCCTTTTGGGCCAATTACGGTTTTCATCCCTCCTTTCTCCCTGAAAACATCCCCGAGAGCCCTGTTCCCGCGGTCCAGGACCGAGTGGCTTCTGTCCAGGCGAATTTCCAAAGACTCCAGGAGATGATGCGGAATGCCCAAGGATCCTACAAGAAATTTTATGACCGGGGAAGGAAGGAAAACCCGGCGTTCAGAGTCGGGGAAAAAGTTTGGCTTTCCGCCGCCAACCTCAGATTGCCTATTCCCTCTCGAAAGCTCGGCCCTAGATTTATCGGGCCCTTCAAGATCAAACAAGCTATTAATCCTGTGGCTTTTGAACTAGCATTACCTGATTCCTATAGGATTCACCCAGTGTTCCACTCATCTTTATTAAAACCCGTCATTCCCAACGCCTTTCCTGGAAGAGATGAACCTCCTCCACCACCAGTTGAAGTAGATGGGGAAAAAGAATTTGAGATGGAATCCATCCTGGGCTGTAGGAAAAAAGGCAGACAGTTACAATACTTGGTTAAATGGAAGGGGTACCCCCCGGAGGACAACTCCTGGGAACCATCCAGGAACTTGCATGCTCCTCGCCTAATACGAGCCTTTCACCAAGAACATCCGGAATTAATGGCCAGTCTGGGCGTCCGGAGTCCGCCCCTCGGGGGGGGGCACTGTCAGGGAAATTCCCCGTCTGTTGTCACCAATCTGCGCTCAGTGCGCATGCGCGGCAAAACGGCGCATCGGCGCATGCGCGTGCGTGGCGGGACGGCGCTTCGGCGTGCTCGGGTGCGCGCTCCGGCGCAACGACGAATGCGCGTGCGCAATAGCTCGCCAATGGGACTACAGGCGGGCCTATTTAAACAGACGCAGTAACACTATCTGGTTGCTGGTTTGTCAGCTTTACTGTGTTTCTTGTGCCTGAAAGAAGTTAAAGTTCTCCTGCTGTGACCCGGACCGGATTTGACTACGCTTCTGCTTCTCCTGAACCTGACCCCTTGGCTTGCTAAACGGACTTCTACCTCTCTCCTTGTGCTTGACCCTCGGCCTGTGACCCGGATCTGCTGCCTGTCTCCAGCCCTCTACTTGCTGCCTGTACCCTGGACTTCTTGCCTAACCTGACTATACTGGTGCTTCCTGCTAAACTCCTAAACGGACTTGTGCCTTGCTACTGGTTGCTGTTTGACCCTGTCTACCCTTGGTGTTTGACTCCTGGCCTGTTCTTCAGACTCATCCCTGCTAGATTCTTCAGCGAGACCCCTCTACCTGCTGGTGGCCAGTGCTCCCTCGTGCCGTCCTCTCCCTGTCTCACCTCCAGGGGGCGGAGTGTGCTTGGGTGCAAGGGTGAACCACTCTCGGCATCTCGGCCTCGGTAAGTACGTAGCCTGATACTAGTCCCCATTATGGACATAGTAGGAGATAGCAAGGGAACACACCTCCTTGAAGCTAGCATGCATCCTAGGTACCCCCTCAAACACAGAAATAAAAGGGAGTTATTTTTCGAAAAAGATATGGCTTGGGCCTGGTTCCCTTCCTGGACAGGTTGGGGGATAGATTTAATGAAAAGGCTTAATAATTATACAAATATTATAGATGATGTATTAGTAAAGAACTCTGATGATATTACTAGTTTAAACATTGAAACTAGAGCAATCAGAAAACAATTAGAACTTCATGATCTTGCTATTGAAAGCATGAGTGCTGCACTCACTGGCCTGTGTGAAGTTACGGAGGATTATGAGTGCTGCACTTGGATCCACAACACATCTGTTGAGATTCCTGATTACTATGATGTAATTGCCCAACATAGGAAAGAGGTAAATAAATTGCAACAGGAGGCGAGGGATATCGTGAAAACATGGAGCCCCTTTGGAGAGGGAGGATTTGGGGGCACAGGTATTTTCTAATTTCTCAGACAAATGGCTATAACAGTAGTAATGGTGTTAATCTTCATTCTACTGTTATATTTAGTATTTAAATTAATTGTCTGGACAATTGGAAAGATCACTAGTAAAAAGAAACAGGGCTCTAAGGAAACAATCTTGATGATGTCCACGGTACATACTAAACAAAAATGGTATAATTAATAATCCAATGATCGATGGGCTTCAATTCTTGAAGCCATGATCATAAGGAGGGGTTGTAAGGTATAAGAAGATCATGAACCAATATTCATGGTTAGAGTTCTCCTCAAATAAAAATATATTTTACAGAAAATGTTTCTCTGACATGAGTGTGAACAAGATGTGACTTTTGTGGTCAAGCTAATCTATCTTCTGTGTAACTGACAGGCATGTATATTTAGGTTGAAATGTGACTTTGTGGTTAGGCTTTTTCCGGGAAAAAGTTTATCTCACTTCTGCTTTTAACTGACAGGTTGACCGCACTGACATCTGGCTTTTCTTATCTTCTTGTTTCAAATGTCAGAACATGTTTAGTTTGACCACAATTGACGTATGTTAACTGACCGCTTTTGCAGAAGTCAAAAAACCTGTTAGAATTTATTTTTGTCTAACTCATGAAGTTTTTGCTTATTACTGATTGGTTCAGACGAGGGAGGCAACTTTCCTTGGTTTGCATAAAAAGGACATGTAACCATTAAACGATATATTCTTGTATACCTATTCACTGTGTATTGGTGTCTTGAATATCCGACCGGTCAGAGAGACTTCCACAGATCCTGAGTCCAGCTCGAGCCAAGAAGGTCCAACAGAACCAAACAGAACCAGAACCTTTCAGTATGCGGACTTCTTGTGGAACCACTTGAAAGTCCAACACGCCCGCAGGTATCTCTCTTGTTCCGCGGCTGTTGCCGAGAGATATCAGGGGTGCAAGAAAGAATGGATGTTGGGTCGGCACATTCATGCGGATCGGGTAGTTGTGTGTCGGAAGGAGCTTGAAGATGCCGTCTACTCTATAGAGACCTTTGATAAAAAATGGAAGCTCCTCATCTTGCCTGATCCAAAATTTTATTTGTGAGAGACTGAACTCTGTGTTTTTTTTGTGCTTTTGTTCCGGAGTGTACTCTCCTGGAGTTCAGGAACTTTGCCCATGCCAATGGGGTAGTCTACTCAGCTGGAGAGCAGGGGAGCTGTTGATTTTTTTTCCACTCCGCTCACAGCATAATAAAGACAGAGACTTTGGGGTAGAAATAGCTTAGGGACACAGCGAAATTCAAGAAGAAGAGGAAGATTTGCCTTCAACACAAGAAAAGTATTTTTTTTTGGACAAGTGTCTTGACGGTGGCACTTCCACTAGGTGGCGGTGTTGCTTAAGTTTGAACTGCATTTATAAGTGTTTTACTTTCTAGAAGGAACGGATTTTTCCCTCGGGGAGAGTATTTTCTCTTCTAATGTACATAGAAGGTTAGGATGTCTGATTTGTTGGTTATGTGTGTGTTTTTCTCCCTCTGCAGGTGGATACCAAGCGGCCACTGAGAATGGGTGGGTTTAGCTATTGCAGGAGGGGAGGGAAATGTGAATGATAAAAATGTATTTGCTTTTAAATATGTGACATTTGAGAATGGGATGTACACATTTGTTTTCTACTATTCTTTCTTCATCTCTTCATTTAACTCCCTTTCCCCATGTTCAGGTTCCAGCACAAACAAACATTTTTCCCAATTTTTTTTTGTACATAGTTTCTGGAATAGGTCTATGTTGACTCAGGCTTGAGAGGCATAGGTTTGCTCCAGACACTGGGGACAGTGTCTATTTAAGTAGGGGGAGTGTGTAGCGGGGTCCTCAATTTAGGGGTAGTGTTTGAGTGGTAGTTATGCTCAAACACCTAAATTGTTAGGACATTATCAACCATTTTTGTCTGCAGGAAGAGTATCGGTGTACCGTTCCCTGTGGCCTGCAGGTGGCGCTGCCATAGTGGGCCAGGGTTGAACTGCTGATACAGTGCAGTGCCTTGTGTGTCCCCTCTCGGCAACCATACAGTGGGAGTGGTCAACCTGCTGTGTATGCTGGGAGAGGATATAAAAGGGGCAGATGCTGCCTGTTCAGGGTTCGTCGTCGGGAGTCCTACTTCCAGGGAGTGTGTGTTCCTGTTCACCCTGGGCACCTTTGGCCCAGGGGCGGAGGTCGGTGAATCAGTCCCAGGCGCCTTTAGCCCTGGGGCTGCAACTAAAGGCTTTGGGCCCAGCACCTTCGGCTGGGACCCGTCAAGGATCAAGGAATCTCAGGATGCCACCATGCGAGGGGACCCGCATCTTAGACGAGGAGGCCAGGGAAAGACCGTTCCGAGGGACTGGTGAGAAGTCACAGTGAAGGAAGGGGCCCGGTAACTCTCTGGAGGGATGTCTTCTCCTTACAAAGAGGCCAAGCTTTGAAAACCAAGTTCACCAGGTCTGTGGCAGAGACCAAGTTCACAAGGTCTGTGGCAGAGACCAAATGTACCAGTTTGTGTAGTGATGGTGCGGTTAGTTCGAGTACCATTTTGGCTGCTAGTCTCTATCTAGGGAGACTATCCAAATGAGCTAAGTCTGCTTGAGAAGCCAAGCAGTGAAGTGTATTACGTTTGTGCCTGGACCTCTCCCACACCTTATGCTGTCCTGTTCTCTCTCCAACCTTTCCTATCAGAGACTGTCGTTTAAGAGAAATAAACTCTACGTTGGAGTTACAGCTGGTGTGGACATTGAAGTCATTGGGGGAAATAGAGACTTGTCTTTATTGGCTTTAGAGATAAGAACCATTCTGAGGGAGAATCTGGCTGTGGAGACCCATCACAACACCGCTCAACCTCCTCACACAGGAGGGTACGGGCATATAGAGCTGGGTGTGCCCTTTCCTCCTGCGAGGAGCCAAAAAACAACGAGGAGAGGATGGTAAGCGCTACACACCTAAAAGGTTTTACCATTTTGGATCCAATTCCCAGCATGGATAAAACAACTATAATGCTTAACAATAATAATATTGAATAAAGGTTTATTATTTGAGGTTAAACTGGGTCCCAGTTCCCAACTGGGATACATAAGCAGAAGCACAGGATTATTCCTACTCAAACATTTTAAAGGCAAAGGCTTTTCTGTGACATCGGTGAGGCCTAATACTATATTATTATTATACAGGATTTATATAGCACCAACAGTTTGCGCAGCGCTTTACAACATGGAGGCAAACAGTACAGTTACAATACAATTCAATACAGGAGGAGTCAGAGGGCCCTGCTTGTTAGAGTTTGCAATCTAGGAGGGAGGGTCAAGTGATACAAAAGGTAATAGCTATGGGGGGGATCTGATGGAGAAAGTAAAAGTACAGTTGTTAGGTGGGGGCCGGATTGGCTTCTCTGAAGAGAAGGATTTTCAGGGATTGTATAAAAGCAAGCAGAGTAGGAGATAGTCGGACAGATTGGGGTAGGGAGTTCCAGAGGGTGGTAGAGGCTTGGCAAAAGTCATGGAGGCGAGCATGGGAGGATGTGACGAGGGAACTAGAGAGCAGAAGGTTTTGGGAGGAACAAAGGGAACGAGTAGGTTTGTGTTTTGAGACAAGGTTTGTGATGTAGCTGGGGGCTGAGTTGTGGATGGCTTTGTAAGTTGTTATTAGAATTTTGAATTTAATTTGTTGGGTGAGTGGAAGCCAGTGGAGGGATTGAGAGAGAGGGGTAGCAGACACAGAGCGGTTGGTAAGGTAAATGAGCCTGGCAGCAGCATTCATGATGGACTGAAGGGGGGATAGCCTGTGTAAAGGTAATCCTGTGAGGAAGGAGTTGCAGTAGTCGAGGCGGGATATGACCAGGGAGTGAACTAGGAGTTTTGTGGTGTTATTGGTTAGGAAGGGGCATATTTTGGAGATGTTACGGAGGTTGAGACGGCAAGATTTGGAAAGTGTTTGGATGTGGGGCTGAAAGAATAGTTCCGAGTCCTGAGTTACACCTTGGCATGCGGGGACGGGCTATTGATTTTGACAGAGAAATCAGAGGCAGAGGCACGTGGGGGAGGAAAAATTATTAGCTCAGTTTTGGATAGATTGAGTTTGAGGAAGTCGTGTGACATCCAGGCAGATATGTCTGTTAGTAAGTTAGTGGTATGTGAGGAGACTGAAGGAGTAAGCTGAGGGGTAGAGAGATAGATTTGGGTGTCGTCAGCATAGAGATGCCATGGGAGGCTATTACCTGACCCAGGAAGGAGGTGTAGATGTAGAATAGGAGAGGTCCAAGAACAGAACCTTGGGGGACCCCCACAGAGAAAGGGAGAGGAGGCAGTAGAGTTGTAAGTGACACTAAAAGTGCAATTGGATAAGTAGGATGAGAACCAGAGAAGAGTACAGTCATGGAGACCAAAGGCGTGGAGTTTTTTGAGGAGGAGGGGTGGTCCACTGTGTCAAAGGCAGCAGAGAGGTCTAAAAGTAGGAGTACAGAATAGAGTCCATTGGATTTAGCTGTTGGCAGATCGTTTGTGAGTTTTAGGAGAGCAGTTTCCATGGAGTGTTGAGGGTGGAATCCAGACTGAAGGGGATCAAGAAGATTATTTTTGGAGAGGTGGTCACTCAGTTGGTTGTAGACCAGACGTTAAAGGAGTTCGGATAAAAAGGGGGAAAGGAGATGGGTCGTAGATTGTTAGGATTGGTGGGGTCTAGTGAGGGCTTTTTAAGAATGGGGGTGACTAATGCATGTTTTAGAGAGTTTGGGAAGCTGCCTGAAGAGAGGGAGAGATTAAAGATGTGAGTTACGGAGTGTAGAATAGAGCCAGAGGGTGAACGTAGCAATTGTGAGGGAACAGGGTCCAGGGGGCAGGTGGTTAGGTGTAAGTTAGAGAAAAGTTCAGCAACCTCGTCTATAGTGGCAGGGTTGAATGAAGGAAGTAATGATTGCACCTGTGGACATTGGTGTTAGGTGGAGAAGGCATATGTACCGTGGAGATCTCACAAATTGCATCAATCTTATGTTTGAAGTGATTGGCGATCTCCTGGACAGTGAGTGTTAGTGGGTGGAGGCAGTTGAGGATGAAGTAGAGAGTTGAAGGTAGAGAAGAGTTGACGGGGACGGGATGATAAGTTGTTAATGAGAGTGATAAAATAGGTCTGCTTGGCAGTGAGGAGGCAGGAATTGTATTTTTGGAGAGCAGAATTATAATGGTTGAAATCTTTCTGAGACTTAGTCTTACGTCACCAGCGTTTAAGTGCGCGGCTATGTTTTTTCAGACTTCTAGTGGCATCTGTTCGTTTTTTTTTCACAAGAAATTAGTGGCATCTGTTTGCCAATAGACATGTGCATTCGTTTTCGTCTGAATGCATTTTCGTCCAATTATTGGGGATTTCCGCTTTCGTTTTAACAAACGATAATGAATGTGCAGAATTCGAAATAAGAAAATCCGACATAAAGTTCGATATAGATAGAAGATTCGACATGACAGTGACAATAGCGATCTGTGTCTATCGAACCTGCGGTTGAATGTGTCTAACCTAACTCTATTATTCCAAGACTATTCAACGTAGAGAGAAAAGATTTGACTTTATAGAGAGAAAGGATTTGACATAGAGAGAAAAGATCGACATTATAGAGAGAAAAGATTTGACATAGAGAGAAAAGATTCGACATTATAGAGACATGAAGATTCGACGAAGCAGCTAGAAACATGCGATCACCACGAGCGGACATTTATGGTTAAATGCTCCGCCTATAGGCTATAGAAAAATTCTAATGTTGGTTGACTAGTATTAATAATTAATAAGTATAATTATTACTAGTCATACAACATTAGAATTCTAATCTAGCTTGTGGGCAGAGCATTCGACCAGAAATATACGATTGCGGCGTCGTACAGTTTAGCTGCTTCATCGAAACTTCTTAGAACATTCGACAGACACCATTAGCCTTCAATTGACAGATTCGGCCTAGATTAATTCGGATTTTCGGACTAATGCAGTTTTTAACTAAACTAAATAAATAAAAACAAATTTCGGGAGTAACTAAATAAATGTATTTTTCGGACGAAAACGAAATTCCGAAACAAAATATTTCAGTGTGCACATGTCTATTTGCCAATATTGTAAGGTATTAGAATCTGTGATGCGTGGAGTTCCTTTCCTAGAATTCCACGCACCCTGAAAACTGCTGGAAGTTCCTCAAGTGCTCTTCATTGTGTTTCCCAGTGAGGAATTAAAACTCCAGCTGAGAGTAAAGTTTAATAGGAAATAATAAAGCTTTATACATTATTGTAACACACAAAAGATTATTTTGCTAAATGTTTAATAATCCCTGCTTGTATATTCCAGCTGAATGGCAAATAAAGCTTTATTATTGTAATTACATAAACTTACTTTTATTCTTATTTTGGCTAGGATTAAAATGTAGTATCAAAAAAATACAAGTTGTAAGACTTTTTATATGAAAGAAAATATTTTTATTTTTATTATATTTATAATAATTCCTGCTTGCCAATCCAACCGGTAATTGGGGCTCCAGCTGAGATTAAAGATTGGTGACAAGCCCACTGATATGGGTATGTCAAAATTTGCAGCCAATCCAAAAGATTTTGTAAAACTACAGTTCACCTGACCCTTGCTACTGTTGTTGCTGGCCTGCATGTATTTGTAAAGAAATATATAGATAATTTGCCTAATAATATATATTACTGCACACAATAAAAGTGATCGGCAGGGGGTTCACTTTTTAGACTGCAGCTATGCAACCACTGTCAGGCAGCATAAAACAATAATGGAAAACTTGTTGGCAGTTATATAAACAGAAAAATGCTGCTGGCAAAAAATAGTCAAACTATTGTGACAGCAGGAAGGTAAAGTCACCTGGTTGCATCCAGGGGGGTAGATATATTTCGCCCAGATTCAGGCTTTACGCCGACTTATACAACTAGGTGGAGAGTTGTATAAGCCCAGCTAAGGCTAGTGGGCTCATGGATGACTCATACCTCTAGGGAGAGTGCTGGGCGTCGTGCAGACAGGGAGTTGATGAGACCAGCTGAAGCTTGTCAGCTCATTTAGGCCTCTATAAGAACTCCCAGCTTCATTAGATGTTAGCTCATGCCTGGAACCAGACCTGTGTGGACTGTCTAGGGAGAGTGAACCCCTGTGCGGTGAGACAAAGCCTGTGTGGCTATTTGCTTGGACATTTAAAACCAGGGACTTAGGGACTAGGACAGCACTAGGCTGATCCCAGTTGTTAGTTAGGAAACCTGTATGTTTAGTCAGAGGTCAACTTGACCAGGATTTATTTTGTTTATGTTTCTTTTGCTTTGCTGTGTTTTGTCACTGTAAATAGAAAATAAACCGCACCTTTTTGATTTTGAAAACCACAACCTCCGTTTGCTGGGCCTGTTTTGTGTGGGGAGCCTATCCCGGGGGTCACACACACCCGCTGCCGAGCTAACCCCCTCACACTATGTAACAGTGGTAAATTGCCTCGCTAAGATATAATTAGTGATGAGCCGAACACCCCCGGGTTCGGTTCGCATCAGAACCCGCGAACGGACCGAAAGTTCGCACGAACATTAGAACCCTATTAAATACAATGGATGCGAACGTTCGGATTCTAAAGTGCTAATTATAACGACTATTATCCATGTTATTGTCCGAAACAGAGTTTGGGAACCCGGGTTCTGCACCAGGGGACATGTATCAATGCAAAAAGAAGTTTTAAAAACTGACGTTTTCCGGGAGCAGTCATTTTAATGATGCATAAAGTGAAAAAAAAAAAGTCAAATATTCCTTTAAATATTGTACCTGGGGGGTGTCTAAAGTATGCCTGTGAAGTGCCACGTGTTTCCCGTGTTTAGAACTGTCCCTGCACAAAATAACATTTCTAAAGGAAAAAAGCCATTTAAAACTGCTTGCGGCTTTAATGCAATGTCTGGTCCCGGTAATATGGATGAAAATCTTTAGGAAAAATGGCATAGCTACCCCATCAACCCCCCCCCCCCCTACCCCAGCCCATTACCAGCCCCTTTGGGTCTTGTATGGATATTAAGGGGAACCTCGCACACAAAATAAAAAAGGCCCTATATACTCTGAACAACCGTATACAGGCGGTGCATACAAGACAGGGACTGTAGGTTTGTTCTTATGTATAATCTGTTTGTAATTTTGAACAGCTGCATTGTTTAAGTGTAGCTCCATGCCAAATTCCTTTTTTTTAGCTTTTTGGAAAACATAGGGAACGGTTATCACCCCTGTCACATTTTTTTTGCTGTCTGTGCCCCTGTTCAGAACATTTCACCTCACTTTGCGTCCCAATGACAACTGTTTTTGAAATGTGGTGTTTTTATTGAAACAAGGATTGGTGATAAAGCATCAGTAGAGAGGAGACACCTTTCTCCCATATTAATTCTTACAGGAGAGAATTTTCCTTCCAAGGGGTAGATTTCCTCTCACTTCCTGTTGTCTTCTTCCGTTTGCAAGTAGTAGTCGTTTGTAAGTTGGATGTTTGAAAGTAGGGACCTGCCGTATATACTTTGCAGAAATTGGCCCCTTAGGTGTTGGTGTTGGCACAACACTGAAAGCACTCACAGTTATTCTTGGTGGGTGCTGGAATGCCCTGCTGTCAACTATTATATCAGGAATTGTAATAACATATAATTGTTGATCAGTGGTAGTAAAAATTGGGCCTTTGATGGTGGTGCTGGTGCCACAACACTGTAAGGCCTGACAGTTACGTGGGCGCAGCAATGGGCCCTGCTGTGAATTATTAGATCAATAATTATAATTGCATGCCCCTGTTGAACAGGGGCTGAAAAATTGGGCCTTTGGTGGTGGTGGTGGTGGTGTTGACACAACACTGTAAGGCCTGACAGTTACTCTTGGTGGGCGCAGCAATGGGCCCTGCTGTGAATTATTAGATCAATAATTATAATTGCATGCCCCTGTTGAACAGGGGCTGAAAAATTGGGCCTTAGGCACTGGTGGCACAACACTGCAACCCCTCACAGATACTGTACTTGGAACACAGCAATGAGGCCTGTTGCAAAGTATTGCATCAAAAATTGTAATTACATGCCCCTGTTAAACAGGGGCTGAAAAATTGGGCCTTAGGCACTGGTGGCACAACACTGCAACCTCTCACAGATACTGTACTTGGAGCACAGCAATGAGGCCTGTTGCAAAGTATTGCATCAAAAATTGTAATTACACGCCCCTGTTAAACAGGGGCTGAAAAATTGGGCCTTAGCCACTGGTGGCGGCACCCATAAACCAAAATGATCTTCCAAGCTATCATCATTAATCGGATCATTGAGGAGGAGGAGGAGGATAGCTAGTCAACATACCAGCACAGGAACTCAGCATCAGCATCAGTCTTGAAGGGATGTGACATTTTAAAATCAATTAGTCTGTTATATCAGCATCAGGTGTGTGGTAGCTGGTGGTGATCCAAGACTGGTTCATCTTGATGAAAGTCAGTCGATCAACCGAGTCGGTGGACAGGCGCACCCTGTGATCCGTGACAAATCCTCCAGCAGCACTGAATGTGCGTTCTGAAAGAACGCTGGATGCAGGACAGGCCAGTAGCTCAATTGCATACTGTGCAAGCTCTGGCCAGTGATCCATCCTCAAGACCCAGTAAGCCAGAGGATTTTCGGTGGGGAAGGTGTCCAAGTCTGACCTTGCCCCTAGGTATTCCTGCACCATTCATATCAGACGCTGGCGATGGTTGCTGGAACCGATCATACTTTGGGCTGCAGACTAAAGAATTGTCTGAACGCATCGGTCAGACGGCCACCTTCCCCACCGCTCCTTCTTTGACTGCCCGAAGCCTCAGCAACTCGTTGTCCAGGACCAGGAGTTTGTAACCTCCCAGTCTCTGGGAACGCGTTGCACAGACCTTTCTGCAAGGCCTCCCGGAGTTGTCTCATCCTCTGCTCCCTCTGCGACGGTAAGATAAGGTCCGCAACCTTACCCTTGTACCGTGGATCAAGGAAAGTGGCCAGCCAGTAATGGTCCCTCTCCTTGATCCGAAGAATACGAGGATCCTTCCGCAGACTTTGCAGGATCAGGGAGGCCATGCAGCGTAGGTTAGCTGAGGCATTCAGTCCGGAGTCCTCTGGGTCACTAAGGACGACATGATCCGCAGCCACCTCCTCCCAGCCACATACAAGTCCACTGGTTTCTTGGGACTGTAAATCATCCCTAAAAGACTGCTGCTGATGATGCTGAGTGCCAGCCTCCACCTCCATGCTGACACAATCCTCCTCCTCCTCCTCCTCCTCCTCTTCCTGTGCGATGGGTGGGACAGAAGGAACACTGTCTGGGTAAAGGGGGCCTTGAGAGGCAAGGAAGTCCTCCTCTTCCTGCCTCTGTTCTGCCTCAAGTGCCCTGTCCATTATTCCACGCAGCGTGTGCTCCAACAGGTGGACAAGAGGTACAGTGTCACTGATGCATGCACTGTCACTGCTCACCATCCTTGTGGCCTCCTCAAATGGTGCCAGGACAGTGCATGCATCCCTGATCATGCCCCACTGGCGTGGTGAAAAAAACCCGAGCTCCCCTGACCCTGTCCTGGTGCCGTAGTCGCACAGGTACTCATTGATGGCCCTCTGCTGCGTGTGCAGCCGCTGCAGCATGGCCAACATTGAGTTCCACCTGGTGGGCATGTCACATATAAGGCGGTTCTTGGGCAGGTTCAACTCCTTTTGCAGCTCAGCCAGGCGAGCACTGGCATTATAAGATCTGCGGAAATGCACACAGACTTTCCTGGCCTGCCTCAGGACATCCTGTAAGCCCGGGTACCTGCCCAAGAACCGCTGTACCACCAGGTTAAGGACGTGAGCCATACAGGGCACATGGGTCAGTTGTCCCTGTCGGAGGTCGGAGAGGAGGTTGGTGCCATTGTCGCAAACCACCATTCCTGGCTTAAGCTGGCGTGGCGTCAACCACCTCTCGGCCTGCCCCTGCAGAGCAGACAGGACCTCTGCCCCAGTGTGGCTCCTGTCCCCCAAACACACCAGCGCAAGCACGGCATGGCATCTTTTTGCCTGCGTACTTGCGTAGCCCCTTGAACGCCTACGGAGCACCGCTGGTTCCGAGGACAAACCACAGGAAGAGGCCATGGAGGAAGAAGAAGAGGAGGGGGTGGAGGAGAGAGGTGTGTCACAACCAGTAGTAGCATTTTGGAGGCGTGGCGGTGGAACAACCTCCAACACTACTGCACCTTGTCCTGCATCCTTCCCAGCTGCCAAAAGAGTGACCCAATGGGCCGTGAAAGAAAGGTAACGTCCCTGTCCATGCCTGCTGGACCATGAGTCAGCGGTAATATGCACCTTACCGCTGACCGCCCTGTGCAGCGAGGCCAAGACATTGCCTTCCACATGCCTGTAGAGAGCCGGAATCGCCTTCCGTGCGAAAAAGTGGCGTTTGGGAACCTGCCACTGAGGAACCGCACATTGCACAAACTCACGGAAGGGGGCCGAGTCTACCAACTGAAAAGGCAGCAGTTGAAGCGCTAGCAATTTAGCCAAGCTAGCATTCAACCGCTGGGCATGTGGATGGCTGGGAGTGAACTTCTTTTGACGGTCCAGCAGCTGGGGCAGGGAAATTTGCCTGCTAGAATCGGACGTTGGTGTACTGCTAGCAGAGTGCCCGCAAGTACTTGGCTGTGACACACCTAATTCTACACCTTCATTCCTCTCAGAGCAGGTTTCAGAGAGGACTGAAGGTATAGTGGGGTTGGAGATCCCAGCTGATGCCGTGCAAGAAGAGGTCAGCTTTGTTCTTTGGTGTGGGTCTTTAAGGTAGGCTTGCCAACGAGCTGCATGGCAGGTCAACAAATGTCTGATCAAGCATGTGGTGCCCAAGCGGCTGATGTTTTGGCCACGCGATATACGCTTGAGACATATGTTGCAAACAGCAGCTGTGCGATCTGATGCACTCGCCTCAAAAAAGGCCCACACCAAAGAACTTTTTGAATGACGGGCAGAGGCAGCGCCCTGCACAGGCGGAGCTCTGCGGTGTGATTCCGTCGGTGTGCTGCCCATACGCTGGCCACTCAAGGGCATCCTGCCTCGTTGGAGATGTGCCTCCTCCTCATCCTCCTCCTCCTCCTCTCTCCTATTAGGCACCCACGTGGAGTCAGTGACCTCATCATCCCCTCCCTCCTCATCACTGGAGCCAATCTGGCAGTATGCTGCAGCTGCTGGAGCATGACTGCCAGATTGGTGTCCTTCTTGAGCATCCCCTCTCTCTGCTCTCACGCTACTGCCTTCCTCTAGCTGGGTATCATCATCAGATCCTTCGAAACGCTGGGCATCCTCCTGGAGCATGTACTCAACACTGTGCTCAAACAGTTCGGGGGACTCCTCAGGAGGAGGACATGGTGGGTCTAGGGAAGGATTGACTAATGAAGATAATGATACCAGAGAAGAGGACGCTTTGGCAGCTGCTTTGCCAGTACCCTGAGCCTGGGTGAGAGAGGATGAGGAGGATGAGGTGGGCTTGGTCATCCACTCTACCAAGTCTTCGGCATGATGTGGCTCAACATGTCCAGCTGCCGAAAAGAAGGACAAGCGTGTCCCATGGCCATGTGCTGATGACAATGCACCGCGTCCACGACCAGCACTGTTGCCCCCAGACACAGAGCCTGCTTGCCCTCTTTTTTTGCCTCCTGACTGTCTGCCTCTCCTTGTTTGCCTTCCAGACATTTTAATGGATGGCCTGCAGGGAGATGGGAAAAACAGCAATAAGGGCTACCTTCAGGTGTATACTGTGCAGGAGGCTTAGCAACAATGACACTGACATTGTCCCCTGCCTATCCTTCTCTGTCCCTAAACACAAGGATTTGCAATATGCTTCAGCAAGATTGGTTTAGCACAGAACAGCACACTGACAGTTTCCCTCACGGTCCTTCTCTGTCCCTACAAACAAGATTTAGCACAGAATAGCACACTGATAGTTTCCACGAGTGTCCTTCTCTGTCCCTAAACTCAAGGATTTCAAATATGGTTCAGCAAAATTGGTTTAGAACAGAATAGCACACTGTCAGTTTCACTCACTGTCCTACTCTGTCCCTCCCTACAAACAAGATTTAGCACAGAATAGCACACTGATAGTTTCCACGAGTTTCCTTCTCTGTCCCTAAACTCAAGGATTTCAAATATGGTTCAGCAAAATTGGTTTAGAACAGAATAGCACACTGTCAGTTTCACTCACTGTACCTCTCTGTCCCTACAAACAAGATTTAGCACAGAATAGCACACTGATAGTTTCCACGAGTGTCCTTCTCTGTCCCTAAACTCAAGGATTTCAAATATGGTTCAGCAAAATTGGTTTAGAACAGAATAGCACACTGACACTTTCCCTCACTGTCCTACTCTGCCCCTCCCTACAAACAAGATTTAGCACAGAATAGCACACTGATAGTTTCCACGAGTGTCCTTCTCTGTCCCTAAACACAAGGATTTCAAATATGGTTCAGCAAAATTGGTTTAGAACAGAATAGCACACTGACACTTTCCCTCACTGTCCTACTCTGTCCCTCCCTACAAACAAGATTTAGCACAGAATAGCACACTGACACTTTCCCTCACTGTACCTCTCTGTCCCTAAACTCAAGGATTTCAAATATGGTTCAGCAAAATTGGTTTAGAACAGAATAGCACACTGACACTTTCCCTCACTGTCCTACTCTGTCCCTACAAACAAGATTTAGCACAGAATAGCACACTGACACTTTCCCTCACTGTACCTCTCTGTCCCTAAACTCAAGGATTTCAAATATGGTTCAGCAAAATTGGTTTAGAACAGAATAGCACACTGACACTTTCCCTCACTGTCCTACTCTGTCCCTACAAACAAGATTTAGCACAGAATAGCACACTGACACTTTCCCTCACTGTACCTCTCTGTCCCTAAACTCAAGGATTGAAAATATGGTTCAGCAAAATTGGTTTAGAACAGAATAGCACACTGACACTTTCCCTCACTGTACCTCTCTGTCCCTAAACTCAAGGATTTCAAATATGGTTCAGCAAGATTGGTTTAGAACAGAATAGCACACTGTCAGTTTCACTCACTGTCCTACTCTGTCCCTACAAACAAGATTTAGCACAGAATAGCACACTGACACTTTCCCTCACTGTACCTCTCTGTCCCTAAACTCAAGGATTGAAAATATGGTTCAGCAAGATTGGTTTAGAACAGAATAGCACACTGTCAGTTTCACTCACTGTCCTACTCTGTCCCTACAAACAAGATTTAGCACAGAATAGCACACTGACACTTTCCCTCACTGTACCTCTCTGTCCCTACAAACAAGGTTTAGCACAGAATAACACACTGACACTCTCCCTACCTATCCTTATTTGTCCCTAAACACAAGGAATCCAGGATTAGTAAAGGAAAAAAAATGACACTGTCCCTGCCTATGCTTCTCTTTCCCTGCTCCGGAACACACTACACAAGGCCGCCACGCTGGCGGCCTTTTATAGTGTGGGGCGTGTACTAAACCCCCTCAGCAATAATTGGCCACAGGCATCCTGCCTGTGGCCAATCCATGCTCTCCTCGCTGCCGGCGCTGTGATTGGCCAAGCATGCGGGGTCACAGTGCATGCTTGGCCAATCACAGCCCCTGGATGACACTGCGATGGCGTAGTGCATTGTGGGCCGTTCGCGTCACTCGAATTAGGTGCGAACGGCCCAAATCGTTCGATCTTCGTCGAACGATCGAACAGCCGATGTTCGAGTCGAACGTATGTTCGACTCGAACACGAAGCTCATCCCTAGATATAATAATATGAAAGGTGACTCAATTAAAGTAAAATATAACATATAAAATTAAAAAAAAAAAAGGCATGTGCATATGTAAGTAAAAAAAAAGTCCAGATAAGGTCTTCCAAAATACTGCAGTGCCAAACAATATAAACCGAATTTCTGCTTGATGGGATTGTCATATGCTGATTTGACCCTGTAGTGGAGTCCTCATGTTCTGGTAAGAGTCCATTGCTTGTGGTTGGTGAAGGCTCACGTGGTGATTGTCAAAATGAATTGAACACCCCCTTTCTGCAAAGTGTCACTGCAGTGTTTTCAAAGACCTAATCTGGACTTTTTTTCCACTTAGAGCCGGTTCACACCAGGGCGACTCGTCAGTCGCGTCCCACGCTTTTCAATGGAACCCTTCTAAGTAAGAGCGACTCAGGTCGCTCCGACTTAGAAAAAGGTTCCTGTACTACTTTTGGGGGCGACCCAAGGCGACCTGCATTGACTTCTATACAGAAGTGTTATGCAAATCGCCTCGGCGGGCGTCTCAAGTCGTCTTGAGATCGCGCCGCCGAGGTCGCCCCCACAAGTCGTGCCGCGTCGCGCCGCCCTGGTGTGAACCAGCTCTTACACATGCACATGTGTTTTTGTTTCAAATTGTATATGTTATATTTCACTTTAATTGAGTCACCCTGCAAATTATCATATTTTAACTTGGCAATTTACACAATAACCATTATCAGGTGTTCAGAAGGTTATCCTGCAACCTCCTGAATGCCTGTTTTTTTATTTATTTTTTGCCAAACACCAATTTCTATTAGGACTAATTTGCCACAACCTCAAGCCAAGTGTTTGCACAGTTGTAGAACACCTCCATTGACTTGAATATCTACCCGTCAGCTTGAAATGCCACATTAAATTTGCATGTGAACACCCAATTCTGGCTGTATTGTAGACTTTAGGTGAGTGGTAAAACTGCAACAGCATGTTTTTACTGTGTCCCTCTCCTCCCGGTAACCCAAAATGAGACCAGCCTTTCCATGACTTCATGGCTAAGCTCCATCAACTGTCATTTCTCATGTCAAATGAGTGTGTGCGCTCATTGGAAATGGAAATAGTCTTATCGCATAGTGTAGTTGCATTGAGCAGGGTTTTTCAATGACATCAGGTACAGTCAGGCTCTAGTAACAGAGTGAAACTAAATCGGAGAAGGGCACAGACAAGTCTTCTCTAGCTAGTAAAGGTAATAGTGGGCATCTTGTGACTTTCAAGAGTTCAAAATGGAGCACAGGTCCACAAAAAAACAAAACAACATATGTACAAACTCAATATAAAATTGTATCAATGTTATATTTAGATGGACTGGAGGGATTTTAAAACTCTCTAAGTTTATGTCTTGTTTTCTTGCTTTGCTATGTAGTACCAAAATGTGACACATGAAAGCTGTTCTTATAGCTACTTTGAGGCCTCGAGCTATCATTTACTGTCTCCACATCACATATTATGAATCAAATCTCTACAGAGCATCTGTGACTTTCTTTAGCAAGAAGGAAAAAAATCAAGTAAATAGAGTTGACAGCATCGGCTGAGTGAGCTGCCTCATTATAGTCTGCCACCATACTGCTACCAGTTTTACATTTCTGTTCTAGAAACTACGGGTGCTCAGATAAAATAGCTGGAGCACAAAGGAATGCTTTAACAGATCAGTTCTCAGAATCATTTATCACTGTCTTAAAAAGTACCAAAACATAAACACTGTTCATCACATTTTATATAAACAACTGTATTTTCCTATCTATTGAAAGCATCCGATTCTGTACATAAAATGTAAACTAGCCCATACCGTGCACAGCAGGTACCATGAGGTGCCTGCAGGTACAAAACCATTACCATGCTCTAGAAGCCCCAGATTCCCTGGAAATTATTCATGATAATTGTACATTGAAAACATGTCAGAGCTAGGCCAGCAGCTGGGAATTTTCCTGTGGAACCTGCGATGAGCAACTCATTGTGAGTGGTATACATATTTTCTTGTACAATGCGGCATGGGCTTTTGGTGCTGCAGGTTTTTTTTTCAAGGTGTAATGTGTTTCGCATTTAGAGATGCAGTTCTACACACTGCTGCTATCCATTTACTGACAGCTTATTCTAAATTCTAATTTATCCCCTCACACTAAAAATAGTTTTTGCTAACAAGCACTCTGTGATCAAAGTTGCTTAGATAATGCCTTTTCGCCATTCTAATGTTTGATCAGACAACAACTAAATTGATTGACTATGTTTGCACAGCTTTGTGCATTAGGTTACAGTCTGTGATATAGAACACTCTGGATATAGGACTCTGCTGGATATTATTCAGCACTTTGGACAGTTTTCTGGCTTCCAGGTAAACTGAGACATATCCCCGAACTTTACGTTAGATCAATCCACCTCAATTACATTACTCTCATTATGTTCATTACAGATTGTTCACACCTTTCGTTACCTAGGTATTGAGATACAACGGCCTATCTCCTCATACATCAAAATTTATTTAGATCCACTCATCAGCAGAATGAGGAATAGGGATGAGCTTCATGTTCGAGTCGAACCCATGTTGGACTCGAACATCGTCTGTTCGACCGTTCGACGAATTGCGAACATTATGGGCAGTTCGCGCCAAATTTGAGTGGCGCGGCACGGCCCATAATTCACTGCGGCATCGCAGTGCATTGCTGGCTGATGATTGGCTAAGCATGAACTATGACCCGCATGCTTTGGCCAATCACAGTGTGCAAAAAACGGAGAGCCATAATTGGCCAAAGCCAGGGTGGCTTTGGCCAATTATGTCTCAGGGGGTTTAGTACACGCCCCACCCTATATAAGGCTGCATCCGTGGCGGCCTTGTGTAGTGTGTTGTGGTGTTGGTTAAAGAGAGAGCTTACAGAGAGAGAGAGAGAGAGAGAGAGAGACAGTGTCATTTATATTGAGTTAGATCAGGCAGGCGAGTCAGTTAGCTGCAGTTACAGTGTGTAGAGGATATATATGCATCCTAGGTGTTGTATATATATTTATGCACTGTATTCAGTTTAGCTAGATCCGTTCCTGTTCTTCTCTATATTGTGACAGGCAGGCAGGTGATTGTGCTAGCTGCAGTCAGTGTTTCACTTAGTGTACTGTGTGCTTTGCATAGCGTTCACCTAAAGCTTACCTGAATACAGTTAGTGGTGTTCTCATAATAAAACCACAGGCAGGGAGCTGCATTAATTTCATGTAGTGTACTTTTGTCCTTTGCACAGCGTTCACTTAAAGGAACTTGAATACAATTTTTGGTGTTCTCATAATAAAACCACAGGCAGAGAGCTGCAAGTATTTTCAGTTAGTGTACTGTGTCGTCTGCACAGTGTTCACCTAAAACTAACTGAATACAATTGCTGCTTTTCTCATACTATTACCACAGCAGGCAGTTGATTCTGATAGCTGCATTATCAGTACAGATATATATATATATATATACATCCCACCTTTGTGCAGCTACATCTCACTGCAGGCCATTAGTATGTCTGGAAGGCAAACAAGGAGAGGCAGACAGTCACAAGGCAATAAAAGAGGGCAAGCAGGCTCTGTGTCTAGAGGCAACAGTGCTGGTCGTGGACACGGTGCATCCTCATCAGCACGTGGCCGTGGGACACGCTTGTCCTTTTCGGCAGCTGGCCATGTTGAGCCGCACCATGCCCAAGACTTGGTAGAGTGGATGACCAAGCCGTCCTCATCCTCCTCATCCTCTCTCACCCAGGCTCAGGGTACTTTGTCTGGCAAAGCAGCTGCCAAAGTGGCCTCTTCCCTCGGCTCAGTGGCATCAGTCACTCCTTCCCTAGCCTCACCATGTCCTCCTGAGGTGTCCCCCGAACTGTTTGACCACAGTGTTGGGTACATGCTCCAGGAGGATGCCCAGTGTTTTGAAGGCTCCGATGATGGAACCCAGCTAGAGGAAGGCAGTAACATGAGCACAGAGAGAGGGGGTAGTAACGCGAGCCCAGAGAGAGGGGGTGCCCAACAAGGCATATCTGGCAGTCATGTTCCCCCAGCTGCAGCATCTTGCCAGATTTGCTCCAGTGATGAGGAGGGAGGGGATGATGAGGTCACTGACTCCACGTGGGTGCCTGATAGGAAAGAGGAGGAGGAAGAGGAGGAGGAGGAGGCACATCTCCAACAAGGCAGGATGCCCTCCAGGGGCCAGCTTAAAGGCAGCACACCGACTGCTTCACACCGCAGAGCTCCGCATGTGCAGGGCGCTGCTGTCTCTGCGCGTTATTCCAAAAGTTCTTTGGTGTGGGCCTTTTTTCAGACGTGTGCAGCAGATCGCACCGTTGCCATTTGCAACATATGTCTAAAGCGTATCTCGCGTGGCCAAAACATCAGCCGCTTGAGCACCACGTGCTTGACCAGACATATGTCGACCTGCCATGGAGTTCATTGGCAAGCCTACCTTAAAGACCCACACCAAAGAACAAAGTAGACCTCTCCTTGCTCCTCATCAGCTGGGATCTCCAACCCCACTATACCTTTAGTCCTCTCTGAAACCTGCACTGAGAGGAATGAAGGTGTAGAATTAAGTGTGTCACAGCCAAGTACTTGTGGGAAATCTGCTATCGGTACACCGACGTCCGATTGCACCAGGCAAATTTCCCTGCCCCAGCTGCTGCACCACCGAAAGAAGTTTGCTCCCAGCCATCCACATGCCCAGCGGTTGAATGCTAGCTTGGCTAAATTTCTAGCACTTCAACTGCTGCCTTTTCAGTTGGTAGACTCTGCCCCCTTCCGAGAGTTTGTGGAATGTGTGGTTCCTCAGTGGCAGGTTCCCAAACGCCACTTTTTCTCACAGAAGGTGATTCCGGCTCTCTTCTGGCATGTGGAAGGCAATGTGTTGGCCTCGCTGGACAGGGCGGTCAGCGGTAAGGTGCATATTACCACTGACTCATGGACCAGCAGGCATGGACAGGGACATTACCTATCTTTCACGGTGCATTGGGTGACTCTGCTGGCAGCTGGGAAGGATGCAGGACAAGGTGCAGTAGTGTTGGAGGTTGTTCCGCCACCACGCCTCCAAAATGTTACTACTGGTGATTCTGACACACCTCTCTCCTCCACCCCCTCCTCTTTTTCTTCCTCCATGGCCTCTACCTGTGCTTTGTCCTTGGAACCAGCGGTGCTCCGTAGGCGTTCAAGGGGCTACGCAAGTACGCAGGCAAAAAGATGCCATGCGGTGCTTGAGCTGGTGTTCTTGGGGGACAGGAGCCACACTGGGGCAGAGATTCTGTCAGCTCTGCAGGGGCAGGCTCAGAGGTGGTTGACGCCACACCAGCTTAAGCCAGGAAAGGTGGTTTCCGACAATGACACGAACCTCCTCTCCGCCCTCCGACAGGGACAACTGACCCATGTGCCCTGTTTGGCTCACGTACTTAACTTGGTGGTGCAGCGGTTCTTGGGCAGGTACCCGGGCTTACAGGAGGTCCTGAAGCAGGCCAGGAAACTCTGTGGGCATTTCCGCCAGTCATATAATGCCAGTGCTGGGCTGGCTGACCTGCAAAAGGATTACAACATGCCCAAGAACCGCCTAATCTGTGACATGCCCACCAGGTGGAACTCTACGTTGGCCATGCTGCAGCGGCTGCACACGCAGCAGAGGGCCATCAATGAGTATTTGTTGCAATATGGCACCAGGACAGGGTCAGGGAAGCTTGAATTTTTTTCCCCACGCCAGTGGGCCATGATCAGGGATGCATGCACTGTCCTGGCACCATTTGAGGAGGCCACGAGGATGGTGAGCAGTGACAGTGCATGCATCAGTGACACTGTCCCTCTTGTCCACCTGTTGGAGCACACGCTGCGTGGAATAATGGACAGGGCACTTGAGGCAGAACAGAGGCAGGAAGAGGAGGACTTCCTTACCTCTCAAGGCCCCCTTTATCCAGACAGTGTTCCTGCTGGCCCGGCTATCACACAGGACGAGGCGGAGGAGGAGGAGGAGGAGGATTGTGTCAGCATGGAGGTGGAGACTAGAACTCAGCATCAACAGCAGTCTTCAAGGGATCAATTACAATCCCAAGACACCCGTGGACTTATACGTGGCTGGAGGGAGGTGGCTGCGGATCATGTCATCCTCAGTGACCCAGAGGACTTCGCACCAAATGCCTCAGCAAACCTACGCTGCATGGCCTCCCTGATCCTGCAAAGCCTGCGGAAGGATCCTCGTATTCGTGCGATCAAGGAGAGGGATCATTACTGGCTAGCAACCCTCCATGATCCACGTTACAAGGGTAAGGTTGCGGACCTTATCTTGCCGTCGCAGAGGGAGCAGAGGATGAAGCATCTTCGGGAGGCCTTGAAGAAAGGTCTGTGCAACGCGTTCCCAGAGACTATGAGGTTACAAATTCCTGGTCCTGGACAACGTGTTGCTGAGGCTTCAGTCAGTCAAAGAAGGAGCGGTGGAGAAGGTGGCTGTCTGACCGATGCGTTCAGACAATTTTTTAGTACGCAGTCCCAAGGTATGATCAGTTCTAGCAACCATCGCCAGCGTCTGGTTTACATGGTGCAGGAATACCTAGGGGCAAGATCAGACTTGGACACCTTTCCCACCAAAAATCCTCTGGGTTACTGGGTCTTGAGGATGGATCACTGGCCAGAGCTTGCACAGTATGCAATTGAGCTACTGGCCTGTCGTGCATCCAGCGTTCTTTCGGAACGCACATTCAGTGCTGCTGGAGGCTTTGTAACCGATCACAGGGTGCGCCTGTCCACCGACTCGGTCGATCGACTGACCTTCATAAAAATGAATCAGTCTTGGATCACCACAATCTACCAAGCACCTGATGCTGATGTAACCAAATTTTTTTTTTTTAAATGTCAGATCCCTTCAAGACTGCCTATGCTGATGCTGAGTGACTATCCTGTTATGCTGAGTGACTATCCTCTTCCTCCTCAATAATCATGCTGATCGCTTGTAAGAACATATTTGGTTCTGGGCACCACCACCAGTTTCTAAGGCCCAATTTTTCATCCCCTGTTTAACAGGGGCGTGTATTTAAATTTTTTGATGCAATGCTTTGCAGCAGGGCTCATTGCTGTGCTCCAACTACAGTATCTGTGAAGGGTTGCAGTGTTGTGGCACCAGTGCCTAAGGCCCAATTTTTATGCCCCTGTTCAACAGGGGGATGTAATTACAATTCTTGATCTAATAATTCACAGCAGGACCCATTCCTGCGCCCACCAAGAGTAACTGTGAGGGCTTACAGTGTTGTGGCAACACCACCACCACCAAAGGCCCAATTTTTCTGCCCCTGTTCAACAGGGGCATGTAATTACAATTCTTGATCTAATATTTCACAGCTGGGCCCATTCCGGTGCCCACCAAGAGTAACTGTGTGGACTTACAGTGTTGTGGCACCAGCACCACCACCAAAGGCCCAATTTTTCCTACCACTGTTCAACAAAGGCATGTAATTACAATTCTTGATATAATGGTACACAGCAGGGCGTTCCAGCGTCCACCAAGAGTAACTGTGAGGGCTTACAGTGTTGTGGCAACACCAACACCTAAGGGCCAAATTTCTGCATGTCAGGTCACCTGTGGCCAGATGACAGATGCACACCATTGGGGGTCAGGAGTGCACCACAATGTAGTGAACCCTATGGCTGACTGCTGCGGATGGGAAACTGGGTGGTTGTGGAAAGCGGGACCAGTGGAGCACAACAGGGATCCACTGGGAGCTAGAGCCCAAGATTCCCCAGGACGCTGAGTCTAAGATCCAGCAGGTTTTCACCAGAGCCTCTAGTGGTGAGGATGGCCTACGCTGCAGCTGGGTCCAGGTCACGGCCCCCAGAGTCCCCTAGTTCACGCTCCGTAGGGTAAAGAGGATAGAGGGGAATCAGCAGCACAGGATACAAGAATAGTGAGGGGAAAAGCCAAGGTCAGGGCAACAAGCAGACAAGGATAAACGAAGGACAAGCCGAAGGTCAAGGTCACTAGCAGACAGGGATAGTCGGGAACAAGCCAAAATCGTAACACAGAGACAGACGTAGCACACGGCAGGCAGGAACCCAAACACACAATGCTTAACAGACACGTTGATCAGCAAGGCAGACTTGCAGTGCACAGGTTAATATAGAGTTCTGTGATAGGGCCTGGGGTGGAGCCAGGCTGGGAGGAGAGATTATAAAAGCAGCCAGGTGAGAGAGTCTGGCCTCTAAGGTGAACACCAGAGGAGGAAGGTAAGATGGCAGACAAACATTACTGCATATCCATGACACTGCAGAGTATATACGGCAGGCCCCTACTTTCAAACATCCAACTTACAAACGACTCCTACTTGCAAACGGAAGGAGACAACAGGAAGTGAGAGGAAATCTACCCCTAGGAAGGGAAATTCTCTCCTGTAAGAGTTAATATGGGAAAAAGGTGTCTCCTCTCCACTGATGCTTTATCACCAATCCTTGTTTCAATAAAAAACCCACATTTTCAAAAAACATTTGTCATTGGGACAGAAAGTGAGGTGAAATGTTCTGAATAGGTGCACACTGCACAGACAGCAAAATAAATGTTTCAGGGGTGATAACCCTTCCCTATGTTTTCCAAAAAGCTTAAAAATAGATGTTTTGGCTGGAGCTACACTTAAAAAATGTACCTGTTCAAAATTACAAACAGATTCCACTTAAGAACAAAACCTACAGTCCCTGTCTTGTTTGCACCGCCTGTACACTGCTGTTCAGAGTATATAGGGCCTTTTTTTAATTTGGGTACAGGGTTCCCCTTAATATCCATACAAGACCCAAAGGGGCTGGTAGTGGGCTGGGGGGGGGGTACCCATGGCATTTTTCTCAATGATTTTCATCCATATTGCCGGGACCAGACATTACATTAAAGCCGCAAGCAGTTTTAATGACTTTTTTCTTTTAGAAATTTAATTTTGTGCAGGGACAATTCTAAACACGGGAAACATGTGCCACTTCACAGGCATACTTTAGACACCCCCCAAATATGATATTTAAAGGAATATTTCACTTTTTTTTCACTTTAAGCATCATTAAAATCACTGCTCCCGGAAAAACAGCCGTTTTTAAAACGTTTTTTTGCATTGATACATGTCCCCTGGGGCAGGACCCAAGTCCCCAAACCCTTTTTAGGAAATAACTTGCATATTAGCCTTTATAATTAGCACTTTTGATTTTGAACGTTCGAGTCCATTGTATTTAATAGGGTTCTAAAGTTTGCGCGAACTTTCGGTCCGTTCGCAGGTTCTTGTGCGAACCGAACCGGGGGGTGTTCAGCTCATCCCTAATGAGGATTACGCTTAAGAACTGGGCCAGTCTTCCCCTAACATTGCTGGGTAGAATTAATATTTTTAAAATGATTTTTTTCCCACGCTTTTTATATATTCTGAGCAACTCCCCAATATACATTCCTAAAAGCAAATTCAAAGAAATCGACACAATTCTTATTACATTTCTTTGGGGGGGAGGGGTAGCTAAGATAGCAAAAACATGTTACAATTACCAATTTTGGAGGGGGGGATAGGCGCTCCCTTGCCTCTAAACTTACAAACTTACTGTGGCCTTACAGTTAGCTCATGCACATTGGTGGTTCTACCCCGAAGAGAACAATGCGGCTACAGCATTGGAGGCAGCCAACCTCACTTCCTAAGAATCTCTCCAGAATCTACTACATCGCTTATCCACTAGGGGAAGGAAGGGTATGAAAGTTCTCTCTATGACCCTACAGATATTCAAGCTTTCAAAGCTACTGCCGTCCAGTACAAACACCACGTATTCACCTAATGCTCCATTATAGGGCAATCCAGGTCTACCAGAATTCTTCTGCAGAAAGGACAGAGGGTTCTGATTCAAGTGGGGGGTAAGACTGATTTCCCATTTATAGTGAACATTTTTTGATTCTTTGCTGAATTTCGCAGGGACTATGGCCTTCATTCTACGGCCTATTTCCAATATCTGCAGATACGCCATACCACTATGACACAGTTTGGCGTTCGAAACATTGATATTCAACCCTTCCCACTCAAACATTTATTGACTGACCCTTCTCACACCAAACTCGTTTCCGCATACTACAAAACGCTTCTTCATACTACGACAACTAGGATTTGCACCACAGTAAATAAATGGCGCTCTGACATACCGGTGCTGATGGAGGATATTTGTTATTAAAACCAAATTATTATACAGGTCCTACTTTACTCCTTGTTTACTCTAAAGAGATTACCCTCTGCAATATGTTCCCAATGTGGCATTGCTGATGGCACATTTTTCCATTTAATGTGGGAATGCCCACTGATTAGGAAATTCTGGTCACAGCCCTCATCAGCTCCCTCACTCAATTGCCTAACATTTGTAATCCCATGAGATGCTTGCTAGGATATAGAGATGATGAAGGTACAGTCATGGCCGAAATTGTTGGCACCCCAGAAATTTTTCCAGAAAATCAAGTATTTCTCACAGAAAAGTATTGCAGTAACACATGTTTTGCTAAACACATGTTTATTACCTTTGTGTGTATTGGAACAAAAAAAAAAAAAGGGAAAAACAGAGCAAATTGGACAAAATGTCACACAAAACTCCAAAAATGGGCTGGTCAAAATTCTTGGCACCCTTAACTTAATATTTGGTTGCACACCCTTTGGAAAAAATAACTAAAATCAGTCACTTCCTATAACCATCAATAAGCTTCTTACACCTCTCACCCGGAATTTTGGACCACTCTTCCTTTGCAAACTGCTCCAGGTCTCTCTTATTGGAAGGGCGCCTTTTCCCAACAGCAATTTTAAGATCTCTCCACAGGTGTTCAATGGGATTTAGATCGGGACTCATTGCTGTCCACTTTAGAACTCTCCAGCGCTTTGTTGCTGTCAGAACATTTGGGGTAAAAGAATATACATATAGGCCTTTATATTACGCATATTACATATTTTTCATATTTTTCCTATTCATGTATATTATGAACAAAAGGACAGCCATTTTCTCTTTAAAAGTTTAAATTAGATTCATAGGCATGAATAGGCCTTGTTCTTATGTCTCACTAAGGGGTCTGGCTGTACCAGTCTCCCCAGGTTGTAATTCAAAGGTTTGACACTTAGAGATAAGGGGGGTGTTGATTAGTGATGAGCCGAACACCCCCGGGTTCGGTTCGCACCAGAACCCGCGAACGGACCGAAAGTTCGTACGAACATTAGAACCCTATTAAATACAATGGATGCGAACGTTGGAATTCTAAAGTGCAAATTATAACAACTATTATGCATGTTATTGTCCTAAAAAGGGTTTGGGAACCCGGGTTGTGCACCAGGGGACATGTATCAATGCAAAAAGAAGTTTTAAAAACGGTCGTTTTTCGGGAGCAGTCATTTTAATGATGCATAAAGTGAAAAAAAAAAAGTCAAATATTCCTTTAAATATCGTACCTGGGGGGTGTCTAAAGTATGCCTGTGAAGTGCCACGTGTTTCCCGTGTTTAGAACTGTCCCTGCACAAAATGACACTTCTAAAGGAAAAAAAAGCCATTTAAAACTGCTTGCGGCTTTAATATAATGTCTGGTCCCGGTAATATGGATGAAAATCTTTAAGAAAAATGGCATAGCTACCCCATGACCCCCCCCCCCTACCCCAGCCCATTACCAGCCCCTTTGGGTCTTGTATGGATATTAAGGGGAACACCGCACACAAAATAAAAAAGGCCCTATATACTCTGAACAGCCGTATACAGGCGGTGCATACAAGACAGGGACTGTAGGTTTGTTCTTATGTAGAATGTGTTTGTAATTTTGAACAGGTACATTGTTTAAGTGTAGCTCCAGCCCAAAAATCTATTTTTAAACTTTTTGGAAAACATAGGTAAGGGTTATCACCCCTGTAACATTTGTTTTGCTGTCTGTGCCCCTGTTCAGAACATTTCACCTCACTTTCCGTCCCAATGACAACTGTTTTTGAAATGTGGTGTTTTTCTTGAAACAAGGATTGGTGATAAAGCATCAGTACAGAGGAGACACCTTTCTCCCATATTAATTCTTACAGGAGAGAATTTTCCTTCCAAGGGGTAGATTTCCTCTCACTTCCTGTTGTCTTCTTGCGTTTGCAAGTAGGAGTCGTTTGTAAGTTGGATGTTTGAAAGTAGGGACCTGCCGTATATACTCTGCAGAAATAGGCCCCTTAGTTGTTGGTGTTGACACAACACTTTAAGCACTCACAGTTACTCTTGGTTGGTGCTGGAACGCCCTGCTGTCAACTATTATATCAGGAATTTTAATTACATATAATTGTTGAACAGTGGTAGTAAAAATTGGACCTTTGATGGTGGTGCTGGTGCCACAACACTGTAAGCCAGGACAGTTACTCTTGGTGGGTGCAGCAATGGGCCCTGCTGTGAATTATTAGATCAAGAATTGTAATTACATGCCCCTGTTGAACAGGGGCTGAAAAATTGGGCCTTTCGTGGTGGTGGTGGTGGTGGTGGTGTTGCCACAACACTGTAAGCCCTCAGAGTTACTCTTGGTGGGTGCAGGAATGGGCCCTGCTGTGAATTATTAGATCAAGAATTGTAATTACATGCCCCTTTTGAACAGGGGCTGAAAAATTGGGCCTTTCGTGGTGGTGGTGGTGGTGGCGTTGCCACAACACTGTAAGCCCTCAGAGTTACTCTTGGTGGGTGCAGGAATGGGCCCTGCTGTGAATTATTAGATCAAGAATTGTAATTACATGCCCCTTTTGAACAGGGGCTGAAAAATTGGGCCTTTCGTGGTGGTGGTGGTGGTGGCGTTGCCACAACACTGTAAGCCCTCAGAGTTACTCTTGGTGGGTGCAGGAATGGGCCCTGCTGTGAATTATTAGATCAAGAATTGTAATTACATGCCCCTTTTGAACAGGGGCTGAAAAATTGGGCCTTTCGTGGTGGTGGTGGTGGTGGCGTTGCCACAACACTGTAAGCCCTCAGAGTTACTCTTGGTGGGTGCAGGAATGGGCCCTGCTGTGAATTATTAGATCAAGAATTGTAATTACATGCCCCTTTTGAACAGGGGCTGAAAAATTGGGCCTTTCGTGGTGGTGGTGGTGGTGGTGGCGTTGCCACAACACTGTAAGCCCTCAGAGTTACTCTTGGTGGGTGCAGGAATGGGCCCTGCTGTGAATTATTAGATCAAGAATTGTAATTACATGCCCCTTTTGAACAGGGGCTGAAAAATTGGGCCTTAGGCACTGGTGGCACAACACTACAACCCCTCACAGATACTGTACTTGGAGCACAGCAATGAGCCCTGTTGCAAAGTATTGCTTCAAAAATTGTAATGACATGCCCCTGTTAAACAGGGGCTGAAAAATTGGGCCTTAGGCACTGGTGCCACAACACTCCAACCCCTCACAGATACTGTACTTGGAGCACAGCAATGAGCCCTATGGCAAATTATTGCTAAAAAAATTGTAATTACACGCCCCTGTAAAACAGGGGCTGAAAAATTGGGCCTTAGCCACTGGTGGCGGCACCCATAAACAAAAATGATCTTCCAAGCTATCATCATCAATCGTATCATTGAGGACTCGGAGGAGGAGGATAGCCAGTCAACATAACAGCACAGGCACTCAGCATCAGCATCAGTCTTGAAGGGATGTGACATGTTAAAATCAATTAGTCTGTTATATCAGCATCAGGTGTGTGGTAGCTGGTGGTGATCCAAGACTGGTTCATCTTGATGAAAGTCAGTCGATCAACCGAGTCGGTGGACAGGCGCACCCTGTGATCCGTGACAAATCCTCCAGCAGCACTGAATTTGCGTTCCGAAAGAACGCTGGATGCAGGACAGGCCAGTAGCTCAATTGCATACTGTGCAAGCTCTGGCCAGTGATCCATCCTCAAGACCCAGTAAGCCAGAGGATTTTCGGTGGGGAAGGTGTCCAAGTCTGACCTTGCCCCTAGATATTCCTGCACCATGTTTATCAGACGCTGGCGATGGTTGCTGGAACCGATCATACTTTGGGGCTGCGGACTAAAGAATTGTCTGAACGCATCAGTCAGACGGCCACCTTCCCCACCGCTCCTTCTTTGACTGGCCGAAGCCTCAGCAACTCGTTGTCCAGGACCAGGAGTTTGTAACCTCCCAGTCTCTGGGAACGCGTTGCACAGACCTTTCTGCAAGGCCTCCCGGAGTTGTCTCATCCTCTGCTCCCTCTGCGACGGTAACATAAGGTCCGCAACCTTACCCTTGTACCGTGGATCAAGGAGAGTGGCCAGCCAGTAATGGTCCCTCTCCTTGATCCGAAGAATACGAGGATCCTTCCGCAGACTTTGCAGGATCAGGGAGGCCATGCAGCGTAGGTTTGCTGAGGCATTCGCTCCGGAGTCCTCTGGGTCACTAAGGACGACATGATCCGCAGCCACCTCCTCCCAGCCACGTACAAGTCCACTGGTTTCTTGGGACTGTAAATCATCCCTAAAAGACTGCTGCTGATGATGCTGAGTGCCAGCCTCCACCTCCATGCTGACACAATCCTCCTCCTCCTCCTCCTCCTCCTCCTCTTCCTGTGCGATGGGTGGGACAGAAGGAACACTGTCTGGGTAAAGGGGGCCTTGAGAGGCAAGGAAGTCCTCCTCTTCCTGCCTCTGTTCTGCCTCAAGTGCCCTGTCCATTATTCCACACAGCGTGTGCTCCAACAGGTGGACAAGAGGTACAGTGTCACTGATGCATGCACTGTCATTGCTCACCATCCTCGTGGCCTCCTCAAATGGTGCCAGGACAGTGCATGCATCCCTGATCATGCCCCACTGGCGTGGAGAAAAAAAACCAAGCTCCCCTGACCCTGTCCTGGTGCCGTAGTCGCACAGGTACTCATTGATGGCCCTCTGCTGCATGTGCAGCCGCTGCAGCATGGCCAACGTTGAGTTCCACCTGGTGGGCATGTCACATATAAGGCGGTTCTTGGGCAGGTTCAACTCCTTTTGCAGCTCAGCCAGGCGAGCACTGGCATTATAAGATCTGCGGAAATGCACACAGACTTTCCTGGCCTGCCTCAGGACATCCTGTAAGCCCGGGTACCTGCCCAAGAACCGCTGCACCACCAGGTTAAGGACGTGAGCCACACAGGGCACATGGGTCAGTTGTCCCTGTCGGAGGGCGGAGAGGAGGTTGGTGCCATTGTCGCAAACCACCATTCCTGGCTTAAGCTGGCGTGGCGTCAACCACCTCTCGGCCTGGCCCTGCAGAGCAGACAGGACCTCTGCCCCAGTGTGGCTTCTGTCCCCCAAACACACCAGCGCAAGCACGGCATGGCATCTTTTTGCCTGCGTACTTGCGTAGCCCCTTGAACGCCTACGGAGCACCGCTGGTTCCGAGGACAAACCACAGGAAGAGGCCATGGAGGAAGAAGAAGAGGAGGGGGTGGAGGAGAGAGGTGTGTCACAACCAGTAGTAGCATTTTGGAGGCGTGGCGGTGGAACAACCTCCAACACTACTGCACCTTGTCCTGCATCCTTCCCAGCTGCCAAAAGAGTGACCCAATGGGCCGTGAAAGAAAGGTAACGTCCCTGTCCATGCCTGCTGGACCATGAGTCAGCGGTAATATGCACCTTACCGCTGACCACCCTGTCCAGCGAGGCCAAGACATTGCCTTCCACATGCCGGTAGAGAGCCGGAATAGCCTTCCGTGAGAAAAAGTGGCGTTTGGGAACCTGCCACTGAGGAACCGCACATTGCACAAACTCACGGAAGGGGGCCGAGTCTACCAACTGAAAAGACAGCAGTTGAAGCGCTAGCAATTTAGCCAAGCTAGCATTCAACCGCTGGGCATGTGGATAGCTGGGAGTGAACTTCTTTCGACGGTCCAGCAGCTGGGGCAGGGAAATTTGCCTGCTAGAATCGGACGTCGGTGTACTGCTAGCAGAGTGGCCGCAAGTACTTGGCTGTGACACACCTAATTCTACACCTTCATTCCTCTCAGTGCATGTTTCAGAGAGGACTGAAGTTATAGTGGGGTTGGAGATCCCAGCTGATGCGGTGCAAGGAGAGGTCCGCTTTGTTCTTTGGTGTGGGTCTTTGAGGTAGGCTTGCCAACGAGCTGCATGGCAGGTCAACATATGTCTGGTCAGGCATGTGGTACCCAAGCGGCTGATGTTTTGGCCACGCGATATACGCTTGAGACATATGTTGCAAACAGCAGCTGTGCGATCTGATGCACTAGCCTCAAAAAAGGCCCACACCAAATAACTTTTTGAATGACGGGCAGAGGCAGCGCCCTGCACAGGCGGAGCTCTGCGGTGTGATTCCGTCGGTGTACTGCCCTTACGCTGGCCACCAAAGGGCATCCTGCCTCGTTGGAGATGTGCCTCCTCCTCATCCTCCTCCTCCTCCTCTCTCCTATTAGGCACCCACGTGGAGTCAGTGACCTCATCATCCCCTCCCTCCTCATCACTGGAGCCAATCTGGCAGTATGCTGCAGCTGCTGGAACATGACTGCCAGATTGGTGTCCTTCTTGAGCATCCCCTCTGTCTGCTCTCACGCTACTGCCTTCCTGTAGCTGGGTTTCATCATCAGACCCTTCGAAACGCTGGGCATCCTCCTGGAGCATGTACCCAACACTGTGCTCAAACAGTTCGGGGGACTCCTCAGGAGGAGGACATGGTGGGTCTAGGGAAGGAGTGACTGATGATGAGTCTGACATTGATACCAGGGAAGAGGCGCTTTGGCAGCTGCTTTTCCAGTACCCTGAGCCTGGGTGAGAGAGGATGAGGAGGAGGAGGAGGGCTTGGTCATCCACTCTACCAAGTCTTCGGCATGATGTGGCTCAACATGTCCAGCTGCCGAAAAGAAGGACAAGCGTGTCCCATGGCCATGTGCTGATGACAATGCACCGCGTCCACGACCAGCACTGTTGCCCCCAGACACAGAGCCTGCTTGCCCTCTTTTATTGCCTCCTGACTGTCTGCCTCTCCTTGTTTGCCTTCCAGACATTCTAATAGATGGCCTGCAGGGAGATGGGAAAAAAGCAATAAGGGCTACCTTCAGGTGTCCTTCTCTGTCCCTTTACTTAAGGATTTCTAAATATGGTTGAGGATGATTGCTTTTGCACAGAATAGCACAATGACAATTTCCCTGACTGTCCAAAAAACAAGGATTTCAAAGATGGTTGATGAGGAATGCTTTAGCACACTATAGCACAAGGAGAATTTCCCTCACTGTCCTTCCCTGTCCCTAGAAACAAGGATTATCACAGTGAAAGAAACTGACACTCTTCCTACCTATAGTTTTCTGTCCCTAGAAATTTTTTTTTTTTAAAGCACACTATAGCACAAGGAGAATTTCCCTCACTTTCCTTCCCTGTCCCTAGAAACAAGGATTATCACAGTGAAAGAAACTGACACTCTTCCTACCTATAGTTTTCTGTCCCTAGAAAAAATGTTTTTTTAAAGCACACTATAGCACAAGGAGAATTTCCCTCACTTTCCTTCCCTGTCCCTAGAAACAAGGATTATCATAGTGAAAGAAACTGACACTCTTCCTACCTATAGTTTTCTGTCTTTAGAAAAAATGTTTTTTTAAAGCACACTATAGCACAAGGAGAATTTCCCTCACTTTCCTTCCCTGTCCCTAGAAACAAGGATTATCACAGTGAAAGAAACTGACACTCTTCCTACCTATAGTTTTCTGTCCCTAGAAAAAATGTTTTTTTAAAGCACACTATAGCACAAGGAGAATTTCCCTCACTGTCCTTCCCTGTCCCTAGAAACAAGGATTATCACAGTGAAAGAAACTGACACTCTTCCTACCTATAGTTTTCTGTCCCTAGAAAAAATGTTTTTTTAAAGCACACTATAGCACAAGGAGAATTTCCCTCACTGTCCTTCCCTGTCCCTAGAAACAAGGATTATCACAGTGAAAGAAACTGACACTCTTCCTACCTATAGTTTTCTGTCCCTAGAAAAAATGTTTTTTTAAAGCACACTATAGCACAAGGAGAATTTCCCTCACTTTCCTTCCCTGTCCCTAGAAACAAGGATTATCACAGTGAAAGAAACTGACACTCTTCCTACCTATAGTTTTCTGTCCCTAGAAAAAATGTTTTTTTAAAGCACACTATAGCACAAGGAGAATTTCCCTCACTGTCCTTCCCTGTCCCTAGAAACAAGGATTATCACAGTGAAAGAAACTGACACTCTTCCTACCTATAGTTTTCTGTCCCTAGAAAAAATGTTTTTTTAAAGCACACTATAGCACAAGGAGAATTTCCCTCACTGTCCTTCCCTGTCCCTAGAAACAAGGATTATCACAGTGAAAGAAACTGACACTCTTCCTACCTATAGTTTTCTGTCCCTAGAAAAAATGTTTTTTTAAAGCACACTATAGCACAAGGAGAATTTCCCTCACTGTCCTTCCCTGTCCCTAGAAACAAGGATTATCACAGTGAAAGAAACTGACACTCTTCCTACCTATAGTTTTCTGTCCCTAGAAAAAATGTTTTTTTAAAGCACACTATAGCACAAGGAGAATTTCCCTCACTTTCCTTCCCTGTCCCTAGAAACAAGGATTATCACAGTGAAAGAAACTGACACTCTTCCTACCTATAGTTTTCTGTCCCTAGAAAAAATGTTTTTTTAAAGCACACTATAGCACAAGGAGAATTTCCCTCACTGTCCTTCCCTGTCCCTAGAAACAAGGATTATCACAGTGAAAGAAACTGACACTCTTCCTACCTATAGTTTTCTGTCCCTAGAAAAAATGTTTTTTTAAAGCACACTATAGCACAAGGAGAATTTCCCTAACTTTCCTTCCCTGTCCCTAGAAACAAGGATTATCACAGTGAAAGAAACTGACACTCTTCCTACCTATAGTTTTCTGTCCCTAGAAAAAATGTTTTTTTTAAAGCACACTATAGCACAAGGAGAATTTCCCTCACTTTCCTTCCCTGTCCCTAGAAACAAGGATTATCACAGTGAAAGAAACTGACACTCTTCCTACCTATAGTTTTCTGTCCCTAGAAAAAATGTTTTTTTAAAGCACACTATAGCACAAGGAGAATTTCCCTCACTGTCCTTCCCTGTCCCTAGAAACAAGGATTATCACAGTGAAAGAAACTGACACTCTTCCTACCTATAGTTTTCTGTCCCTAGAAAAAATGTTTTTTTAAAGCACACTATAGCACAAGGAGAATTTCCCTCACTTTCCTTCCCTGTCCCTAGAAACAAGGATTATCACAGTGAAAGAAACTGACACTCTTCCTACCTATAGTTTTCTGTCCCTAGAAAAAATGTTTTTTTAAAGCACACTATAGCACAAGGAGAATTTCCCTCACTGTCCTTCCCTGTCCCTAGAAACAAGGATTATCACAGTGAAAGAAACTGACACTCTTCCTACCTATAGTTTTCTGTCCCTAGAAAAAATGTTTTTTTAAAGCACACTATAGCACAAGGAGAATTTCCCTCACTGTCCTTCCCTGTCCCTAGAAACAAGGATTATCACAGTGAAAGAAACTGACACTCTTCCTACCTATAGTTTTCTGTCCCTAGAAAAAATGTTTTTTTAAAGCACACTATAGCACAAGGAGAATTTCCCTCACTTTCCTTCCCTGTCCCTAGAAACAAGGATTATCACAGTGAAAGAAACTGACACTCTTCCTACCTATAGTTTTCTGTCCCTAGAAAAAATGTTTTTTTAAAGCACACTATAGCACAAGGAGAATTTCCCTCACTGTCCTTCCCTGTCCCTAGAAACAAGGATTCGCACAGTAAAACACACTGACACTCTCCCTACCTATAGTTTTCTGTCCCTAGAAAAAATGTTTTTTTAAAGCACACTATAGCACAAGGAGAATTTCCCTCACTGTCCTTCCCTGTCCCTAGAAACAAGGATTCGCACAGTAAAACACACTGACACTCTCCCTACCTATAGTTTTCTGTCCCTAGAAAAAATGTTTTTTTAAAGCACACTATAGCACAAGGAGAATTTCCCTCACTGTCCTTCCCTATCCCTAGAAACAAGGATTCGCACAGTAAAACACACTGACACTCTCCCTACCTATAGTTTTCTGTCCCTAGAATTTTTTTTTTTTAAAGCACACTATAGCACAAGGAGAATTTCCCTCACTGTCCTTCCCTGTCCCTAGAAACAAGGATTCGCACAGTAAAACACACTGACACTCTCCCTACCTATAGTTTTCTGTCCCTAGAAAAAATGTTTTTTTAAAGCACACTATAGCACAAGGAGAATTCCCTCACTGTCCTTCCCTGTCCCTAGAAACAAGGATTCGCACAGTAAAACACACTGACACTCTCCCTACCTATCCTTCTCTTTCCCTAAACTAAAGGAATCCAGGTTAAGCAAGAAAAAATAAATGTCACTGTCCCTGCCTATGCTTCTCTTTCCCTGCTCCGGAACACACTACACTAGGCCGCCATGCTGGCGGCCTTTTATAGTGTGGGGCGTGTACTAAACTCCCTCAGCAATAATTGGCCACAGGCATCCTGCCTGTGGCCAATCATTGCTCTCCTCGCTGCCGGCGCTGTGATTGGCCAAGCATGCGGGGTCACAGTGCATGCTTGGCCAATCACAGCGCCTGGATGACACTGCGATGGCGTAGTGCATTGTGGGCCGCTCGCGTCACTCGAATTTGGCGCGAACGGCCCAAATCGTTCGATCTTCGTCGAACGATCGAACAGCTGATGTTCGAGTCGAACGTATGTTCGACTCGAACACGAAGCTCATCCCTAGTGTTGATACGGGCTAACACAAACTGTGTAGTATCGTCTCTGTATAACGAGATCATAGGGCTTATTCAAAATTCCTGTGGTATTGTATATCTTAAATATATATTTCTTTTAAGTATCTTCACAAAGTATTTGTTCTAGTAATCCATAGTAATCCATATATATATATGCATAAATGGGTTTATATATTAGGAAGTTACAAATATAATATCCTTACAAATGTGAGATCCTAACTGTGAAAGACATTAGGACTATATTTGTAAAATGTAAGTTAAGAGTTGTGTTTTAAATAACTTCAGCTTTGAGGAATGTTAACAACCCATTAGCTGAGATGTGGGTAGATTTTCCCAAGACATTACTCTGAGCCATTCGCCGAGATGGCTGGGATACTTGAAATGTGTTTGATACCCTTAGACAATTAAGTGTGTTTTTCTAAGCCTTGGTCAAAGGGGGTCATACATTTTATTAGGCCTCGGTGACCCTAACATTAGGAATTATTCCTTATACACCACTGCCCCTACAGGTTAAAAATGACATTGTTCAAGATGGCGTCTGTTTGGTTGCTAAGACAACCTACCCAATCACATCATCACTTGACGTCATAAATGACCTAGTAATAAGATACACACCCACTTTTTGGAGTAAGATAAAAGTAGGAAGAGTTTAGTGAGGAGAAGGTCGATCTCTCGGGAGGAAAGAAAAGCTGAAGGGATCTCTCACTCTATCTCTGAGAAAGCTCGCTCTGAAAAGAGGTCTGGGGAACTTACTCTCTGAAAAGATCTCTCTCGGGGGTCTACATCTAAAGGAAGCTGGAAGGGGGAGAGGAAGTTGGAAGGAGTCCTGTTGGACTCATAATGGAAGCTTCTAAAACAGACTGAACTTTAACCTGGTAACGTATTTATTTTGTTTATTTACCTGTTTTGGTAATGGAATTGTTTTTGCATACACATAACTAAAACCATTTAAATATATATAGCCTAGTGTTGAAGATATGGTTATTTTTAACTGCAGTACAAAGTAACTATATTCCAAATATTAAGACACATGCCCTAATTTGGTTGTCTTTATAAAGCTAGAGCTAAGTAGTACAATGGTTTTTGTGTGAAGTATGTGTAAAAATAGATTCTCTCTAAATTTAACATAAGCCTTAATTGTATTGACAAGCCGTGGGCCTAATATGACACTTGGTCTGGACATGTTTAAGGGTCCTTTCACATGGGGCGGATCCGTGCAGATCCGCCCCGTGAAGCTCCGCTTGCTCAGCGGGGATCGCTCCGTTGATCCCCGCTGAGCCGACGGATGACTGGGCGGTCCCCGCACACTGTGCAGGGACCGCCCTGTCAGAGCGCCGCTCTCCCCTATGGGGAATCAGATGACGACGGACCGTAGAGTCCGTTGTCATCCGATCCGCTCCGCCGACGGAAGGAAAAATAGGGTTTTCCTCAGTCACACTTTGGCGGAGCGGATGTCAGCGGACATGTCTCCGCTGACATCCGTGCCTCCATAGGGGTACATGGAGGATCCGTTTCAGGTCCGCCTAAAAAACTGACAGGCGGACCTGAACGGACCTCCGTGTGAAAGAGCCCTAAGAAGTGTAATCAGGAGATCTGTTTGTTTTTGAGAAGAGATAACATAATGTAAACAAGAGTGTTTACCTAAAGCCCTGAAGTCACAGGAGACATTTCACAAGAGTTACCAAGTTTTAAATGTACAAGTATCATTTAAGTATTGAACTGTGAATATACTTTGTCATATAGAACTCGCATAGAAATGTATGTAAATATTATCTGAACATTACCCATCATTTATCTCTGATTGCAGAAGTATATCCATTTATTTGTTTTATCACAAATTATACCTGATTTTAATTTGCACTGCACTTTAGTTAAATATATCTAATATTTTAAGCAATATTCATTTGTGTTACTTGTCTTCAAACTAGCACAGATAACTAATTTTGGATTTCTTGATATTGTAGGAGATATGCAAATCTATGATTTGGGAGATTTACAATTTCCATAAATACAATAATATTTTAATATTTTAGTATAAAAATTCTGACATATTTGTAGGCACTATGCTGAGATACGTCAATGTTTCTGACATTGCCATCCATTTCTGGGTGCTTTTTGACGTATGTTTGGGGTCATTGTCCTACTGGAAGACCCAAGATCTCGGACGCAAACCCAGCTTTCTGACACTGGGCTCTACAGTGCGACCCAAAATCCTTTGGTAATCCTCAGATTTCATGATGCCTTGCACACATTCAAGGCACCCAGTGCCAGAGGCAGCAAAACAACCCCAAAACATCATTGAACCTCCACCATATTTCACTGTAGGTACTGTGTTCTTTTCTTTGTAGGCCTCATTCCGTTTTTGGTAAACAGTAGAAAGATGTGCTTTACCAAAAAGCTCCATCTTGGTCTCATCTGTCCACAAGATGTTTTCCCAGAAGAATTTTGGCTTACTCAAGTACATTTTGGCAAACTGTAGTCTTGCTTTTTTAAGTCTCTGTGTCAGCAGTGGGGTCCTCCTGGGTCTCCTGCCATAGCGTTTCATTTCATTTAAATGTCGACGGATAGTTCGCGCTGACACTGATGCTCCCTGAGCCTGTAGGGCAGCTTGAATTTCTTTAGAACTTGTTTGGGGCTGCTTATCCACCATCCGGACTATCCTGCGTTGCAACTTTTCATCAATTTTTCTCTTCCGTCCAAACCCAGAGAGATTAGCTACAGATCTCTGGAGATGGACTTGTAACCTTGAGATTGTTGATATTTTTCCACAATTTTGGTTCTCAAGTCCTCAGACAGTTCTCTTCTCCTCCTTCTGTTGTCCATGCTTAGTGTGGCACACAGACACACAATGCACAGACTAAGTTAACTTCTCCCCTTTTTATCTGCTTTCAGGTGTGATTTTTATATTGCCCACACCTGTTACTTTCCCCAGGTGAGTTTAAAGGAGCATTACATGCTTGAAACAATCTTATTTATCCACAATTTTGAAAGGGTGCCAAGAATTTTGACCAGCCCATTTTTGGAGTTTTGTGTGACATTATGTCCAATTTGCTTTTTTTCCTCCTTTTTTTTTTTGTTTTGTTCCAATACACACAAAGGGAATAAACATGTGTATAGCAAAACATGTGTTACTGCAATACTTTTCTGTGAGAAATACTTGATTTTCTGGAAAACTTTCTAGGGTGCCAACAATTTCGGCTATGACTGTATATCTAAGAATGTGCAAACCTTTCTGCGAATTGTCCTGTTTTATGCAAAGAAATTGATAACTTTGCATTGGAAATCCCAATCCCCACCTACTATAGCCTTCTGGCTCACTATAGTCAATCAAGCTATTAGGGATGAGCTTCGATTTCGAGTCGAACTCATGTTCGACTCGAACATTGCCTGTTCGCCGATTTTAATAATGCTTAAAGTGAAACAATAAAAGTGAAATATTCCTTTAAATTTCGTACCTGGGGGTGTGTATGATATGCATGTAAAGTGGCGCATGTTTCCCGTGCTTAGAACTGTCCCTGCACAAAGTGTCATTTTTGAAGGAAAAAAAGTCATTTAAAACTCACTCGCGGCTATTAATGAATTGTCGGCTCCCGGCAATACATACAAAAGTCATTGATAAAAAAAAAAAAGCGTGGGGGTTCCCCCAAATTTAATTACCAGGCCCTTCAGGTCTGGAATGGATATTAAGGGGAACCCCGCCGCAAATTTTTAAAAAAATGGTGTGGGGTTCCCCCAAATATCCATACCAGGCCCTTGAGATCTGGCATGGATTTTAAGGGGAACTCCACCCCAAATTTAAAAAAAAAATGGCGTGGAGTCCCCCCAAAAATCCATACCAGACCCTTATCCGAGCACGTAACCTGGCCGGCCGCAGGGGGATGAGAGAGCGGCCCCCCCTCCCTCCTGAACCGTACCAGGCCACATGCCCTCAACATGGGGAGGATGTCCCCATGTTGATGGGGACAAGGGCCTCATCTCCACAACCCTTGCCCGGTGGTTGTGGGGGTCTGCGGGCGGGGGGCTTATCGGAATCTGGAAGACCCCTTTAACAAAGGGGACCCCCAGATCCCGCCCCCCCATGTGAATTGGTAAGGGGTACATTGTACCCCTACCATTTCACGAAGAAAGCGTAAAAAAATGTAAAAAAAACCACACAAACACCTTGAAAAAGTCCTTTATTAAAAAAAAAAAACATTCCAGCGATGAAATCCAGTGTCCCGCGGCGATCCCGATGTCCAGCGCCGTCCGTCATTGGTTTTGCCTGAGCGGACCTGATGGGGAACTTCCTCCTCAGTGTTTCAAATGTATAGACCCGCCCCTTCTAAAGTTCCCCATCAGGTCCGCTCAGCGGACCAGATGCGGAACATGAGAAGGGGCGGGTCTATACATGTATTACCAAAGTGAGAGAAGTTCCCCATCAGGTCCGCCCCCTCGGTATGTCAGACCCGCCTACGTCATTGGCTTGAGCGGGGAACTTCCTTCACTGTGTAATTTAAATTTACACAGTGAAGGAAGTTCCCCGCTCAAGCCAATGACGTAGGCGGGGTCTGACATACCGAGGGGGCGGACCTGATGGGGAACTTCCTTCACTGCGTAATACATGTATAGAGTCTATAGACCCCTTCACTGCTATAGACTCTATATATGTATTACGCAGTGAAGGAAGTTCCCCATCAGGTCCGCCCCCTCGGTATGTCGGACCCCGCCTACGTCATTGGCCTGAGCGGGGAACTTCCTTCACTGTGTAAATTTAAATTACACAGTGAAGGAAGTTCCCCGCTCAAGCCAATGACGTAGGCGGGTCCGACATACCGAGGGGGCGGACCTGATGGGGAACTTCTCTCACTTTGGTAATACATGTATAGACCCGCCCCTTCTCATGTTCCGCATCTGGTCCGCTGAGCGGACCTGATGGGGAACTTTAGAAGGGGCGGGTCTATACATTTAAAACACTGAGGAGGAAGTTCCCCATCAGGTCCGCTCATGCAAAACCAATGACGGACAGCGCTGGACATCGGATCGCCGCGGGACACTGGATTTCATCGCTGGAATGTTTTTTTATTTTATTTTTTTAATAAAGGACTTTTTCAAGGTGTTTGTGTGTTTTATTTTTTTATTTTTTTACGCTTTCTTTGTGAAATGGTAGGGGTACAATGTACCCCTTACCAATTCACATAGGGGGGGCGGGATCTGGGGGTCCCCTTTGTTAAAGGGGTCTTCCAGATTCCGATAAGCCCCCCACCCGCAGACCCCCACAACCACCGGGCAAGGGTTGTGGGGATGAGGCCCTTGTCCCCATCAACATGGGGACATCCTCCCCATGTTGAGGGCATGTGGCCTGGTACGGTTCAGGAGGGAGGGGGGGCCGCTCTCTCGTCCCCCCTCTTCCCCTGCGGCCGGCCAGGTTACGTGCTCGGATAAGGGTCTGGTATGGATTTTTGGGGGGACTCCACGCCATTTTTTTTTAAATTTGGGGTGGAGTTCCCCTTAAATCCATGCCAGATCTGAAGGGCCTGGTATGGATATTTGGGGGAACCCCACGCCATTTTTTTAAAATTTTCAGCGGGGTTCCCCTTAATATCCATTCCAGACTTGAAGGGCCTGGTAATTGAATTCTGGGGGACCCCCACGCTTTTTTTTTATCAATGACTTTTGTATGTATTGCCGGGAGCCGACAATTCATTATAGCCGCGAATGAGTTTTAAATGACTTTTTTTCCTTCAAAAATGACATTTTTTGCAGGGACAGTTCTAAGCACGGGAAACATGCGCCACTTTACATGCATATCATACACACCCCTCAGGTACTAAATTTAAAGGAATATTTCACTTTTATTTTTTCATTCTAAGCATTATTAAAATCACCGCTCCCAAAAAAACGGCCGTTTTTAAAACATCTTTTTGCATTGATACATGTCCCCTGGGGCAGGACCCCGGTCCCCAAACACTTTTTAGGACAATAACTTGCATATAAGCCTTTATAATTAGCACTTTAGATTTTGAACGTTCGAGTCCATTGTATTTAATAGGGTTCTAAAGTTCACACGAACATTTTGTCTGTTCGCAGGTTCTGGTGCGAACCGAACAGGGGGGTGTTCGGCTCATCCCTGCAAGCTATACCTTTATAAAAATTGATGTATGAGGCCAGAGGATTCATAAGATTTGGAACCCCTGGGTTGGTTTGGAACAAACTATACAACCTCCTCCTTGAATTCTCAAAAAATATAAGTTGACTCTTTGTCGTCATACTGAAACTTATAAAGTGACAATGAGACTCCTCTATTAATCTGTACTCACTAACTGGATACCATGTAACTGTACTTCATTGATGATTGAGCACTGTTTGCTCCAATAATGCTACATGTGCATTTGTGTATTTGTTTGTTTGTTTGTATGTAAACAATAAAAAAATGATACCTTTAAAAAAAAACACATGGTGCCGTGATGATTGACGCACCAACACCAGCCAGTGCCCCTGACAAATTGCTCACGAAAATTTTGGCAGTGCCCCTCCCGAGATTAGACTCTGGATCCGCCCCTGCACTGAATGTGGGTTTTAAATCGTGCAAGTTCAGCTTAACTCACACGATTTCAAACCCGCATTTTAGCGCAAGTTCGTGGGCGATTTTTTGAAAGACTCCTGCACAGATGTCTATTGAAATCACCCCCGAAGTCGGCAAAAGTATTGCAGAAACTACTTTTGGAAATCGGTGCAGTACCGTATAGTCCATGTCGCACCGACTGGGACAGTGCCGTTCCCGGCAATAGGCTGCGATTTGGCATACAATTTTTTACATGTCAAATCGCGCTGATGTAAACAGAAGCTTATTGTCAACGCTTAATTGAACAAGCTGAGATTAGAAGCTGATTGGTTTCTATGCAGAAGTGAGCCTGATTTTGCACTCTCCAGCTTTAAGCCTGGTACACACTATGAGTTTTTTTTTTCGTTCAACCTAGCAGGTTGAATGAAAAAAAAAACTGTCAGCTCTGGTCGGAGCCACTGCACTAATTATGCAAAGTTATTACAGTTATCTCCCCTGCTGAGCTATTGTGTTCTGACAGGGGGACGAGCCACCAGTGCCATCTTACGAGCATTATAGGCCCCCGGGCAATACAGTGCACTGGGGCCCTGTCTACACAATCACGCACAAGAATAAAAATGCAAATTATCAATAAGGCTATATTTATTGGTACCTGATTCCTATACTGACCACTACACTGACCCTTACACTGACCTACATGATTCCTACACTGTCCACTACACTGACCCTTACCTTGACCTACATGATTCCTACACTGACCCTTACACAATAGTACTTACCAGCCTGATTCCTACACTGACCACTACACTAACCTACCTGATTCCTATACTGACCACTACACTGACCTTCATGATTCCTACACTGTCCACTACACTGACCCTTACACTGACCTACATGATTCCTACACTGTCCACTACACTGACCCTTAGACTGACTTACATGATTCCTACACTGACCTACATGATTCCTACACTGACCTACATGATTCCTACACTGAACTACATGATTCCTACACTGACCACTACACTGACCCAACACTGTATCCTGGCCTAGGCCAACAAGGCCCAGGCCTAGGGCAGCACTTTGCAGGGGGGCAGCACGGAAAGACTCCCTGCCGGCTTGCACTACACTGTTAGTGTAGCGCCAGTCTTATGGGGCGGACTGGGCTAATAGGCAAATTAGTCTAGCGCCCCAATAAAGCGGCCGCACTGCTTCCGGTATGCGGGCAGCTGGCATTCCGCAACTGTGGGGGGTGGGGAGAGGACGAGGCTGCTTCTAATTTTGACTGTCCTATCATCCTGGACCACAAATCTTCCTCACTGTGCTATATGTTTTCTGCTGCACCATTGGCATGGTTATATCTTCTTAGTCCTCTCCATAAAATTATCAGAAATGTGTGCTTAAAGTAGAACTATAGGCAGCACTTTTTTCTTTCATTTTGGATAGAGTAAGGGAGGGATATAGCCCCGGTCAGTTTATTTTTTACCATCCCTGTCCCATTGCAGAGATTTCCCTTCACGTCCTGCCCCATAGCCAAACAGAAAGTGAGAGGAAATCTATGCAAATTGAGGGAATCCATTGCCCCCCCCCCCAGGCCCTCAGAACTAGTGCCCCCAAATTTCAGGGCGGGTCTTAAACAGAAAGGGGTGTGGCCTTGACAGGAAGGGTTGGGTCATATTTAAATTAGGGGGTGCGCGAGTTTAGTCAGGCCTAGGGCAGCACAAAACCTAAATACACTACTGCACTGACCTACATGATTCCTAGACTGACCCTTACACTGACCTACACGATTCCTACACTGACTACTACACTGACCCTTACACAGACCTACATGATTCCTAGACTGATCACTACACTTACCTACCTGTCCACTACACTGACTAACCTGATTCCTATACTGACCAGTACATTGACCTACCTGTCCACTACATACTGACTACTACATTGATCATTACACTACACTGTCCACTACAATACCGACTACACTACATTGTCCACTACAATACCCACTACACTACACTGACCACACACACACTACACTGACCACTACAACACACACTACACTGACCACTACAACACACACTACACTGACCACTACAAAACACATACTACACTGACCACTACAACACATACACTACACTGACCACTACAACACACACTACACTACACTGACCACTGCAATACACACTACACTGACCACTACAACACACACTACACTGACCACTGCAATACACACTACACTGACCACTACAATACACACTACACTGACCACTGCAATACACACTACACTGACCACTGCAATACACACTACACTGGCCACTGCAATACACACTACACTGACCACTACAACACACACACACTACACTGACCACTGCAATACACACTACACTGACCACTGCAACACACACTGCACTGACCACTACAACACACAAACTACACTGACCACTGCAACACACACTACACTGACCACTGCAACACACACTACACTGACCACTGCAACACACACTACACTGACCACTGCACTACACACTACACTGACCACTGCAATACACACACTACACTGACGTATTCTTTTACATATTTTTGGTAAAAAAAATCGCAATAAGCATTTATTGATTGGTTTGCGCAAAAGTTATAGCATCTACAAAATAGGGGATAGCTTTATGGCATTTTTATAAATGATTTTTTTTTACTAGTAATGGCGGCGATCAGTGACTGCGACATTATGGCGGACACATCGGACACCTTTGACACATTTTTGGGACCATTGTCATTTTCACAGCGATCAGTGCTATAAAAATGCACTGGTTACTGTGAAAATGACACTGGCAGTGAAGGGGTTAACCAGGAGGGGGCGCTGTAGGGGTTAAGTGTGCCCTGATATGTTTTACTTACTGTGGGGGGCGTGGCTTAGCGTGTGACATCACTGATCGTCGTTCACTATGACAGGGAACAGACGATCAGTGACAGGTTCACTAGGAAGCACGGGGAGAGGTCTGTTTACACTTACCTCTCCCCGTTCTTCCTCTCTGTGACCCGATCGCGGGACACCAGCGGCGATCGGGTCCGCTGTTCCCGCGGGGACGGTCACGGCGAAGAGGACCGGGTCACAAGCGCACCGCCGGCGGCGCGCTCGCGACCCACGGCTGGGCTCTTAAAGGGGACGTACCTGTACGCCCATGTGCCCAGCCGTGCCATTCTGCCGACGTACATCGGCGTGCGGCGGTCCGTGGTTAGGTTCGAAAATAGAAAAAAAAATATGATTTATTCACGGTGCATCTGCAATGCTCCCTAGTGTAAACTAGTGGTATAACCTATCCTACCCACACCTAACAACTGTATTTTCATTTCGTCCACCTGATCATCCCCCACAGCTACTACCCTTTGTTTCACCTGACCCTCCCTTCTAGACTGTAAGCTCTAACGAGCAGGGCCCTCTGATCCCTCTGTATTGAATTGTATTGTGACTGTACTCTTCCCTGATGTTGTAAAGCGCTGCGCAAACTGTTGGCGCTATATAAATCCTGTATTATAATAATAATAATAATAATAATAATAATAATAACAGGGCTGCAGGTGTAAACCAGCCCTTACTGTTTGTCTATTTGGTGTTAACAAGCAGCTGTACCTAAAAAAGTGCCTGCTGAGAGTATAGTCTGTGCTGTTTTATTGCTGTGCTTACATTTTGAATGTATGTTTGCATGGCCTAGTTTTCCCTAGTAGCACCCCAGTTGCTACTTGCTAACCTCTGACATTAGTCCTTGTGCTGATGTGGTGTTAAACTCTTATATAAAATGTCTGAATAAATGATTAATTTCATTGTTGTTCACTAGAAGGTAATTATGATGTAGTCAAGGAGTCATTTGCTTTTATGAATATATCAACTTAATATCCAGTAAAGGCCTCCTAAACTTCCAAGGCCAAACCTATGTGTTGTTCACAGTATGATACAATAAGAACTTACAACATAACTGGAAGTCATGTGCAAAGCAAAGCCCCTGTGCTAGGGTGACCAGACATCCCCGGTTTCTGGGGACAGTCCCTGGATTGAGGACACTGTCCCCAGACCAAGTCTGTCCCCGGTTTTGTCCCCGGATTGGATTTGACTAGGAGCTGGGGCAATTTAAAAGACAGTCAGTGCAGAATAAAAAATAATAATTCTGAATTACACCCCCCCGCTCCACAGCAACTACTAGCTTGGGGGGATGATCGTTATGTACATAGGCAGAACAGTGGTCTGTCTATGTAAACCAGGCAGATCGCTGTACTGTCAGTATGGAAGACATTGATCCTGTGTTCCTGAAAAGCAGGTACAGGAATCTATACCTTCCCTTAGTAAACCCCCCCCCCCACGGTAAGTAAACACTTGTTAGGCAGACATTTAACCCTTTGATTGCCCTAGATGTTATCCCCTCCCTAGCCAGTGTCATTAGTACAATGACGGGGCATATTTTTAGCACTGATCACTGTATTAGTGTCACTGGTTCCCACAAAGTGTCATTTAGTGTCCGATTTGTCTGCCGCGATATCACAGTCCAGCTATGAGTCGCTGATTGCCGCCATTACTAGTACAAAAAATAAAAATGTCCCCGGATTTCATTTAAAAAATCTGGTCACCTTACCCTGTGCGGCAAAATCAGTTAAATTAAAAAAAATCAACATTAATCAAATTTATAATAAGTTCTGTGTAGGTCTCCTTTGGAATTGTTTTTCCCCATCTATTTTTTATTTTTTTTTGTTAAAATGTACAGCTTAACCTGGAAAGCCTAATAACAGGAAGCTGATCATGGGAGAAGTGACCAATCAGCTTTTCTATGCCTAAATAGACTGTTAGGTCAGGTTCAGGTCAGGACAGTCGAGACAATAGTAAAACTTGCTGACCCCCCCTTTTCAGCTTTGTGGTGACCAGTGCCTGTGGAAACACTTTGCGATTTGGTCTAACTGTACTAAAAGCTGCAGTTTGCTGCAGAAAAAGTTGTCAGATAAGTAGCACGTTGATATAGAAATTGTCCACATAGAGGTGGTATCCCTGAGGCTACTTTCACACTGGGGCGGTGCCGGCGTTGGCAGTAAAGTGCCGCTGTTTTCAGGCGGTAGCGGGGCTCTTTTAACCCCCAAGACGGGGTTAAAAGCGCCGTGATGCGGCACTTCCGAAACGCTTTTCAGGCGCTTCGGAAGCAGTGCCCATTCATTCCAATGGGCAGGGGCGGCTTGGGTGCGGTGTGTACACCGCTCCCAAACCGCCCCAAAGATGCTGCTGGCAGGACTTTTTTTGCGTCCTGCAAGCGCACCGCCCCAGTGTGAAAGCATTTGGGCTTTCACACTGGGGTGGCTTGAGAGGCAGTTTTTAGATGCTTTACAGGCACTATTTTTAGCGCTATTACCCCTGAAAACTGCCTCAGTGTGGAACAAGGCTGACATAAGGTCCCACACTATTTTTATGCTGCCACCTATATACATCGGGCACACAGGGGCTCCAGGTGACTATCTTTCCCTTCATATATAAAAGTCATATGTGTACCCTGTGACTAGGGATGAGCCGAACAACCCCGGTTCGGTTCGCACCAGAACCTGCGAACGGACCGAACGTTCGCGCGAACATTAGAACCCTATTAAATACAATGAACGCGAACGTTCGAAATCGGAAGTGCTAATTATAACGGCTAATATGCATGTTATTGTCCTAAAAAGGGTTTGGGGACCCGGGTTCTGCCCCAGGGGACATGTATCAATGCAAAAATAAGTTTTAAAAACTGCAGTTTTTTCTGGAGCAGTCATTTTAATGATGCATAAAGTGAAAAAAAAAAAAGTTAAATATTCCCTTAAATATCATACCTGGGGGGTGTCTAAAGTATGCCTGTGAAGTGGCATGTGTTTCCCGTGTTTAGAACTGTCCCTGCACAAAATGACATTTGCAAAGGAAAAAAAGCCATTTAAAACTGCTTGCGGCTTTAATGTCATGTCTTGTCCTGGCAAATTGGATGAAAATCTTTGAGAAAAATGGCATGGCTACCCCATCACCCCCCCCCCTACCCCAGCCCATTACCAGCCCCTTTGGGTCTTGTATGGATATTAAGGGGAACCCTGCACCCAAAATAAAACCCTATATACTCTGAACAGCAGTATACAGGCGGTGCAAACAAGACAGGGACTGTAGGTTTGTTCTTAAGTAGAATTTGTTTGTAATTTGGAACAGGTACATTTTTAAGTGTAGCTGCAGCCCAAAAATCTATTTTTAAGCTTTTTGGAGAACATAGGGAAGGGTTATCACCCCTGTAACATTTGTTTTGCTGTCTGTGCACCTGTTCAGAACATTTCACCTCACTTTCCGTCCCAATGACAAATGTTTTTGGAAAAGTGGGGTTTTCATTGAAACAAGGATTGGTGATAAAGCATCAATAGAGAGGAGACACCTTTTTCCCATATTAACTCTTACAGGAGAGAATTCCCCTTCCTAGGGGTAGATTTCCTCTCACTTCCTGTTGTCTCCTTCCGTTTGCAAGTAGGAGTCGTTTGTAAGTTGGATGTTTGAAAGTAGGGGCCTGCCGTATATACTCTGCAGAAATTTGCCCCTTAGATGTTGGTGTTGCCAAAACACTGTAAGCCCTCACAGTTAATCTTGGTGGGCGCTGGAACGCCCTGCTGTGAACTATTATATCAGGAATTGTAATTACATGCCATTGTTGAACAGTGGTAGGAAAAATTGGGCCTTTGGTGGTGGTGCTGGTGCTACAATACTGTAAGCCCTCACAGTTACTCTTGGTGGGCGCATGAATGGGCCCTGCTGTGAATTATTAGATCAAGAATTGTAATTGCATGCCCCTGTTGAACAGGGGCAGAAAAATTGGGCCTTTGGTGGTGGTGGTGGTGGTGGTGTTGCCACAACACTGTAAGCCCTCACAGTTACTCTTGGTGGGCGCAGGAATGGGCCCTGCTGTGACTTATTAGATCAAGATTTGTAATTGCATGCCCCTGTTGAACAGGGGCTGAAAAATTGGGCCTTTGGTGATGGTGGTGGACGGTGTTGCCACAACACTGTAAGCCCTCACAGTTACTCTTGGTGGGCGCAGGAATGGGCCCTGCTGTGACTTATTAGATCAAGAATTGTAATTACACGCCCCTGTAAAACAGGGGCTGAAAAATTGGGCCTTAGGCACTGGTGCTGGTGCCACAACACTGCAACCCCTCACAGATACTGTACTTGGAGCACATCAATGAGCCCTGTTGCAAAGTATTGCATCAAAAATTGTAATTAGATGCCCCTGTTAAACAGGGGCTGAAAAATTGGGCCTTAGGCACTGGTACTGGTGCCACATCACTGCAACCCCTAACAGATACTGTACTTGGAGCACAGCAATGAGCCCTGTTGCAAAGTATTGCATCAAAAATTGTAATTACACGCCCCTGTTAAAAAGGGGCTGAAAAATTGGGCCTTAGGCACTGGTGCTGGTGCCACGACACTGTAACCTCTTCCAGATACTCTAGTTGGAGTGCAGGAATGAGCCCTGCTGCAAAGCATTGCATAAAAAATTGTAATTACATGCCCCTGTTAAAAACTGGTGGCGGCACCCAGAAACAAAAATGTTCTTCCAAGCTATCATCAGGATCATTAAGGAGGAAGAGGATAGTCAGTCAACATAACAGGACAGTCACTCAGCATCAGCATAGGCAGTCTTGAAGGGATGTGACATTTCAAAATAAATTATTCTGTTACATCAGCTTCAGGTGCCTGGTAGCTGGTGGTGATCCAAGACTGATTCATCTTTATGAAGGTCAGTGGATCAACCGAGTCGGTGGACAGGCGCACCCTGTGATCGGTGACAAAGCCTCCAGCAGCACTGAATGTGCGTTCCGAAAGAACGCTGGATGCAGGATAGGCCAGTAGCTCAATTGCATACTGTGCAAGCTCTGGCCAGTGATCCATCCTCAAGACCCAGTAAGCCAGAGGATTTTCGGTGGGAAAGGTGTCCAAGTCTGACCTTGCCCCTAGGTATTCCTGCACCATGTATATCAGACGCTGGCGATGGTTGCTGGAACCCATCATACCTTGGGGCTGCGGACTAAAAAATTGTCTGAACGCATCGGTCAGACGGCCACCTTCTCCACCGCTCCTTCTGCTACTGACCGAAGCCTCAGCAGCTCGTTGTCCAGGACCAGAAGTTTGTAACCTCTCAGTCTCTGGGAACGCGTTGCACAGACCTTTCTGCAAGGCTTCCCGGAGATGTCTCATCCTCTGCTCCCTCTGCGACGGCAAGATAAGGTCCGCAACCTTACACTTGTACCGTGGATCAAGGAGAGTGGCCAGCCAGTAATGGTCCCTCTCCTTGATCCGAAGAATACGAGGATCCTTCCGCAGACTTTCCAGGATCATGGAGGCCATGCAGCGTAGGTTAGCTGAGGCATTCAGTCCGGAGTCCTCTGGGTCACTAAGGACGACATGATCTGCAGCCACCTCCTCCCAGCCACGTACAAGTCCATGGGTTTCTTGGGACTGTAAATCATCCCTAAAAGACTGCTGCTGTTGATGCTGAGTGCCAGGCTCCATCTCCATGCTGACACAATCCTCCTCCTCCTCCTCCTCCTCTTCCTGTGTGATGGGTGGGACAGCAGGAACACTGTCTGGGTAAAGGGGGCCTTGAGAGGCAAGGAAGTCCTCCTCTTTGTGCCTCTGTTCTGCCTCAAGTGCCCTGTCCATTATTCCACGCAGCGTATGCTCCAACAGGTGGACAAAAGGTACAGTGTCACTGATGCATGCACTGTCACTGCTCACCATCCACGTGGCCTCCTCAAATGGTGCCAGGACAGTGCATGCATCCCTGATCATGCCCCACAGGCGTGGTGAAAAAAAACAGAGCTCCCCTGACCCTGTCCTGGTGCTATAGTCGCACAGGTACTCATTGATGGCCCTCTGCTGTGTGTGCAGCCGCTGCAGCATGGCTAGCGTTGAGTTCCACCTGGTGGCCATGTCACATATAAGGCGGTTCTTGGGCAGGTTCAACTCCGTTTGCAGCCCAAGAACCGCTGCATCACCAGGTTGAGGACATGAGCCACACAGGGCACATGGGTCAGTTGTCCCTGTGGGAGGGCGGAGAGGAGGTTGGTGCCTTTGTCGCAAACCACCATTCCTGGCTTAAGCTGGCGTGGCGTCAACCACCTCTCGGCCTGCCCCTGCAGAGCTGACAGAACCTCTGCCCCAGTGTGGCTCCTGTCCCCCAAACACATCAGCGCAAGCACGGCATGGCATCTTTTTGCCCGCGTACTTGCGTACCCCCTTGAATGCCTACGGAGCACCGCTGGTTCCGAGGACAAAGCACAGAAAGAGGCCATGGAGGAAGAAGAAGAGGGGGGGTGGAGGAGAGAGGTGTGTCACAACCAGTAGTAGCATTTTGGAGGCGTGGCGGCGGAACAACCTCCAACACTACTGCACCTTGTCCTGCATCCTTCCCAGCTGCCAAAAGAGTCACCCAATGGGCCGTGAAAGAAAGGTAACGTCCCTGTCCATGCCTGCTGGACCATGAGTCAGCGATAATATGCACCTTACCGCTGACCGCCCTGTCCAGCGAGGCATGGACATTGCCTTCCACATGCCGGTAGAGAGCCGGAATCGCTTTCCGTGAGAAAAAGTGGCATTTGGGAACCTGCCACTGAGGAACCGCACATCGCACAAACTCATGGAAGGGGGCCGAGTCTACCAACTGAAAAGGCAGCAGTTGAAGTGCTAGCAATTTAGCCAAGCTAGCATTCAACCGCTGGGCATGTGGATGGCTGGGAGTGAACTTCTTTTGACGGTCCAGCAGCTGGGGCAGGGATATTTGCCTGCTACAATCAGACGTCGGTGTACTGCTAGCAGAGTGCCCGCAAGTACTTGGCTGTGACACACCTAATTCTACACCTTCATTCCTCTCAGTGCATAGTGGGGTTGGAGATCCCTGCTGATGAGGAGCAAGGAGAGGTCCGCTTTGTTCTTTGGTGTGGGTCTTTAAGGTACGCTTGCCAATGAGCTGCATGGCAGGTCAACATATGTCTGGTCAAGCATGTGGTGCCCAAGCGGCTGATGTTTTGGCCACGCGAGATATGCTTGAGACATATGTTGCAAATAGCAGCAGTGCGATCTGATGCACTTAACTCAAAAAGTTCGGGGGACTCCTCAGGAGGACATGGTGGGTATAGGGAAGGAGTGAATGATGATGACATTGATACGAGGGAAGAGGACACATTGGCAGCTGCTTTGCCAGTACCCTGAGCCTGAATGAGAGAGAATGAGGAGGATGAGGAGGGCTTGGTCATCCACTCTACCAAGTCTTCGGCATGATGCGGCTCAACACGTCCAGCTGCCGAAAATAAGGACAAGCGTGTCCCATGGTCACGTGCTGATGACGATGCACCGCGTCCACGACCAGCACTGTTGATTCTAGACACAGAGCCTGCTTGCCGTCTTTTATTGGCTCGTGACTGTCTGCCTCTCCTTGTTTTACTGAAATCAGGGGGGGGGGGGCATTTAAAGCCATCAAATCCTGTTAGGAGAAAGTGTGGGGGGGGGAACAGAGTCGTGAGGTGTATGTCTATGGACACACACAGCCTGGCTGGGGATCATCCTCCCACATGTGCCCCCATAGCACTTAGCTTGCAATTGGGGCACACGCACAAGAGGAACAGTAGAGAGCCCCAGAGGAGGAGGTAAGGGAATACCATTGCACAGAGCAATTAGGTATAAACCTCTATTTTTTGTTAATAATACATTTTTTTTTTACTTTCTAATCGCTTAAATACAACGTTTGTAAACATTAAGTAGTATTTGCCCTATAACATCATTGTTGCATCAGTGTCATCATCCTGAACATCTTTGCCATATTGATATTCTTGTGGATGATATTTGCAAAATATAGTCCTTTGCTATAAGGTATACTCTGAAGTTAATTGGGACATTTTAGAATAGTATAACAAATAATTTTGCTCCAATTGTTGAGACTATTGACTGCCTTACTCTGAGGATTTATAACAATTGATGCTTAAAATTTGGACATGATCTCCCAATTTTCAGATGCTTACCTAGTGGGAATCTTTGGATATGATTTCCTTATTTCCAGTGTCATCCTAAAGGGAGGTGTTTTCAGATTTATAGAGCACTAATAAGAGTATATACTGTAGCTTTCTCTACTTCATTGGTTTTATGATGTACTATATGTACACTTTTGACTGTATTGACTGTATTGGCTCATTACACATAAACAGGGCCATCTTTATTATTGATTGGACCCTGGGCAAACATTTTCTTGGGCCCCCTTCCATGTAATTTCGTTTTCCACTTGCTCCTATACAATAAATAGCAACTAGACTCAAAATCAGTTTACTGAATCAGATCAGGTAGCGATTGGGATTGGTTGCCAGAGGTTACAGTGTATCACTATGTAGTGTACAGACAACACTGAAACATGGAATATCCTGGATCTATAAGATTCTCACGGACCTAGAGGGTCAGGGAAGATCTCCATTTATTTGAAAATGGGAAGGAGAATTGGGTGCACTAATGGACGAGCAACAGGTGACTAAAGTGATGGGAGGGGTACACGAATACGCGACTCACATAATAATGATAGAAATGAATTATAAGTGCTGAGCAAGCTTAAAAATTTCAACAGGACACATCCCCACTATGTTGGATAGGATGCAACCAGATAGGCAATATGGTCCACATATGGTGGGAATGTACGAAAAAAAATGAGTTTTTGTAAGAGATACAATACTATATAAAGGAAATTACGGAGAAGGACATTTTAAATGATCCATGGACATGTTTATTCCATAAACAAGTAGTACAAAAAAACAATATAAGAGATCAATGATCCCATACTTATTGAAAGCAGCAAAAGGAATAATACCAACAAAAAAAATGGCTACAATAAAAGAATGGTTTGAGAGAATAGATTATATTTATAAAATTGAATATCTAAGTAGCAGAGAAGAGGGTTTGGCAGAAAGATTCAATAATATATGGGAAAAATGAATAGAGTTCAAGAAAACTAGAAAATATACAGAAAAATGGATGCAGTAAACAGTGGAAAAGATGAGGAGCAGGGGAAAATGGGAGGGGTTGATGAGAGATCAGGTAGACTGACAGACGGGGGAGGGGGGATGGGAGGTGGAGATGGGGGTCGGGGGGAGAAGTATATTCTTTATGAGGTTAAGGGTACTTTCTCCACCTGCAGTGGAGAAAATACACTGCACCTGCCTACACCCCCCCCCCCCCCTTTAACAGATGCTGTCCTTAGCATTACAACATGACAACACAACATCAACAGTAGTAGTAACAACATCAACAGTAGTAAAAATGCAACCAAATTTGGTGAAGTGGTCAATAAAGATCAGTGCGTACTGGAACCCAGCACTGGAGATCACCAAGAAGTCTGTGGTCACCAGTTAAAAGGTTCGGAGGTGGCGATAGTCATGGAGGTCACTCTTTCTGCAGGAGCCTTGTGCAGGGCGCAACCCTTGAACTCACAACAGCCTTGTGTACCAAATCTGACAAGCAGAGGCAGAATAAATATCTCTGAACTAGCAACTCCTGTCTACCCCAAAATGGGGTTTCCAGCCGATCCCATTGCTGTAGGATGGCCTGGACAACAGGGGACAACTTTTGACACTCCAGAGAAGTGGGTTTGTGTTTCTGTGAGAAGAGTTGTACCTATATCAGATCTGTATCTTTCTGCTGGACCAGCGCCCATTCTTCTCATCCATACAGCTTGACTGCCTTGGCATGTGGATTTGCTTCCAGGGTTTCTGTGGTGTGGAGAGTGGCTGGCACAGGCAGGACAGGGGCGAATTCTATCTCCACCCAGTTAGGATCCACATCCTCCCCTGGGTTCTCTACTGGAAATCGAGACAGAGCGCCAGTGTGCCCATTTAGCTTCCTTGGCCAATAGTGGATTTTGAGCTTAAACTATGCCAGGCGGGCTGCCCACTTCTGCTCCATTGCCCTCAGTTTCACAGTTTCCAGGTAGGCCAAAGGGTTGTTATCTGTGAAAACTTAGATGTCAGCCCCTGTAAGATACTCCATGAACTGTTTAGTGATAACCCAGACCAGGGCGAGCAGCTCGAGCTTAAAAGAACTGTAGTTGTGGGGTTCTTCTCTGTGAGCCATAGGCTCCTGCTGTCATAGGCAATCACCTTCTGGCCATCCTGCACTTGGGCCAGGACAGCCCTAGACCCTGGAGACTTCCATCCGTGTACACCTGGAATGACTTGGTGTAGTCAGCGTAGGCTTAGATAGAAGGTGAGGGTCGGCTATTCCATAGGGTTCTGTGCCCGCACAGCAGTTAAGTAAGCAGTGCGGCTATCTGGGCAAATTTTGAGATAAACCGTCGAAATTTTAGAACGTTCTATAGACAGAATTTTGTTCTTTAATGAGTATTAAATCTAGAGACTTTTTAATTTTAAACACTTACAAATTCCACATATTTACAAGGTTAAATCTTATAAAATCCATCATGAACACAAATTTAAAAATACGTTGATATTGAATGATCTTTTATGTGAAGAGCAGTGTTTTTCTTCTAACTTTCGATAAAAACGCTATTATTTAGACATGCTACCTAATTTTAATTGCAGACATTGGTTGCACAATGCACATTTGTCAGCAAGCATTTTATTTTATGGAAACCTTAGGATATGCTAAATACAATCTGTTTTCTTACCCTATAGCACTTAAAATTGCCCCTAAGTACAAACCTTTGGCATTTTACAAAAAATAAAAGCAGATGTAAGAAGATATGTCAGGTAAAACAGCTTTGTAAAGGGTCAAGGATCACTGTAGAAAACCAATACAAACTTTTTAATGGTCTCCTCTACATTTACTAGTGTTAATTTTGCAATGTAAGGCAAACATTGTTAGAGTCAAAATTGACAAAATGCAAATTCTAAGCTATATCAAGCAATCTAAAGACACATACAGAAAGATACATTTGGAGGTATGTTTAAAATGACATCCACTAAAATAATCATCATCTCCAGTTTTCTGAAGATGTGAAATCCTAGGAGATGCTAAAAGTACCAATAATCATTGCCAGGTTAACTGGGTGAAGATCCTCATGCCTTTGCCTGTCAGCTTGAAGAAATGTATGGTAAGAAAAAAAAGTAAAATGCACATGGACGGGGCAATTTTTTGCAACTAGAGCTGCTAGCAAGCAAATAGGTATTATTAAAGTGAATATTACCACATAAAATATAATATCATATGCAGTATCTCACAAAAGTGAGTACACCCCTTACATTTTTTAAAATATTTTATTATATCTTTTCATGTGACAACACTGAATAAATGACACCTTGCTACAATGTAAAGTAGTGAGTAGGAATGAGCCAAACCCCCCCCCCCAGTTCGGTTCGCACCAGAACCTTCGAACGGACCGAAAGTTCGCGTGAACGTTAGAACCCTATTAAATACAATGGACGCGAACGTTCGAAATCTAAAGTGCTAATTATAACGACTAATATGCATGTTATTGTCCTAAAAAGGGTTTGGGGACCCGGGTTCTGCCCTAGGGGACATGTATCAATGCAAAACAAAGTTTTAAAAACTGACGTTTTTCGGGAGCAGTCATTTTAACCAATTAACGACCGCTCACTGTATATATACGTCAGCAGAATGGCACCGACAGGTAAAGTCACGTACCTGTATGTGACTGCCTTTGTATAGTTGGGGGGCCCAGTGGGACCCCCCTTCTATACAGGGAGCGGTCGTTAGTTGTTCGGGAGCGATCCGTGATGAGGGGACGGCCGTTCGATTCCGGCCACCCCCTCGCGATCGCTCCCGGCGAATGAGAATCTTCCTCTGCTGTGTAAATGTAAACACAGGCAGAGGAAGTGATGTCATCTCCCCTCGTGGCGGTCTTTTCGTCCGCAGCGCTGAGGAGAGAAGACGCAGGTTAGTGCACCAACAGCCCACTGACACGTAGGCACACATAGGCACACATTTCACCCCCCAGTCACCCCCAGATCACCCCCCAGGTCACCCCCCAGCCCCCAGGCACAGTGTCACTGATTGCAGTGATAATTTATTTTACTGATCACTGCATTTAGTGTCATCTGTGACAGTAAAAAGTTGCAGGGCAGTTAGGTTTAGGCCCCTTTAGGTCCAGGGTAGCCCCCTAACCCCCCTAATAAAGGTTTAACCCCTTGATCACCCCCCAGGTAACCCTTTCACCCCCTAACTCCAGCGTCACGAAGCGATCGTTTTTCCGATCGCTGTATTCGTGTCGCTGGTGCCCTAGATAGCCAGTTATTTATTTTTAGGTTCGCCGCAGGTTTTTATAGCGTCAGGTACCCCCATATATTATTTTAACCCCCTGATTGCCCCTAGAGTTAACCCTTTCCCCAGTGATCACCGCATAAGCGTCATTGGTGACACTGGTTAGCCAGTTAGTTATTTAGTTATTTAGGTTACCCGTCAGGTTTTTATATAGCTTCAGGTACCCCCATATTTAACCTAATAAAGGTTTTAACCCCCTGATTGCCCCTAGTTAACCCTTTCACCAGTGATCACCATATAAAGGTTACGAGTGACGCTGGTTGGTTAGTTTGCTTTTTATAGCATCAGGGCACCCGCCGTATATACCCCAATAAAGGTTTAACCCCCTGATTGCCCGGCGGGTGATATCAATTAGGTTTTAGCGCCAGAGAGGGTCTGCGTCCCCCCAGGCAGCGTTAGGTTAGTGCCAGTAAAGCTAACACCCACGCGCAAAGCATACACCTCCCTTAGTGGTATAGTATCTGAACAGATCAATATCTGATCTCATCAGATCTATACTAGTGTCCCCAGCGGTTTAGGGTTCCCAAAAACGCAGTGTTAGCGGGATCAGCCCAGATACCTGCTAGCACCTGCGTTTAGCCCCTCCTTCCAGCCCAGCCCAGCCCACCCAAGTGCAGTATAGTTTTTTTTTTGAAGCGTTTGATACATTTGCTGACAGTCAGGTGCTTTTTTACCTGTGAATCTTACTAGTGTACCCCTCGATTTAGAGCCAAAAATGGCAAATCGAAGGTACACTAGTAAAGAGGCCTACGAGATTCTGAGCATGACAGATAGTGAAGAGGAGGTCACGGATCTGTCAGATTCAGGTTCAGAATATCTTCCCGTAGACGACAGTGAAGTCAGCGGCTCCACGCCAGATAGCTCTGACGACGAAGGTGAGGTCCCTGCTAAGGTCAGGCCTACGCGATCCCGATCTTCTGCTGTTGTTGAGGAGCAAGAACCGCATGGCTCTCGTATCATGGAGCAGAGTAGTACTAGTGCTGCTATTCCTTCTGGTGAATTGGCAAGCACCAGCGGCCTAGTACAGCCTGGGCGTACATCCAGCACTGCAGTATCACGTGGTGACGTGGCGAGTCCCATAAGTGCAGTTCAAGCTGGCAAGGTGGCAAGCACAAGTAGTGTCCCGCTGCCACCAAGAAGAAGACAAAGGCAGGCCCGTCGTGCCCATAGTGCCCTTCCTGCAGAATTCGCCTATCCTGATTGGGTCCCCACCACTTCTGCAGAACCCGTACTTCCCCCATTCACTGCCCAACCCGGTATTCAGGTGGAAACAGCTGATTTTAAGCCAATTGATTTTTATTCGCTGTTTTTCACGGAAGATCTCTATAGATCTATTGTGGACCAGAGTAATTTGTATGCTGGTCAATTCATCGCCGCTAGTCCCCAGTTGCCTTCCATTGTCAAAGATTGGAAACCAATTACGGTTTCCGAATTTAAAACCTTTCTGGGCCTTTCCCTCAACATGGGCACATATAAATTCCCGTCATTGCGTGTTTATTGGTCCACACACCCAATTGACCACATGCCCGTGTTCTCTGCCTCCATGCCCAGGACACGATACGAGCAGATTTTGCGGTTCATGCACTTCAACGACAATGAACTTTGTCGTCCACGTGGAGACCCTGAATACGACCGGCTCTACAAAATTCGGCCCCTCATAAACCACTTCAACGAACGTTTTGCAGCCTTGTTTATTCCCGATCAAGTTTGCGTTGATGAGTCCCTGATTACATTTTCTGGCCGCTTGTCTTTCAAACAGTACCTTCCCAGCAAGCGTGCCAGATACGGGGTCAAGCTCTATAAGTTCTGTGACAGGGCAACAGGCTATGTATGGAGCTTTACGGTTTATAAGGGAAAAGATAGTCAGGTTGAGCCGGTCAACTGCCCGGATTACATAGGGAGCGCTGGCAAGATAGTGTGGAAATTGGTGTCACCCTTATTCGGAAAGGGGTACCACTTGTATGTGGACAATTATTACACGAGCGTGCCACTGTTTAGTCACTTGTTTGATCATCAGATTGGAGCATGTGGCACCGTGCGACCTAATCGCCGGGGCTTTCCCCAGCGGCTTGTAGATGCCCATCTTAGGCTGGGGGAGAGAGCCTGCGTGAAGTGTAATAACTTGCTCGCTATGAAGTGGAGGGATAATAAGAATGTTTTCCTTCTTACCTCCTTTCATGCAGACACGACAGTCCAAATTCCTACGGCGACTGGTGTTGTGGAGAAACCCCTCTGTGTCCACGAATATAACAAAAATATGGGAGGGGTGGACCTCAACGACCAGTTGTTGGCGCCGTATCTAATTGACCGTAAGGCGAGACGCTGGTACAAAAAAGTGTCTCTATCCTTATTCCAATTGGCTTTGCTGAATGCTCATGTGCTATACAGAGCTTCAGGAGGGACGTTATCTCTTCTAAAATTCCAGAATGAGATAGTCACAGAACTCCTGTATCCAGGCGGTTCTGCACCTCACCATCCCCTACCAAATGCAGTAAGCCGGCTGCATGAGAGGCATTATCCGTATGTCCTCGAGAGTACCCCTACCCAACGAGCCCCCCAAAAAAGATGTTGTGTCTGTAGCAAGCGCGGATTTAGGCGTGACACCCGTTATTTTTGTCCACTCTGTCCTGACAATCCTGGTCTTTGCATTGGTGAATGTTTTGAACGCTTCCACTCAAAAGTGAAGTTTTAGCGTATGGTACAGCATTTCACAGACTAGGACACACTTACAAAGGGTCTCCCAAGATGCCATCGCATTTTGAGAGACCCGAACCATTACAGTTGTTAAAGTTACAAAAAAAAGTGTAAAAAAAAAAAAAAAACACGTAAAAAACAAAACACAAAAAATATATAAAATAAAAAAACCAAAAATAGTTGTCGCTTTATTGTTCTCTCTCTCTCTCTCTATTTTCTCTCTAATGTTCTGCTCTTTTTTACTGTATTCTATTCTGCAATGTTTTATCATGCTTGCTTTTCAGGTATGTAATTTTTTGTTTTCAGGTGCGCCATTCAACTGCAGCGTGGAATTATTTATCTTGACAGCAACAGCGTTTGCTCCCACGATACATAAAGCCGTGACTCCAGTGCTGTAGGAGGTGATTTCACCACCACAGTTAAAAAAAAAGAGCATATATGCTGAAGCATGGGGGCAGCAGGGGCGGAGGAGCGATTTTGCTCCTAATGCCGCGTACATACGGTCGAAATTCCGACGGAGGCTTGCCCGTGGAAAAGTCTGACCGTGTGTACGCAGCATAACCTTTTATGCCACGTACATACGGTCGAAATTCCTGACGGAGGCTTGCCCGTGGAAAAGTCCGACCGTGTGTACGCGGCATAACTTTTTTGCGGGAGGATGCCCCCATGCTTCGGCATATATATATTTTAGGCACATGTTGCGTTAAAAAATTTTTTTATTTTATAATAGTTTTTTTTTTTTGGTATTTGCTCTGCAGGTATGGTAGGGTCTTACTGTTATACTGTAATGTTACTTTGTTTTAATGTTAACCATCATTTGCTTAGCAGGTACGCCATTCAGTTGCAGCGCGGATTTATTTATCTTGACAGCAACAGCGTTTGCTCCCACGATACATAAAGCCGTGACTCCAACGCTGTAGGAGGTGATTTCACCACCACAGTTAAAAAAAAAGAGCATATATGCCGAAGCATGGGGGCAGCAGGGGCGGAGGTGCGATTTTGCTCCTAATGCCGCGTACATACGGTCGAAATTCTGACGGAGGCTTGCCCGTGGAAAAGCCTGACTGTGTGTACGTGGCATAACCTTTTATGCCGCGTACATACGGTCGAAATTCCGACGGAGGCTTGCCCGTGGAAAAGTCTGACCGTGTGTACGCGGCATAACTTTTTTGCGGGAGGATGCCCCCATGCTTCGGCATATATAAATGGTGCATGTATGCCCATCATTAGAAGTGGGTGGATGAAGGGACCCCATTTTGGAAAGTAGACACCCCAAGCTATTTACTGAGAGGCATGTTGGGTCCATGGAATATTTTATATTTTGCCACAAGTTGCGGGTCATTTGGGGGGGTTTGTGCTATTTTGGCATTTTATGGCCTTCGAAACTGTGATAGGTAGTGATAGGTAGAGAGGAGTGAAATCAAAAATTTAGGCCCTTAGAAATCCTGAAGGCGGTGCTTGGTTTTTGGGGCCCCGTACGCGGCTAGGCTCTCAAAACGTCCCACACATGTGGTATCCCCGTACTCAGGAGAAGCAGCAGAATGTATTTTGGGGTGCAATTCCACATATAACCATGGCATGTGTGAGTAATATATCATTTAGTGACAACTTTTTGTACATTTTCTTTTTCTTTTTGGCATTATTCAATTATTTGGGACAAAAACAAATATTCAATGGGCTCAACATGCCTCTCAGCAAATAGCTTGGGGTGTGTACTTTCCAAAATGGGGAAATTTGGGGGGTTTGTGCCATCTTGGCATTTTATGGCCTTCAAAACTGTGATAGATAGTGATAGGTAGTGAGGAGTGAAATCAAAAATGTATGCCCTTAGAAATCTTGAAGGCGGTGCTTGGTTTTTGGGGTCCCGTACGCGGCTAGGCTCCCAAAAAGTCCCACACATGTGGTATCCCCGTACTCAGGAGAAGCAGCAGAATGTATTTTGGGGTGCAATTCCACATATAACCATGGCATGTGTGAGCAATATATCATTTAGTGACAACTTTTTGTATTTAATTTTTTTTGTCATTATTCAATCTTTCGGGACAAAAAAGAAAAAATATTCAATGGGCTCAACATGCCTCTCAGCAATTTCCTTGGGGTGTCTACTTTCCAAAATGGGGTAATTTGGGGGGGTTTGTACTGCCCTGCCATTTTAGCACCTCAAGAAATTAGATAGGCAGTCATAAATTTAAAGCTGTGTAAATTCCAGAAAATGTACCCTAGTTTTTAAACGCTATAACTTTTGCGCAAACCAATAAATATACGCTTGTTGACATTTTTTTTACTAAAGACATGTGGCTGAATACATTTTGGCCTAAATGTATGACTAAAATTGAGTTTATTCGATTTTTCTTATAACAAAAAGTAGAAAATATCATTTTTTTTCAAAATTTTCTGTCTTTTTCCGTTTATATCGCAAAAAATAAAAATCGCAGAGGCAATCAAATACCATTAAAAGAAAGCTCTATTTGTGGGAAGAAAAGGACGCAAATTTGGTTTGGGTACAACATTGCATGTCCGCACAATTTACAGTTAAAGCAGAGCAGTGCAAAATTCTGAAAACACCTCTGGTCCTTTAGCTACAAAATGGTCCGGGGCTTAAGTGGTTAATGATGCATAAAGTGAAAAAAAAGGTGAAATATTCCTTTAAATATCGTACCTGGGGCAGTGGGGGGTGTCTAAAGTATGCCTGTGAAGTGGCATGTGTTTCCCGTGTTTAGAACTGTCCCTGCAAAAAATGACATTTGTAAAGACAAAAAAGCCATTTAAAACTGCTTGCGGCTTTAATGTAATGATGTCTGGTCCCGGTAATATGGATGAAAATCTTTGAGAAAAATGGCATGGCTACCCCATCACCCCCCCCCCCCCCCCCACCTCAGCCCATTACCAGCCCCTTTGGGTCTTGTATGGATAATAAAGGGAACCCCGCACCCAAAATAAAAAAAGGCCCTATATACTCTGAACAGCAGTATATAGGCGGTGCAAACAAGACAGGGACTGTAGGTTTGTTCTTAAGTAGAATCTGTTTGTAATTTTGAACAGGTACATTGTTTAAGTGTAGCTCCAGCCCAAAAATTACTATTTTTAAGCTTTTTGGAAAACATAGGGAAGGGTTATCACTCCTGTAACATTTGTTTTGCTGTCTGTGCACCTGTTCAGAACATTTCCCCTCACTTTCCGTCCCAATGACAAATGTTTTTGAAAAGTGGGGTTTTTATTGAAACAAGGATTGGTGATAAAGCATCAGTAGAGAGGAGACACCTTTTTCCCATATTAACTCTTACAGGAGAGAATTTCCCTTCCTAGGGGTAGATTTTCTCTCACTTCCTGTTGTCTCCTTCCGTTTGCAAGTAGGAGTCGTTTGTAAGTTGGATGTTTGAAAGTAGGGGCCTGCCGTATATACTCTGCTGAAATTTGCCCCTTACATGTTGGTGTTGCCACAACACTGTGAGCCCTCACAGTTACTCTTGGTGGGCGCTGGAACGCCCTGCTGTGGACTATTATATCAGGAAATGTAATTACATGCCATTGTTGAACAGTGGTAGGAAAAATTGGGCCTTTGGTGGTGGTGCTGGTGCTACAACACTGTCAGCCCTCACAGTTACTCTTGGTGGGCGCATGAATGGGCCCTACTGTAAATTATTAGATCAAGAATTGTAATTGCATGCCCCTGTTGAAGAGGGGCAGAAAATTTGGGCCTTTGGTGGTGGTGGTGGTGGTGTTGCCACAACACTGTAAGCCCTCACAGTTACTCTTGGTGGGCGCAGGAATGGGCCCTGCTGTGAATTATTAGATCAAGAATTGTAATTACATGCCCCTGTTGAACACAGATACTGTACTTGGAGCACAGCAATGAGCCCTGTTGCAAAGTATTGCATCAAAAATTGTAATTACACGCCCCTGTTAAACAGGGGCTGAAAAATTGGGCCTTAGGCACTGGTGCCACAACACTGCAACCCCTCACAGATACTGTACTTGGAGCACAGTAATGAGCCCTGTTGCAAAGTATTGCATCAAAAATTGTAATTACGCGCCCCTGTTAAACAGGGGCTGAAAAATTGGGCCTTAGGCACTGGTGCTGGTGCCACGACACTGTAACCTCTCCCAGATACTCTAGTTGGACTGCAGGAATGAGCCCTGCTGCAAAGCATTGCATAAAAAATTGTAATTACATGCCCCTGTTAAACAGGGGCTGAAAAAAAATTGGGCCTTAGCCACTGGTGGCGGCACCCAGAAACAAAAATGTTCTTCCAAGCTATCATCATGAATCAGATCATTGAGGAGGAGGAGGATAGTCAGTCAACATAACAGGAAAGTCACTCAGCATCAGCATAGGCAGTCTTGAAGGGATGTGACATTTCAAAATAAATGATTCTGTTATATCAGCTTCAGGTGCTTAGTAGCTGGTGGTGATCCAAGACTGGTTCATCTTTATGAAGGTCAGTCGATCAACCGAGTCGGTGGACAGGCGCACCCTGTGATCCGTGACAAAGCCTCCAGCAGCACTGAATGTGCGTTCCGAAAGAACGCTGGATGCAGGACAGGCCAGTAGCTCAATTGCATACTGTGCAAGCTCTGGCCAGTGATCCATCCTCAAGACCCAGTAAGCCAGAGGATTTTCGGTGGGAAAGGTGTCCAAGTCTGACCTTGCCCCTAAGTATTCCTGCACCATGTATATCAGACTCTGGCGATGGTTGCTGGAACCGATCATACCTTGGGGCTGCGGACTAAAAAATTGTCTGAACGCATTGGTCAGACGGCCACCTTCCCCACCGCTCCTTCTTTGACTGACCGAAGCCTCAGCAACTCGTTGTCCAGTCTCTGGGAAAGCGTTGCACAGACCTTTCTGCAAGGCCTCCCGGAGATGTCTCATCCTTTGCTCCCTCTGCGACGGTAAGATAAGGTCCGCAACCTTACCCTTGTACCGTGGATCAAGGAGAGTGGCCAGCCAGTAATGGTCCCTCTCCTTGATCCGAAGAATACGAGGATCCTTTCGCAGACTTTGCAGGATCAGGGAGGCCATGCAGCGTAGGTTAGCTGAGGCATTCAGTCCGGAGTCCTCTGGGTCACTAAGGACGACATGATCCGCAGCCACCTCCTCCCAGCCACGTACAAGTCCACGGGTTTCTTGGGACTGTAAATCATCCCTAAAAGACTGCTGCTGTTGATGCTGAGTGCCAGCCTCCACCTCCATGCTGACACAATCCTCCTCCTCCTCCTCCTCCTCGTCCTCTTCCTGTGCGATGGGTGGGACTGAAGGAACACTGTCTGGGTAAAGGGGGCCTTGAGAGGCAAGGAAGTCCTCCTCTTCATGCCTCTGTTCTGCCTCAAGTGCCCTGTCCATTATTCCAACAGGTGGACAAGAGGTACAGTGTCACTGATGCATGCACTGTCACTGCTCACCATCCTCGTGGCCTCCTCAAATGGTGCCAGGACAGTGCATGCATCCCTGATCATGCCCCACTGGCGTGGTGAAAAAAAACCGAGCTCCCCTGACCCTGTCCTGGTGCCGTAGTCGCACAGGTACTCATTGATGGCCCTCTGCTGTGAGTGCAGCCGCTGCAGCATGGCCAACGTTGAGTTCCACCTGGTAAGCATGTCACATATAAGTCGGTTCTTGGGCAGGTTCAACTCCTTTTGCAGCTCAGCCAGCCGAGCACTGGCATTATATGATATGCGGAAATGCACACAGACTTTCCTGGCCTGCCTCAGGACATCCTGTAAGCCCGGGTACCTGCCCAAGAACCGCTGCACCACCAGGTTAAGGACGTGAGCCACACAGGGCACATGGGTCAGTTGTCCCTGTCGGAGGGCGGAGAGGAGGTTGGTGCCATTGTTGCAAACCATCATTCCTGGCTTAAGCTGGCGTGGCGTCAACCACCTCTCGGCCTGCCCCTGCAGAGCTGACAGAACCTCAGTGTGGCTCCTGTCCCCCAAACACACCAGCGCAAGCACCGCATGGCATCTTTTTGCCTGCGTACTTGCGTAGCCCCTTGAACGCCTGCGGAGCACCGCTGGTTCCGAGGACAAAGCACAGGAAGAGGCCATGGAGGAAGAAGAAGAGGAGGGGGTGGAGGAGAGAGGTGTGTCACAACCAGGACGACGTCATTTATGACGAAACGACGTAGGGAGGAGCGGCGTGCTGACGTCACCAACATACACATGAGTCCCGGAAGGAACGGGCTGTTTTAGCCGGCCGGCTACGATATACCACATGCCTTTTTATATGCAACTAACTGTAAGTGCATCTTTTATCTTTAATAAATGCTATTTTTATCGGATTTACGCTATGGTAGCTTCTCTTTCCTTATGACATTACAACATCCTGACATTTGGGGAGTTTTGGCGTTTAATCAAGGAGATTAGCAGATTGTAATTGATTTATCCAGAGACCCTGGCAGGGGTAACAGCCGTCTGCATACACTGATCTCTGTTGGGATCATTTGTTCTGGTAAGCGGCAGCGATAATCATTGGCGGAGGAACTATTTTCTATCAAATTCAAAGCACTTTTCATTGGGTGTCTGAAGCGTGAAGTCACTAATAGCTATTAAGGAGCACCTTGGCAAGACTCTTGACCGTTCAGAATTCATCACCATTTTATGTTTGAATAAGACTTTATCATTTGCATTACGTATGAATTGATTCGGTGTTGATTTAGACTAATTAACAGGCAGTTTGCCCTTCAAGCAGAGACAGCTTTCTGTACATACCAACTTGACTTCAATACGAGTGTTATTTATTTTGTGCAGCTTTATTTTTCTTAAACTACCTATTTGTGTGTGTCTCACTTTCAAGTTGCAGCTATTCTTTTGATGTAAGTGACTACACTTTTGCCTCAAGGGAGGTGGTTCACTTTATTATTATTTTTAGACAGCGCAGTATATCACATTATATATTATGTATAGGGGTTAGTCTGTGTCTGATCACCTAAACAGAAACAACAGTCAGGGAAGTTACTCTTACGCACTATGGGAAATGTGACAGTACTGTTTTCATATGCACTTGATATGTGGGTTAGAGCAACGGGAGGAGATTAGTTAAAAAAAGGGGGTGATATTGAAAGGTACAGCCATGAGAGGAATACTAACGGTGGAGGGGTGTAATTTACTACATATCCAACATTTTTCATATCCTGATTTCTGTGCATAGGCATATTTAAATTTCAATAATAAGATTTTATCTGTAAAACTTTCTGAGTTTTCATTTCTCTTGCGTCTGTCATGTATACTATTCATATTATTCTGTTGTGGAGTGTTAGAGGCTCCACAAATACCCTTTATGGGTCCCAAATCTTCAGGATGATAAATACAGTAAGTTATCAGCCAAGTTGGCAGGAACACAATCAGGGCAGCCCAGCATAAGAGGCACAAGGCCTTCCCAGAAGTCCGTGGTGAAATAAGCGAGGTCATCTTGTTCAGAGCCTGTTACACCTGCTTCACTCAGTTTTCGAGGCCTTATACCAACTGTTTCACCTCCGTTATCTTTGCCTTGCTTCTTGTGAGTCTGGTTCAATTTCTTTACACGACTGGTATGGATCCAGGCCTGTTGTGTTTCCACCAGAATTGCTGTGCGAGTCACTGCGATCACTGTGGTTGGGGGTCCAAAAGGATACTCTTGCTTCTTTTTGTGGTTCAATTGCCGGACCACCATGGTGTCACCCACCTAGAAAGGGTGTGTAGGTTATTGTGAAGAAGAAGGAGAGGTGCGAGCAACATTCCTTTCAACTTGATCCAAAGTTTCAATACGTTTTTTTACACATTCTTCCTGAATAAAATCTAGGTCCCCTCTTTCTAACATAAGTGGCTGTCTGGCCCATGGGGTGGGGAATGGCCTACCCATTAGGACTTCAAAAGGAGAGTATCCTGTCTTTGTAGAGGATGTCATTCTTACCTCGGCTAGTACAGCTGGTAGGACCTTCTTCCAATTTGCATTCGTACCTCCAGTGGCCTTCCTGATCTTATCTTTAATGGTTCTGTTCATCCTTTCCACTATACCTGAACTCTGGGGGTGGTAAGGAATATGAAACTTCCATTCTATTTTCAGTGTTTTTACCAGGTCTTGACAACCTTTGGCCACAAATGCAGGACCATTGTCAGAGTTGATCTGTAGTGGGCAACCCCACCTTGGAATAATTTCTTGTATCAGAATCCTCACTACTGTTTGTTCCGTCTTCCTTTGTAGTTACATATGCTTCTATCCATCTTGAAAAAATGTCCACTATTACTAGCAAATATTCCTGTCTTTTACCTAGTTTGGGCATGTGTGTAAAATCTATCTGCAGATGAGTGAATGGTGTAGGGTTATTCTGAATGCATGTGATGCATCTGGAAACATATGCCTTAACGAGAGAGGGAAGACCTGGAATGTAAAAATCCTTATCCAAAAGTTCACATGTGACTTTCCACCCTCTGTGACCTATCCCATGGTATTGTGAAATAAAAATGGGTGTGCTGGCTACAGGGATACATGGTCTCCTCTCTTGGCAGACAAGGCCAGTTTCTGGGCTTGTCTGCACACCTATTGAGTTCCATTGCTGGATGTCTTGGTCTGTGGCATATGCTTGGAGATCATGCAATGTTTGATCCAAAAGAGGAATCTCTGGTGAGAGTAATGGCATTTGTATGTCTGCTGGCTGTGTGGATGCTGCCTCTCTTGCTGCTTTGTCAGCTAAAGCATTTCCCTTGGCTATGTCATCCTGCTGCCCTGTATGTGCCTTACAGTGCAATATAGCAATGGATTTTGGTAGTTGTATGGCTTCTAACAGGCTTGTGACAAGTGTGGAATGTGATATTGATTTACCATCTGCTGCTATGGAGCCCCTCCTTTTCCATATAACTCCAAAATCGTGCGCAACACTGAAAGCGTACTTGGAGTCTCTGTAAATGTTTACATCCTGCCCTTCAAAAAGCTGACAAGCTCTAGTACGGGCTATAGATTCTGCAGCTTGTGCTGATTGGAATGGGACAGGGTTTGCTTCCAGTATTTTATCAGGCAGCTGAACAACAGCATACCCTGCATGGTATGTGTTATCATTTGGTCTTGAACAAGACCCATCCACAAAGACATTATGTGCTTCAGGGAGAGCAACTGAAGACATGTCTGGTCTCTGGGATGTGTCTTGGTGGATGAGGTCCATGAATTCATGTTGAGGCACTACCTCATCTTCCCCATCTTTCAAGCCTAGCAAGGCATTCAGGATTGGAGCTGGGTCAGAAGTGGGAGAGGCATATTTTATCTCAAGTTTTGGGTTATAAAGTAAAATTACTTCATAACCCCTCAGCATCTGGGCTGACATGTGCTGGGTATGGATATTCTTTAGTAGAATGGATACATTGTGAGTGGCGTGTAGTGTGGTGGCATGTCCTAGAGTGAATGATGTAGCCATTTCCACCACCATCGCCCTGGATGCCAGAGCTCTGAGACACGCCGGCATGCCCTGTACTGGCATAGGCACAAGCTTTGAAAAAAATGCAATAGGGTGGAGTTTGCCCCCATGCTCCTGCGCCAGGACCCCCGCCATTGTTATACAGTTGCAAACAAGTGAAACATCTTCCCATATTTAGGTAGTCCAAGTCCAGGAGCTGTGACCATTGCAGTTTTAAGATACACAAAAGCATAGTAGATTTCATCATTCCATTTCACACAATCTGGCATGTCAGTACCTGTGGCTTTCCTCAGGAGATTATCATAGTAGGAACAATCAGGTATCCATTGGCGGCAGTAACCAATAACACCAAGAAGGGATAGCATGTCCTTCTTAGTGAGTGGGCGGGGCAGACTCATGAGAGCCGCAGCTCTCTTGTGACTGATTTGCCTTTCTCCTTTGGAGAGTACAAAACCAAGGTATTCAACAGTTTCCTGACACCATTGTAGCTTTTTCTTAGAAACCTTGTGACCAATGTAACAGATCTAAACCATAATTTTTACATGCTTTCTGGCTCGGACTACAGTAAATCATCTACATATTGTAGAAGGACGGAACCCTGATGGGGAGTCCAGGACAGCAGTGTAGCTTGGAGTACAACAGAGTAGATTACAGAGGAGTCTACATAGCCCTGGGGCATTCTACACCATGTAATTTGGTGATTTTTTTTAATTAAATGCAAAGATAGGCTGTGTCTCCTTGTCAACAGAATGGAAAAAACTGCATTACAAAGGTCTAATGACCGAAAAATACTCTGCATCGGATGGTATGGAGGATAGGAGTGATGGCACGTCAGGCACTATGGGAGCGATGGGTATTACTAGGTTGTTTATAGCTCTGAGGTCTTGTACAAACCTGTAAGAGCCGTCCAGCTTCTTTACTGGGTTAATGGGGGTGTTGTAGGGTGACAGTGTCTCTTTAAGAATCACTTGTTGCAGGAACCTTTCTACCATTGGGGCAACTCCTTCCTCTTTTTCTTTTGAAATTGGGTATTGTTTGTGATAAACCGGCTGTGCCCATGATTTTAAAGCTGCCTTGCATGGGGTACAAGAAATAAGACCTACATCTAAGGAGCTTTTAGACCATACCAGATCATCTGGTGGAGGGAGATCACTATCCTCAGTGTAATCTATTTGTATTACCTTGGAGTGTACGAAGACCCCTTCTTCAGTGGTCATTTTCAGTGTTATACCCAATCTTCCCATCAAATCTCTACCCAAGAGATTCACAGGACAGTTTGTTATAATCCTGAAACAATGATGCAAGACTATATAAATAAAACAAGAACCCCCGCGCTAGCTGGGTGTTACACTAAGGAAGGGGGATGGGGATCGGAAGGAGGGAAAGGACTGGAAACACTGCAGCAGTCACCAGGGAGTCTGATCCAAACAGACAAAAGTGAATAAATGAAAGAAGGGTGATGGTGGCTGCGCTGTGATTAACGCTAGTGAAGGGAGGGGGGGAAGGGGGGGTGGTGATGGGGTAGGGCGGGGGGGGTCTAAAAGAAAGAAACTATCTAATGCTGGCCTAATAAATAAATCTAATAACGACCAACCAGATGCAATGGTGTATTAACAACCAATGTGTGACATAAATAGTATGTGCATAAACTACATAAATCGCACCTGTGCGTCTGGTAAATGTGTAACCAACAGTGAACAAATAGTGATGTATGCCAAAGCGTGTATCACTCTAGATAAAAACCTGTGCATAGAGTATAAGGCCAGACACTATAACTCTATGTTAACAACAATAACATAATATTGATCATAATAATAAAGTATATGACACAGAACTAAAAACAGTAAAATAAACCAAAAACAATATCAAATGACAGTGTATAATAAAAAGTCTGACACAAATTATCACAGTGAACTCCTCCAGGGGATAATAACCAAAAGTCCAATATATGGAAAGTCCCGTCACCAATAAAGTGCTTGGAAGAAAAAAACGCAGTGCAAATCCACCCAGTGTTCACTAGCAGCTTACCTTCCTGCTGGGAAGAGACAGCATGCACTGGGATTTCAAATGCTGACAGCGATGCAACAATCTTGCATGGAAATGGGCTCTCACTCACACGGATGCATAAAAATACATAAACACAAAAGGAAATTTATAGCATAACTCTGTGCGTCCAGCAACATGGTGACCAAAAGATGTATTCTCACACTCACATGAAACTAGTGAAACCTTTTCCAGAACTCAACTACAGTCTCTCCTGACTTTTGTTTGCATGCTATGGCAGTAGGCAGGGAACTTTTATTTTTAAATACTTTCATCATTTCAGCCTCTAATTCCGTCCACATGGTGTTCCTACCTGGTACTGTGTTTAACCCATATGCTCCATATGTTTCAAGTGTCAATAGTGTTTATACTTGGAACATTTGCCCAGCTCCAGGAACTGGTGTGTCCTATGATGCCATCAATGATAAGATGCATGTCTTCCTGTGTGTTATTTCTACCCTTACAGGCCTTTTTTAAGTAAGTTAAAGTGCCCCCTGCAGAGGCGGTGGGTTTTTGGCAATGTTTTACTATTCTGTCAATGTCCTCAATGTCTATTACCTTTTTCAATATTTCATTTCCAATGGTCATGAAAGATGCTTGAAGGTTAGTGTTACTATATACAGTTTCACTCTTTGTTTTAGGGGGACTGAGTATTTTAACCCCTTCAGCGTCTTCCTGTTCTACCTCGTGCTCTTGGCCAGGTGGTGAAACTACCCCTCCTGTAGCTCCCTGATCTTCTTCTGGTTCAGCTACCTCGACTTGGGCTATCTATTCTTGCCTCTGTGGGCACTGTCTATCTTGTTGTGGAGCGGGAGGGATCTGCTGTTGTGGTTGTGGAGCGGGAGGGACCTGCCGTTGTCTGGTTGCATAATGTCCAGCCAGAAGATCAATATCTTCCTTTGTTAAACTCGGATAGACATGTACATATGAGGGTGGAGGATGACTGACTATTGGCAGGGGTGGGGCTGTTGGGTCAGGGACAACTCTCTTTTTATCGGCTTCTTCTCTATGTTTCTGGTCATAATCTTCTTTACTTAATCATTTGGTGGGCTTTTTCTGTTTTTTATTGTCCCTCTGAAACCAATATGGGGTGTATTTTAACCAATTCTCTCCTCCCTTTTCCATATAATCCATATCCCATTGAGGGTCCCCGGGGTACCAAGGGAAAGATCTCTTATCTCCTAAACACAATCCTTTTACCATATCCATGTGAAATTCATAATTACTACCATCCCGGGAAAAGGGGTCTACACTGTGTATGGCTTTGGTCCATCCTGCTAAATTTGAAACCCATGGGACTATAAATTCATAATCAGTACCACAAATTCTGGCTACAAAATCCTTACACGTTTCTCCTGGGTTGGGAAGAGGGGGAGGATCTTCTTTACCTTGTTTCTGACCCATATTGACAGTGGGAGATGACTATCTTACCACGCAGTCTTCTGATCCACACAACAAATTATCTTATACTTCTATGCTACAGAAAGAAAAAGAAAAAGATTTGGGGTCACCAGAGTCTATTTCCTCATTAACCACCTCATATTCCTTCCCAAAAGGAATGTATCTATATATGTGTATGCAGTACTGCTTATCTTTGTGGGTTTCCCAAAAAACCTCCAATATTAACCTGTGGCGTGGTTCTTATCCTCTACTAATTTATGGGACTAAAAGCTTTAATCAGAGCTGAGGCAAGAAATATTTCCTCAATAGAGACAAAAAGATTCACTTACCACAGATGATTGCTTTATCCCGGACAAGCCCCCAGATTGAAGGGAATTTCAGCTTATACGACCACCCAGGCAGATTCAGGTAATGCAGGAAGACTTCCGTAGACCCCCAGGCCCGGAGATACAGATCAATGACACAGGAGACAGGTTTGCAATGTGCACAAAAAGGTATCTGTTTTAATCAGCTGGAAACAAGGATATTTATGTATTTCTAGGGGACAAGGAAGGGGATGGGAGGAGTTTACTAATCTTGTACGTGTTACAAGAAAAGAAATAGGTTCAGTTAATATTTTCCTATTAGCTGGTGTCATAAGACAAAAACTTGCATCATTATGTGGACTTTACTACAAGGATATATATATTCTTGCTGTGTTGAAACAGGTGTTGGAGAAAGGTACCTAGCTTATCTAAAATAAACATGAGCTAGGGAAAAGTTCTATAGATTAGTTAAATATACATGCATAAATAACCATGAAAAGATTTCTATAGATAAAAGAACAACTTAAACTTATGTGTGAGTTTTAACTTTTCTTTAAACCATGAAATGGCGTCTTGAACTAAAATGGAGTCTCTCATGCTATAGTTCTTTACATAGCTCAGTTAGGATTTATGGTAATTGACAACATGCCACGACTGAAGAGAAGGGAGTGGGAGGAAGGGGAAGAGGGAGTTAAAACTGAAACAGGGGCAAGTAAGGTGGATTTCACAACTAGACACTATTTATCCTAAGGGATTGAATAGAGGTTATGATTTACGTTTGTTTTTTTATAAATATTTTTTTTCCTTGTCAAATTTGTTTATTGAATTTTAACAATTAGCATACATAAGGAAATATGGTGGCAGCAAAAGAAAAGATCATATACCGTATTTATTGGCGTATAACACGCACAGGCGTATAACACGGACCCCAATTTTAGGAGGGAAGTTTAAGGAAAAAAACGTACATTTTAAATAAAGAACTTTGAAGCAAAAATAGGGTCACAGCTCATCAATGCACCCTGCTCAGTGCCCATCTGCAGCCATTAAATTGCCCAACAATGCAGCCTGTTCAGTGCCCATCTGAAGCCTATAAATTAACCAACAATGCAGCCTGTTCAGTGTCTATCTGCAGCCTCACCTTTCCCATCATTGCATCCTTGCCAGTGTTGGATTATCCCTGCTGTCTCAGAGGGAAGAGGAGGAGCGAGCGCCATTGAATTACACAGAGCTGCGATCTCTTGTGTACCCGGCGCTCTGTCACTCACAGCCACGCCTCCTGGCCCTGCTCTTATGATAGACAGAAGTGGCCCAATGCGGGGCCACGACGCGTGGCTGTGCGTGACGGAGCACTGGGTACACAGGAGATCGCGGCTCTATGCAGTTCAGCGGCACTCACTCCTCTTCCCTCAGAGACAGCAGGGATCGGTGTATAGCACGCACCCACGATTTCCCCCTGATTTTAAGTTGAAAAAAGTGTGGGTTATACGCCGATAAATACAGTATATGGTAATAATATTGAGTTGTAGTTCCAACATAAACTAAAAGTAGTTTAACTAAAACAATTTTAGCATAGATCTAACTACTCAAAAGATTACGTCATACATTGTATAAGAAAGGATAAAACCAACTTAGACCAGGTTAATATAAGATGACATCAGATAAAACAAAAGGTCTTAATTATTATCAAGAGTATAGTTTTTAAATAAAAAATAAAAAAATAAAAATAATAATTTATTATTAGAATCTAAAATCTTATACTACATATTGGAACTAACTATGTATCATTGGTATAATGATGACCAAGGGAATAAAATTTCTGCTACCAGAACTATATAAACAGTAAATTGAAAGAGGAGAGAGAGAATAGGGGGAAAAAGTAGAAGAGAGAAAGAAGAAAAAAGAAAATGTAATCTCATGTAGGAGAAAAAATAGATAGGGAAGAAATAAATAAGAGGTAATAGGGGTCCTCGGGGTAGTACATGGCAATAAACACATACCATGAATGCAGAGAATGGAAGTATAAATCAAGATTACTAAGGTCTTAGTAGGGAAGCATCAAAATTGGAAGGCAAAAAGTGAGTCATCCAGGGATTCTATATATTCTCAAAGTTGGATAATTTATCTTGAGTTAAAGCCTCTGTTTTGGCATGGGTCATTGCGTGATTGATTCTTTTTTTAGTTTCAGCAATTATTAAGGACCGGGATTTCCAAGCGGCTGTAGTGATCTGTAATAGGAGTTTGAATTGGCGGTAGGAGAGAGTGTCTGGTTTTAAGTTTACAAGTGCTATTGTAGGGTCAGGATTTATAGGGATTTCAAACAGTGTTAAAATCATAAGAAATGCATCTTTCCAGAATTTTTTTGCTACCGGGTAATTCCACAGCCACGAAAATAAGATGGAGAATAATTTGGAGCTTATTTCGCAGTTCTGACAAGGGCCAAAGACCACCGCGTGAGTACTTAGTAATTTGTCTCTAAGGCAGCTATATTTTGTGAGGATCCAAATCATATCCCAATCGGCGTCTTCCAACAAAAACCCAGGATCAATTTCCCACTTAGCCACATATGATGGTGGGTCTAAGTTGGGTTTAGTAATAAGATGAGTGTAAAGAGTTGAAATAGGTCCCTTAGTGTGTGGGTCACATTCACATATATTTTCAAAGAGCTTTAACCACTTGACAACCGCCACACGACGATATACGTTGACAGAATGGCACGGCTGGGCATATGGGCGTACAGGTTCGTCCCCTTTAAGATGCGAGCCGTGGGTCGCACGCACGCTGCTGGCGGCGCACTCGCGGCCCGGTCGGGAGCTATGTGACCGCGCCCACGGGACCCGCGGACCCGATCGGGGTCACAGAGCTGAAGAACGGGGAGAGGTAAGTGTAAACAAACATCTCCCCATTCTTCCTAGTGACACTGTCAGTGATCATCTGTTCCCTGTCATCGGGAACAGTGATCAGTGACGTGTCACGCCAAGCCACGTCCCATAACAGTTACAAGCACTCCCTAGGTCCCACTTAACCCCTTCAGCGCCCCCTACAGGTTAACCCCTTCACTGCCAGTGTGTCAGGTCACCTGTGGCCAGGTGACAGATGCACACCATAGGGGGTTAGGAGTGCACCACAAGGTAGTGAACCCTATGACTGACTGCTGCGGATAGGATACTGAGTGGTTGTGGAAAGCAGGACCAGAGGAGCACAACCGGGATCCACAGGAAGCTAGAGCCGAGATACCCAGCAGGTCTTCTCCAGAGCCTCTAGTGGTGAGGATGTTACGCTGCAGGCTGGGTCCAGGTCGCGACCCCTAGAGTCTCCTAGCTCACGCCTCGTAGGGTAAGGAGGAAAGAGGGGGAGCAGCAGCACAGGATACAAGAATAGTGAGGGAAAAGGCCAAGGTCGGGGTCACAAGCAAGTAAGGATAAACGAAGGACAAGCCAAAGGTCAAGGGTCACAAGCAGACAGGGATAGTCAGGAACAAGCAAATATCGTAACAGAGAGACAGACATAGCACACGGCAGACAGAAACCCAAACACACAATGCTTAAACAAACATGGTGATCAGCAAGGCAGGCTTGCAGTGCACAGGTTAATATAGTGTTCTGTGATAGGGCCTGGGGTGGAGTCAGGCTGGGAGGAGATTATAAAGGAAGCCAGGTGAAGAAGTCCAGCCTCTAAGATGAACACATGAAGAGGAAAAGGTAAGATGGCAGACAGACATTAGTGCATATCCATGACAGTACCCTCCCTCTTACGAGGCCTCCCCCTTCCCCGCCTGGGACCGGGTATAGAGGGAAACTTCAGATGAAACTTATTTAACAGACGAGGTGCAAAGACCTCAGATGCAGCGATCCAAGACCTCTCCTCAGGACCAAACCCCTTCCAATGAACGAGGTACTGAAGAACGCCTTTGCATAGTCGGGAGTCCAGAATTTGACTGACCTCGATCTCCTGATTATCCTCAGAGACAGGTGCCACGGTAGGGAGAGGACGAGAGAATTTATTGAGGACTAAAGGCTTCAGATGGGCAACATGGAAGGAGTTAGTGATTTTAAGGCTCTTAGGAATCTGGAGTTTGAAACAAACTGGATTCAGTTTAGCAGTTACAGTGTATGGACCAATGAATCGTGGAGCAAACTTCAGAGAAGGAACTCAGAGCTTGATGTTCCTGGTGGAGAGCCATACTTTGCCCCCTGGCTGAAGAGAAGGTGGTTTACGCCTGCGGCAGTCGGCAAAGCCTTTGAATTTTTCAGCAGCTGCCCGGAGGGAATCATGAACGTCACCCCAAAAAGAATTGAGAGACTCCTGAACCGAAGCCAAAGCTGGAATATCTGGAGAACAGGTCATGGGAAGAGGAAGTTGAGGGTGTTTTCCATAAACTGTGAAAAAGGGTGTCTTCTGCCAACTGGTATTCACATGATTGTTATGGGAGAATTCTGCCCACGGGAGTAGAGAGGACCAATCGTCATGATGAGAAGACACAAAGGTGCGAAAAAAGACCTCTAACTCCTGATTAACCCTCTCAGTCTGTCCATTGGATTGAGGGTGGTAGGAAGAGGAAAAATCCAAGACAATATTGAGGGATTTGCAAAAGGCTCTCCAAAAATGAGACGTAAATTGAACACCCCTGTCAGAAACAATATGAGAAGGAACCCCATGGAGGCGGAAAATCTCTCGAATAAAAATGGGAACCATAGCAGGAGCAGAAGGAAGACCAGAAAGAGGAACAAAATGAGCCATCTTGGAGAACCGATCGATTACCACCCAAATGACCGTATTATTCTCAGACAGTGGTAGGTCGGTGATAAAATCCATGGCAATATGAGCCCAGGGCTCCTTAGGAATGGGCAAGGGCATGAGGAGACCAGGAGGAGCTTGTGTGGAGGATTTTGACTGAGCACAGACATGACAAGCCTTAACGTAGTCTTTGACGTCTGAGCAGAGATTAGGCCACCAGTAGTGACGACTGAGGAGTAAGAAGGATCGGAGGAATCCAGAATGACCTGCCACCTTGGAATCATGTCCCCAACGAAGGATCTTAGCTCTTAGCTCAGTGGGGACAAAGGTCTTACCAGGAGGAATTTTAGACTCCAGGGTGGTAGAATGGGCAACAATGCACGAAGTTGGAATGATCGGCTCAGGTTCAGGGGCGGACTCCTCGTCCAAAGTGTCAAATGACCTAGAGAGCGCATCCACCCGACCGTTGCAGGAACCAGGTTTGTAGGTAATCGTGAAATTAAAACGGTTAAAGAAGAGACTCCACCTGGCCTGTCTGGGATTCAGACATTTAGCATTCTGTAGATACTGTAAATTCCTATGATCAGTAAAGATCGTTATGGAGTGAGGGGAACCCTCCAAGAGATGACGCCACTCCTCTAACGCCAATTTAATTGCGAGAAGTTCCCGATCACCGATGGCATAATTCCTCTCTGCCTGAGAATTTTTTTTGAAGAAGAACGCACATGGTTGACGTTTCTTCTCAAAGAATTGAAGAAGCACAGCTCCCACTCCCATTGTGGAAGCGTCCACTTCAATAAAAAATGCATCCTTAGGATTAGGTCTCCTCAGGAGAGGTCCAGAAACAAAGGCCTGTTTCAGGTCGTGGAATGCAAAGACAGCTTCGGGAGGCCAATCTTTGGCATTCGCACCCTTCTTGGTCAAAGCGATAATAGGCGCGGCAATGGAAGAGTAATTCCTTATGAACTGCCTATAATAATTTGTGAAGCCAAGAAAGCGCTGTGTGGCCTTGAGGCTAGCAGAAAGAGGCCAGTTGGTAATAGACAAGACCTTCCCAGGATCCATACGAAGACCCAAACATGAGATAAAGCACCCCAGAAACAGGACCTCAGAACATTCAAAGGAACATTTCTCCTGCTTGGCATAGAGATTGTTCTCTCTAAGACACTGAAGTACAGTGCGGACATGGTTTCTGTGGACGTGCAGATTTTCCGAAAAGATCAGAATGTCATTCAGATAGATGACAACAAACTGGTACAGCAGATCCCTGAAGATTTCATTGACGAAGTTTTGAAACACGGCTGGGGCATTTCACAAACCAAAAGGCATCACCAGGTATTCGTAATGCCTGTCTCTAGTGTTGAATGCAGTCTTTCATTCGTCACCCTCCCGTATTCGAATGAGATTGTACGCACCTCTGAGATCCAACTTGGTGAAAATGGAGGCGTCCTTCAACCTGTCGAATAGCCCAGATATTAAGGGTAAGGGGTATCGATTTTTAATAGTAACCGCGTTTAGACCTCGATAGTCGATGCAGGGTCTTAAGGTACCATCCTTTTTGGCAACGAAAAAGAACCCTGCCCCTGCAGGCGATGAGGATTTCCGGATGAAACCTCTCTCCAGACATGGCCTGGGTCTCTGTGATGGACAGAGGGTAGGTACGACCCCTGGGCAGAGTTGCTCTGGGGACAAGGTCAATAGCACAGTCAAAAGACCTGTGGGGAGGAAGCACCTTAGCTGATTTCTTACAGAACACATCTCGGTAATCGCTGTATGCAGCGGGAAGATCAGAAGAAACAGAAGTGGTAGCAACCGGAAGTCTCTCCTTGGGGGCCACCTTGAGAAGACACAACGAGAAACATGAGGGACCCCAGGCCAGCACCTGCCCAGAGACCCAGTCCACATGTGGAGAGTGAAGCTGTACCCAAGGAAGGCTCAATACAACGGGGGTAGAGGCCTTGGGTAGAATGAGAAAGGATATCCACTCCTGGTGGAGAATCCCTACCGACATCCTAATGGGTAGCGTCTGGAAGCGAATAGGGCCCCCTGGGAGAACGGTGCCATCGATTGCCGAGACTACCAATGGGGTAGTGAGAGGTGAAAGGGTAAGTTTCATAGAAGAAGCAGTTCTCTAATCCATAAAATTGCCGGAAGCCCCGGAATCCAGATATGCAAGGGCTGATTGAGGAAAATGGCCTACATGAAGGAACACCGGCAGGAGAAGGCGAGAAGGTGATGTTTCTGGGTCCAATACGCCACCTTCCAAATGTATTAGACCCAAACGTTTCCCGGACAAAGCGAGCAGGAGTCACGAAAATGACCCTTGCCCCCACAATAGAGGCACAAGCCCAGGGTTCTGCGCCTAGCACGTTCTTCGGGGGTTAGTCTGGTCCGGCCCAGCTGCATAGGTTCCTCAGAAGGCAGAAGATGCTCCACGGGACGAAGGGAGGGGAGCTCAGACTGGCTAGGGCACAGGGAGTGCTGGCGTCTCTTTTCTAGGGACTCTCCTGAAAACGAATGTCGATCTGATTGCACAAAGAAATTGCATCATCCAGACCGATGGGGATCGCTCTGCCCGCTAATTCGTCTTTCACTCGGTCAGAGAGGCCATGTAAAAAGGTAGCGACCAGGGCCTCATTGTTCCAGCTCAATTCAGCTGTGTGGATACGGAACTGAAGAGCATATTGTCCCACTGAACTAGACTCTTGGCGAAGACGTAAGAGAGCACTAGCCGCTGAAGAAGCCCGAGCCGGCTCCTCGAAGATATTACGAAAGAGCTTCAAAAAGTCAGACAGGCTGGAAACCACTGGATCATTCTTCTCCCACAGGGGGGCAGCCCAGGCTAAAGCTTCACCGGAGAGAAGGGAAATGATATAGGCTACCTTAGCCCGATCAGACAGGAAGTTTTGAGGCTGAAGCTCAAAATGAATCGTACATTGGCTGAGAAACCCCCTGCAGGCCTTGGAGTCCCCAGAGAAACGGAACGGAGCTGGCAGTTTTAGTGAGTGTGTGGCTGCGACTGGTGCGATAGGTGCAGCTGCTGGTTGTATTTGAGGTTGCGGATTCAGGGTTCCCAAGGAGGCCTGAAACTGCTCGAAGCGAGAAGCCAGATACTGGCAGAATCGCATCACCTGAGTTTGATTCGATCCCTGGGTCTCAAGTCTGCGAACTATGCCCTGCAATAGATCATCCGCGGGGAGCGGCATGTCAGCCGGGTTCATGGCTGATCAAACTGTCAGGTCACCTGTGGCCAGGTGACAGATGCACACCATAGGGGGTTAGGAGTGCACCACAAGGTAGTGAACCCTATGACTGACTGCTACGGATAGGATACTGAGTGGTTGTGGAAAGCGGGACCAGAGGAGCACAACCGGGATCCACAGGAAGCTAGATCCGAGATACCCCAGGGCGCGGAGTCTAAGACCCAGCAGGTCTTCTCCAGAGCCTCTAGTGGTGAGGATGCTACGCTGCAGGCTGGGTCCAGGTCGCGACCCCTAGAGTCTCCTAGCTCACGCCTCGTAGGGTAAGGAGGAAAAAGGGGGAGCAGCAGTACGGGATACAAGAATAGTGAGGGGAAAGGCCAAGGTCGGGGTCACAAGCAGGTAAAGATAAACGAAGGACAAGCCGAAGGTCAAGGGTCACAAGCAGACAGGGATAGTCAGGAACAAGCCAATATTGTAACAGAGAGACAGACGTAGCACACGGCAGGCAGGAACCCAAACACACAATGCTTAAACAAAGACGTTGATCAGCAAGGCAGGCTTGCAGTGCACAGGTTAATATAGTGTTCTGTGATAGGGCCTGGGGTGGAGTCAGGCTGGGAGGAGATTATAAAGGAAGCCAGGTGAAGGAGTCCAGCCTCTAAGATGAACACATGAAGAGGAAAAGGTAAGATGGCAGACAGACATTAGTGCATATCCATGACACAGTGTAATTTTTACAGTAATCAGTGCATTTTTATAGCTGTAAAAATGACAATGGTCCCAAAAATGTGTCAAAAGTGTCCGATGTATCCGCCATAATGTCGCAGTCACGATAAAAATCGCTGATCGCCGACATTACTAGTAAACAAAAAACGTATTAATAAAAATGCCATAAAACTATCCCCTATTTTGTAGACGCTATAACTTTTGCGCAAACCAATCAATAAACGCTCATTGCAATTTTTTTTACCAAAAATATGTAGAAGAATACGTATCGGCCTAAACTGAGGGAAAAAATGTTTTTTTATATATTTTTTGGGGATATTTATTATTTATTATTATTATATTATTTATTATTTATTATTTTTTCAAAATTGTCTCTATATTTTTGTTTATAGCACAAAAAATAAAAACCGCAGAGGTGATCAAATACCACCAAAAGAAAGCTCTATTTGTGGGAAAAAAAGGACGTAAATTTTGTTTGGGAGCCATGTCGCACGACCGGGCAATTGTCAGTTACAGCAACGCAGTGCCGAATCGCAAAAAGTGGCCTGGTCTTTGACCAGCGAAATGGTCTGGGGCTGAAGTGGTTAATTTATCTAAATTAATTCTTCCTTGTATATAGGGCATAATTTTTATTTTAATCTGAAGATATCGAAAGACTCTGAATTAGGACGTTTGTGACTTTCACATAAGTCAGGGAATGTTTTGAATGAAGTAGATGATGCTAGCTCACAGAGCTGAGTTAGATTACTGGAGGTTTATGCTTTAAAAGATTTAGGGGAAGACCATGCAGGATAGAAAAGTGGATTTTTAAGAAATGATAAAAGAGGTATATGGGGAGATTGTATTCCATATACTAATTTAAATTTATCCCAAATGGCTAGTGTATGTTTAGTTATAGGATTATTGAGTTTTTTACGGTCGGAGGAATTAGACTATACAAGGTTGGTTATTGAAAGGTTCGCAATCTATTGGTTCCAGCGCAACCCAAAGCGGAATTTCACGTTTTGCTTGATATTTAGGGATATGGGCTAATTGAGCTGCATGGTAATAAGTGGTAAAATTAGGAAACCCTAGTCCCCCTTTGGGCTTTGGAAGGTAAAGAGTGTGTTTGGGCAGACGGGGTTTCAAGGAGCCCCAAACGGAAGTTAATGCCTTACATTGTAGTATTCTGAGAAAGTATGCTTTATTATGTTAATTTTACCTATCCAAGATAATGGTAGAGAGGACCATTATGTCAGAAGATTAGACACAAAATTGGAGGATAATTGGCAGTAAAAATGTCAGAAAGATTTGTGTGTAAGTGTTATCCCTAGGTAAATAAGGCGTTAAGTGGACCATGAGAAAGGGAGAGATGTTTGCGTTTTTGTAAAATATGAGAAGGTAACAATATATTTAAGGCTATAGATTTTTGAGAGTTAATAATTAGACCAGATATGTGGGCAAATTGATCAATTTTACTGAGCAAGGAGTTCAATAAGTAGGGCAAATAAGAGTGGGGAAAGTGGACATCCCTGACGTGTACCCCTACAGATGTCAAATTTGATTTATATCCAGCATATTTAACATAAGCTTTGGGATTTTTGTATAATGCGACCTAGCTAAGAAACTGAGGACCAAATCCCCAATGCTCCAAATGTAGGTAGGGCCACGAAACGGTATCAAATGCTTTTTTTTTTTTTTTAAATAACAATTTTATTGAGGTTTTCCACAAAGAAAATACAAGGGCTTGGGAGACTTTCAAATACAGAAAACAGCACGTTTCCAGGTTAGCAAACATAGTCAGTAAGGCTTTAATAACACACCCATAAACCATAGCAGGCACCCAACCAATGATGGAAGTGACGCGGTAGAATGTTGTAGAAAAACATCCATCAAACTACGCGGACAGAGAGAGTCCCAGGAATACTCTCAGTGGAGAGGAAGAGAAAGGGAAAGAGAAAAGAAAAGAAGAGATCATCATGATAGCTCAGTCACCTGGTCCCGGTGTATCCTCCCGGAGGTGCCACAGCTCCCAGACCTTGTCGTGAATGTCCAGCTTATCCTGCATCCTGGCCGTCATTTTCTCCATCAGCTCCACGTCTTTGATTCTAGCGTGCAAGGCCTCAGGAGTAGGGGGCTATTGTTTTTTCCAGTTTAAGGCTATGAGACAACGCGCGGCAGTGAGGATATGGCGTGTCAGGTTTTTGTAGGGTGGGAGAAGCCGCAGCGGTGAGAGGCCTAGCAGGAAGAATTTGGGAGTCATAGGGATAGGCATGTCCAACAACCTTGACAGCAGCTGCTGTACTTCAGTCCAGTAGGGAGTGATTAGAGTGCAACTCCAATATATGTGAAGAAGGGACCCCCTATCTCTCTGGCATCGCCAACAGTGGTCCGAGCTGGTGCGGTATATGGCATGGAGCACGTCAGGGGTCATGTACCAGAAAAGAAGGATCTTGTAAGTGTTTTCCTTGTACAGAGTACAAAGAGAGCTCTTCACTGCCTGAGACCATATGACCCGCCACTGTTCTAAAGGGATGTCCTCATTGAGGGCCCTCTCCCACCTAGTCATGTAGGAATGTTTACCCCTTGAGTCCATGGAATAGGCATTAAGTATCCTGTAAATAGAAGAGATTAGGCCTTTCTAGGCAGTGCCCGCCATAACCAGGGACTTAAAGGGGGTCGGGGGGAGAAGTGTAGGTCGGGGGCTATGGTCAGGGCATAGTGGCGAATTTTCAGGTAGCTGTAGAATGCCTGGCCCGGTAGGTAATACTTGGTCTGAAGTCTGGGGAAGGGTAATAATTTACGCGTCACTAGATCCACCAGATTCCCGAAATGAAACAGATTTCGGGACGTCCAGGGATACGACATTTGGAGGGAGAGACTGTCTGGCACTTTGGGATTACAGACGAACGAAGTCAAGAGTGAGCGTTCAGAGTACAACCCATACTGACTCGCCTTAATGTGCCAGAGTCGTCTAAGCTGGGACATAGACCCCAACAGTCGTTCAGGGGGGACCTCCGCACCCGCACTCCAAAGCAGGCTGTTTGGATGGGTCGAGCCAACCATATTTTCTCAATCTCCGTCCACTTGTTATAGGACCGTTGAGTGAACCATGAGGCTATAGCGCGCAGCTGGGTTGCTTGGTAGTACCTGACAAGGTCAGGGACCGCCAGACCCCCATCCGAGTGAGCCGCCAATAGAACTGATTGAGGGATCCTATGGATCTTATAGTTCCAAATAAATTTAATGAGGTCTGATTGGAGACTTCTCAAGTGTTTGTAGGAGACTGGAATAGGCAGTGTTTGGAAGAGTTAAAGGAGCTTCGGGAGAACCACCATCTTAACTGAGGCGATCCTGCCGAGTAGAGAAATGCGATGATGCTTCCACTGCGTGAGCAAGGTTCTAATTGAGCGGATAAGAGGGGGGAATATCTCCTGGTATAGAGTAGAGAATTTCGAGGTGATGTGAATTCCCAGGTATTTCAGGGTGGTAGTTTTCCAGTGATAAGGGAAATTGGCCCTCAGATGAGCGATCTTCGTTTCGGGGATATTCACGGGTAGAGCCTCTGACTTGGACGTGTTGATTTTAAATCCCGATAGGGCTCCATAGCGGGCCAGCTTCACGTGTAGATTCATAAGGGAGATCCTAGGCTGCGTCAAAGATAGAATAACATCATCCGCAAACATGGAAATTTTAAATTACCGACCGCGTACCGAGATTCCTCGGATAGCCGAGTTACCACGGATAGAAGCTGCTAAGGGTTCAACGCAAAGCGCGAATAGCAAGGGTGAGAGCGGACACCCCTGCCGCGTGCCATTGGTTACAGAGAACGAAGGTGAAATGGCAAAGGGAGTTTTCACCTGAGAGGACGGGTTGGAGTAGAGGTGTTGGATCGCGCGGAAGAAAGGGCCGCAAAACCCAACATGGCGAAGCATCGCAAACAGGAAGGGTCACCCAAGCCGGTCAAAGGTCTTCTCAGCGTCCAGGCTAAGGAGCAGGGACGTCGAACTCTCCCTGTTCGCCACATCCACCAGATCAATCACCTTTCTAGTGTTGTCTCCCGCCTGCCGGAGCGGGACAAAGCCCACTTGGTCCTTGTTGACGAGAGAGGGGAGGACCATATTTAAGCGAATAGAAAGTAGTTTTGTGAAGATATTTAGGTCCGAGTTCAGGAGGGCGATAGGCCTGTAGTTGGCACAAAGAACGGGGTCCTTATCTGGCTTGGGGATCAAAGTGAGAAAGGAGCGCTGCATATCTGCCGGGATATTAGTGTCTCGTAGGAAGGCATTGAAAAGTCTGCACATGTGGGGGAGTAACACGGGGAGGAAAGATTTGTAGTATTCATAAGGTAGGCCGTCCGGGCCCGGGGATTTATGGGAAGGCAATGATTTAATGGTCTGTTCTATCTCTTCTTCGGTAATCGGCATATTTAAGGACGTTAGGTCAGAGTTTAGATACTCCACTCTGGTCAAGATACTGTGTCATGCGTAGGGAGAGGTCAGGGGCGAGGGGGCCGCTGGGGATCTCTGGATTATTATAGAGGTGTGTGTAGAAATCAGCAAAGGTCTGAACTATGACCTTAGGGTGGGATTGTAGGCAGCCTGACTTGTCTTTGATCTGGTGGGGCGTGGTTACGAGGTGGGTCTCCCGCAGCTTCCTCGCCAGTAGGAAGTGGGCCTTATTACCCTTGTCATAGTAAACTTGCCGCAATCTGAGCAGAGCCTTCTCTACTTGACCTAACGCTAGATCCCTCAGTGTCATATGCAAGTTCGTAATCTTTTTAAGAAGGGAGAGAGTGGGGGACATCAACAATCGGCGCTCCAGGCCCCCAAGTTCCTTCTCGGCTTGCAATTTCGCAGCCCCGGCATCTTTTTTTCGGAGCCGAGGATATCGCCATACATTTACCCTGGTTGACCGCCTTATGCGCCTCCCACAACATGGAGAGGGACGCATCAGGTGTGGAGTTTTCCGTGAAGTAGAACTGCAGGGTGGAATTTAGGTCCGTTTTGGACGGGAGGTGTTGGAGGAGAAACGTGTTTAACTTCCAGTTGTAGGGCCTGGGGACGTGGGAGCCTATGTCCAAAGTAAGCAAGATAGGTGCGTGGTCTGACCAGGAAATCGGGAAAATCCACGCCTCACGGGTCACTCTGAGCGTAGCACTGATCAAATGCTTTTTTGATATCTAAGATAAGAGACAGATGGGTATTTGTCATGATTTAGCTGCTTGAATTAGTAAAGTAGTCCTGCGTACATTATCTGCCACTTGGCACTGTGGGATAAAGCCGACCTGGTCTTTATTTATTAAAGAACCTATTATACTATTTAAGCGGGTCACTAAGACTTTTGCTAGTAACTTAATATCGAGGTTTAGTAATGATATGGGTCTATAGTTAGAACAAGATGTATTGTCTGACTGAGGTTTGGAGATCATTGAAATTATAGCCGTTAATGTTTCGGGGCGAAAGGATTGATCGTTAAGGAGAGAATTAAATGCGTCTGTTAACATTATATCAAGGATATAAGAGACTTTATTATAGTATAGGGCAAAGAAGCCATCTGGGCCTGGACATTTATTTGGTTTAAGAGAGGTAATTGCTAATTTAATTTTGATAGCTGTAATGGGGCTATCAAGACAATCACGTTGGGTTAAAGGAATAGTAGGAAGTTTGATTTGTGAAAAAAATTAATCTGCTAAAGTTTGATCAAAAGATCCTTTCTTTTTTATATAAGGACTGAGGTAAGATGTTTTTGAAAGGTGTGGAGGATCTGTACTGGATTACTAGTATATGTATCATGAGATAATTTCAGTCGAATCGGTTTAAAGGGGCGATTTAGTTTTTTAAGTGCTCAGGCTAAAAGTGTCTGGTTTATTCGCTTTGAGATAAAATTGATCTTTAGACTTGCATAACATTTTATCTACAGATTCTGATAAAAAAAGGTCAAGGTTCAAACATGCTTTATCATGCTGTAATTTAGTCACAGGGGTAGGATTAGATTGAAAGATTGTGTGGCAAGTATTAAATTCTGCTTCTAATTTTTATTTTAGTTGTCGTTTTTCTCTTTTAAGAAATGAGGCTTGGCGTATACAAACCCCACGGAGAACATGTTTTATGATCTCCCCGTAAGGTCAGTGGGGATATATCAGGGGTCTTATTATTGGGCAGGTAATCTTTTATGGCTATTTCTAGATCAGAGGAATGTGATGGATGAGATAGTATTGAATCATTAATATGCCATGTAGAATCTTGTGTCTTGGGTATTAGAGAAGTGAAAGTTGAAAGTACAGCACAGTGGTCAGTTCATGTAAAAAAGGATAATAGATGAAGAAAGGAGTTTAGGTGTCATGCCTATTGAGATTAAAATGTGATCAATACCTGAAAATTAAATAATGGGGATGAGAATAAAAAGTAAATTGGCGTCTAGCAGGATTGATTTCACGCCAATAATCGAATAAAGAGTGTTGTTGAAGAAGTTGTTGGAACTTACGAGATTGACAACCAGATGCAATAGGAGATGGGGATTTATCTAAAAAAGGATAAAGGACTTGATTCGAATCTCCACAGATTATAAGTGTGCCCATTATATGAGTATTAATTACCTGTAATAAGTGGGAGAGAAATGAGGATGGAGTTTTGTTAGGAGCATAGTAGGATACCACTGTGAATAGAGAATCAAATAGATATCCCATGAGTATACGATAACGACCTTCTGGGTCTTTGATCTCTGTCAGAAGGGAAAAGGGTGTAGTACGATGAAACGCTATTAGCACCCCTCGTTGTTTAGTCTTGGCAGAGGCTGTGAAAGTTGGGGATAAGCTGAACCAAAATATTTAGGGGTCACCTTTTCTGCAAAATTAGTTTCTTGGAGTCATACAACATGTGCTTTTGAGAAAACTAAGGAGCGATGTTTAGACCTTGTACGTTTAGCGTAAGGACATTTAAGCGGGCCATCTGTAATTCTTTAAATAAATATTGTAGCGTACTGCATTCATAGATTGTGAGTCTACAATTACCCCAAGAGTGGAGTAGAGACAGATTAAAGAGGAATAAAGAGAGAGTAGGAGTCATATAGTCAAATAATAGTAAGTAAATTGTGCGACTAAGCAAAGTAAAAAGGTGGTGTACTAGATGCGTAAAAAAAAAGCTAACTCAGAGGCCCAGTATCTACCCGAGGAGGTACTCCAATAATAATAGGTCAGAATGGAGGTTAATCCTAGGACAGAAAGATAGGGGGAGCAGTGACAATCTTTCGAGACCCCAACAACCAAGATCTATATACAGAAAAAGAGAAATACTTGGACACCTAAGTTCGGCCGTAAAAAAAAATGAACATGGGTAAAAAAAAAAAATAGAAGGTTAATTACCTTTAACAACTATACTGTAAGGTGAGTATAAATAGTTATAAAAGGAAAAACTTGCGCTAGGTGCAAAAAAAGATATGACAATAATAAATGAATAAATCCTGAACGGAAATCCTGCTGCTAAACACCACAACCCTGATATAAGGTACAACAAAAAATACAAACAAAAGTGTAGCGCTGGATAAATAGGCTATATGTAGGCTATATGTAGCTATATGTAGCCACCCGCCACCAGGAGGAGAAGTTAAGTCTGGTAAGTCTTAACTTATCCTCCTGGTGGCGGGTCTCTCCATGCACTTGATGCCACTTATATGTTTATCACTGGATATCTGCACAGTTTGATTGAACTTTCACCATACCTCCGGACAGGAGACTTTTTACACAGATTCATATGAATTATGAGGATTTTTATGTGATTTATTTCAGCACTTATCACAAGTCTTTTTTGTGCTTTTTTTGCTGACACATTTTGAACTATATGGCTACATATAGCCTATTTATCCAGCGCTACACTTTTGTTTGTATAAGGTAAGTATAAATACCTACAGGTAACCCTAGGTAAAAATCACTTTAAAATAAGAAACTGTATGGCTTACATAGCAATATTACTTATCAGAGGACTGCCAGTAATGAAGAAGGAAAATAGTGTTATTGATAAGTAGGAACATTAAATATATAACCATAGAAGTACTTCAATTTAAAAAATTACTAGATTTTTCTCTAAGATAAATTTAAGCAAATTAAGTAAATAAGGTTAAAATCGAGACAATGTATCTCACTGGCTTAGTTAAAGCGGGGGGGGGGGAGTAGGGAGGGAAATAGATAAAACACAAAATATGTTTATCTGAGGTTGTGGGGGATAAAGAGGGAAGTTCAAAACTTAATAGAACAGCATTAGTTAAATTAAGTTTGGTCAGATTATTTTGAAGGTGGTAAATTACTTAGTGATCAAAGAAAGGCTAAGCCTTGAGATAGAATAAGCTTCAAGATGGGGAGTGAAAGTCATTCAGTCCATTGTGTTTACAGGATCTATATCAGGAGAATTGAATCAAATTTTGTCGGCCTCTATCATTTCCAGATTTGGAGGATTCTTGAGGGGAGCTGTATGTTGTGTGTCGACGAGAGCTAGTTGAAGATCTTTTGAGAATATGTAGTTCTTGTAAAGTGTTTTGTAGTTCATTTAAGGATCTACAGGAATGTTTGACACCTTAATAGGTAAAGCGGATCGAAAATGGGAATCCCCATTGATAATGGATCTGGTGTTGCTCTAGATCAGGGGTGCCCAACCGCTGGCCCGCGGCGCCCTCCGATGTGGCCCACCACATATTGCTCTGAGATGACGGGTCGGCAAGCCCAGATCGCGGGTTCCCGACCCGCCATCTTCGAGCATCAGCGCTAAGAACAGAGCCGCCGCTAAAGGAAGCAGAGCCGATGCTTCCTGTATAGCGCCGGCTCCTTCACAGGCGGAGTGATACCAAATGTACTCCGCCTGTGACAAGGAAGCATCGGCTCTGCTCTCTACTGCAGAGCCGATGCCATGGAGAAAGCCAATCACTGGTAGGGTCAGAGGTCAAGATTTGGGGAGATGGGGACACCATCTGTTATACACTGCACAGCACTGTCATACTCCCCAGGGGGAGGGGGCGATCTCAGCCAGCAGCCAGCAGTGGCAGTACCAGCCACCAGTACCAGCCACCAGTACCAGCCACCAGTACCAGTCATCAGTACCAGTCATCAGTACCAGCCAGCAGTACCCGCCAGCAGTATCAGTACCCACCAGCAGTACCAGCCAGCAGTACCAACCAGCAGTACCAGTACCTGCCAGCAGTGCCAATACCCACCAGCAGTACCAGCCAACAGTACCAGTACCCGCCAGCAGTACCAGTACCCACCAGCAGTACCAGTACCCACCAGCAGTACCAGCCAGCAGTACCAGTACCCGCCAGCAGCATCAGTATCCACCAGCAGTACCAGTACCAGCCAGCAGTACCCGCCAGCAGTACCAGTACCAACCAGCAGTACCATTACCAACCAGCAGTAACCGCCAGCAGTACCAGTACCCGCCAGCAGTACCAGTACCCACCAGAAGTACCAGTACCCACCAGCAGTACCAGTACCAGCCAGCAGTACCAGTACCCACCAGCAGTACCAACCAGCAGTACCCACCAGCAGTACCAGTACCCGCCAGCAGTACCAGTACCCACCAGCAGTACCAGCCAGCAGTACCAGTACCCACCAGCAGTACCAGTACCTGCCAGCAGTACCAGTACCCACCAGCAGTACCAGCCAGCAGTACCAGTACCCGCCAGCAGTACCAACCAGCAGTACCAGCAGGCAGTACCTAACAGCAGTATCAGCCAACAGTACCAGCCCTGGAGGACAGCCAGCAGCAGCCACCAGTTATAACCGCCTGGGGGACAGCAGCAACCAGCTGCAGGAATCCTGAGAAAGAAGTGAAGATCGAGGTCAGTTGAGGTGCAGGTAAACCGCTATGCATCAGTGTGAAAGCAGCCTTAGGCCCCTTTCAGAGGATCGGTCCGATCGGGTTTGCCTGTCTGTTTTTCAGGCAGACCCAATCGGACCCTCCATTCACCTCTATAGAGCGGCAGATGTAAACAGACTTGTGTCTGCTTACACCCGCCTATCTGCAATCCGATCTGCTTAAAAAAACAGAAGGGGATCTGTGTCCTTCTGTCTGGGCAGATCGGAGGGCCCTTAGGGTAGAGCGGGCTGCCTCTGTGTCTGCTCTACATATGCAGAGTGGACACAGACCTGCCATCCGCCCGCTACGCTCATTGTGGCCCGCGACCGGTTACAAAGTCACTAAAGTGGCCCTCGCTCCTCAAAAGGTTGGGCACCCCTGCTGTAGATTAGTAAGGGTTTCAGTGCACGTTGTTTAGCCACAGTAATTGGGGAAAGGTCAGCAAAAAGCTGATAAGGATGATCTTAAAAGATGAGGGAATCTTTTCCTCTAGCTGCAGCCATGAGTTCTTTGGTACGATAGAAGTGGAATTTCGCAATAATATCACGAGGGGGACCTTCTAGTTTTCGTGGTGTTAAAGCTCTGTGAAGGAGAAAGGGGGTGGGTAACAATGAATACGCTTATAAAACAAGGAGGGAAATTCGAAATCCCAATATGGCAAGCTCGGCAGATCCGACACTACTTAGAAACCTTGGGACCGGTAGGAATATATAGTCGGACACGGACAAGATTTGAGGAATATTGTGAAAGCGGGGAACCCCTACCACATGTGATATCTAAAATGTACGCACTGTTGATTGCACCCCCAGAGGACTTTAAAATGGAATGCTTGGGTAAATGGGAAAGGGATATAGGACATACCTTCTCTCCAGCACAATGCCAGAACATAATATACTTGTCAATAAAATCCTTGAGGTGTATAAAAATACAGGAATCAAATTATAAAATACTAACACGTTGGTATTATACGCCTGTGGCTCTAAATACATTTTTTCCAGAACTTTCTGACAGGTGCTGGAGAGGATGTGGTGAAAAAGGAACAATGATACATATATTTTGGTCGTGCCCAGCAATCAGACAATTCTGGGAGACAGTACATAGACATTTACTGAATACCTAATCCCACAGGAACCAGATCTTTTTTTGCTACACAATACACAAATTCCACCTAAAAGATCTAGTAATTCAATGTTGTGCCACTTAATAAATGCAGCAAAAAGTTGGATTGCAACTAATTGGAAAAATACAAAAGCCCCAACGGTTTCGGAGTGGCTTAAGAAATTTAGGAGGGTAGGAATAATGGAGAAATTGTTACCTATAAAATTAGATAGAAAGGAACAAATTAAAGAAATCTGGGCTCCATGGGATGTATATATTCAATCAGAAGAGGGTAAAAGGTTATTAGGAGAGTGAAAAGAGAGATAAGTGTCATAAGGGAGAAGTCAAGGAGGAGGGAAAAATTTCCCCCCCTTTTTTTTTTTCTTGAGTGTGTGGATTATGGAGATTGAAGGGAATGGGAAATGGGTGTAGGGATATTGGGGAGAACTTGGGATAAGTGGGAAATAACAGGGGGAGATGAGAATAGGAAAGTAAATAAGTAAAAAAGAGATTAAGGAATTTAGATAGATAAAATAAGATTGTATGAAGGAATAAATATGGTCTTGCTGAAGATATATATACATTAAATTAATATACTAAGGACAATGTATAGATTTAATTTTTTATTTTTTTGGAAGATATAAAGTAAAGAAATAGCTCCAGAACTATATTTAGACATTTTACAGCTATATTATAGAAGCATAGACTCAAATTTATTAACTTGATTTGTCTTCTTCTTCTCTTTCTTTTTCGTTATTTGACTTATAATTTAAGATATAAGTATGTATGTATAAACCCTACTGTTGAAAAGAGAGAAATAAAGAATAAAAAAAAAAAAAAGCTCTGTGAATCCTATCCATCGCCAAACATTCAACCGGGATTGACGGTAATAGTTCTTGGAAAAGTTTGGTCATAGTAGACTGAAGGTCAACAATAGCCTCAGGTATTCCTTGTGTACGAAAATTTAATCGATGTGCTCTATATTCAAAGTCCTCTGTTTGCAGAATAAGGTTTTCTTCCTTAAGAGTCTCTAATTCATTATCATGGGATAGTACATTTGTTTCCATGTCATCCACTCTGATTTCTAGGTCAGAAGTGTGCTGGCCTAACTCACAGATTTATTTTGTAAGACTTTCAGTTATATAGTCTGCCTTAAGGCTTTCTATAATTTTTTGTCAATTTGTCTTAAAATATTTGGATGTAGGGAATCAGTTTTTTCTTGTGAGGCGGCGCTGTATTCACAGTCAGAGTCATTATAAGTGTAGCGGGGGTTCCAAATTTAGGGACTGTTGTACCAAATTTAGAAGGTGATTTGAGTGGTAGTTGACTCAAATCTTTTCAATTGCTGGACTCTGTCTTGTTGCTATTTCACCTGGTGTGCAGTTCCCCTAAGAAGTATGGGTGGAGCTGTCATCTATGCTCGGGGTTGAACTACAGGTGATGGGGCAGCGATTTGGTGTTGACTCTCGGCAGCCGTACAGTGGGTGTGGTGGACCTGCTGTGCATGCCGGGAGGGGATACAAAAGGGGCTGACGCCATTGGAGAGGGAGCAATTCCCGGGGCCCATGCCCGGAGGGAGAATCTACGGTCCAGGTTCGAGTGCATGGCCCTCCAGGCCATGGGGCCACGTGCGCCTCAGTCCCAGGCACCTTTAGTCCTGGGACTGCATCTTCAGCCCTGGGCCCAGCACCTTTAGCTGGAGCCCACTTCGGGAGGAAGAATCTCAGGGTGCCGCCTTGCGAGGGGACCCGTTTCTGGAAGAGGAGGCTGGGAGAGGACCGTTCCGAAGGACTGGTGAGGAAATCACAGTGAAGGAAGGGGCCCAGTAACTCTCCAGAGGGATGTCATCCATCGGGAAACCAGGGGCCTAACATCTGGACCATCAGGAGGTTTGGGGTACCATAGATCCTGTGGCAGAGGATCTCCTAGACGCATCCATTAGGGAACTAAATTGACTATTTGAGCTACACACCGGCTGCTAGTGCCATTGGGTGACTATCCGGGTGAGCTGTACCCACTTGGGATCAAGTGGCGACGAAGCCAGGAGTGCCTGAATTCCATCTGTCTTCCTAACACCTTTCTCCTTTCATGCAAAAGAAAATAAAGCTCTACGTTGGAGTGATATACTGGTGTGGACCTTGGAGTTACTGGGGGCATAGAGACTTTTGTCCTTACACACTAGGGACAGAGACCAACACTGAGGGGATCGCTGCAAAGACCCGTAGGAAACTAAGTGTGCCTAACCTCTGCAACCCAGGGGGTACGGGCATGGAGGAGACCACACGCTCCTTCCTCTCCAGTGAACGAGCCAAAGAGTGGAGAAGAAGGATGGCGGGTGGCTGCTTCATAAGCATCCTGAGGTAACTGCAGCTGCTTAGCAGCGCGAGATGTGCCTGTGTGTGAGGAAGGAGGCAGTGCCATTTTACAGGAGCCTCTGGACTGTGTATCCTTGGCGTTCTTTCGTTTATTTTTACCTCGGGCGGCACCAAAGACCATTTTATTTATCCCAGGGACCCTGAGGAGGCTCATGGTAAGATTTAAGGATGAGCTGAACACCCCCCTGTTCGGTTCGCACCAGAACTGGCAAACAGGCAGAAAATTTGTTCGAACACGCGAACACTGTTAGTCTATGGGACACAAACATGAAAAATCAAAAGTTCTCATTTTAAAGGCGTATATGCAAGTTATTGTCATAAAAAGTGTTTGGGGACCTCGGTCCTGCCCCAGGGGACATGTATGAAGGGAACTTTTTTTTGCATTGATACAGGTCCCCTGGGGCAGGACCCAGGTGCCCAAACACTTTTTATGGCAATAACTTGCATATAAGCCTTTAAAATTAGCACTTTGGTTTTTTCACGTTAGTGTTAGTGTTAGTGTTTTAAACGGTGTTCCGCGGCTTTCAAATTTGCCACGAACACCGCATAATGTTCGCTGTTTGGCGAACAGGCAAACACCCGATGTTCGAGTCGAACTTATGTTTGACTCAAACATCGAGCTCTTCCCTAGTAAGATTATTTTCAGTTTACCATGCCGTGCGGGTGTCTTTATCAGCCGAGGAGTTCCAAGAGATGTGAAGCTTCAGCTGGACATGTCCGTTGCTGGCGGCTCCACTTCCCTTATAAATATTTTGTTTACATATCTTGTTTCTTTTCCACTTTTGCAGATATTTATATGAAGTAACCAGAAACACTGTTATAGTATGTATATTATTCAGGTGTTGCAAAACATGCTAGCACATTATGAAATATTTACCTTACAACGAAGCCCTGCAGCGGTGCGCTGTCATGGCTCCCCAGCGCTTTAATCTTCACCAGGTCTTCCTTCTGGGTTAGCGGGCTTCGGCTGTTTGACTGCCCGAGCCGTGATGACATCACTCCCATGCATGCATGCGGGAGTCACAGTCGCAGCACAGCTCTCTCATTGGATGGCACACTGTCCATTGAGAGCATAGTATGAATGAACCAGTGACATCACTGGCTTCTACTATAGTAAATATCTCCTAAACGTGCACCGTTTAGGAGATATTTACTAGAGTAGCAGCAAGTGACTTCACCAAAGCATGTCCACTGCGCTCGCAATGAACAGTGTGCTGCCCATTGAGAGAGCCGAGCTATGGCCATGACTCCCACGCGCATTATTTTAGGCTTACCTGTAGGCACAAGTAAACCATGGGGACGTTACTAGCCCTTTAAAATGTTAGAAACAAGTTAGTTATGCTCCTTTTGCCAGATGTCAGGCCTGAGTGCTGGAAACATTTATATTGAGCATTTGCTATGAACTGTCCCTTTCAATGTGCACCTCCTCTCTTTCAAATTATAAAATTAGCAGTTTCCTTAATGGATTATTGATTGTCTGACAGCGAAAAAAGAGTGGGACACACAGAGACAACCATGCTAGAGAATTCTTTATTTTATTACAACACTCATTAACAATAATGGTTAATTTGAAATCCCAAGTATAGAAAGAAGGCCATCAGCAAATAAAGGGATAACTGATGCAGTGAGGTCATTGGATTCTCATCTCAGCACTCTGCTCTCCCCTTCTTCCTTTACATTTAAATTGAAAGTGAAAGATGTTTGTTCTGAGAAATTTAGCGTACATTACAACATGGTGCCTGCAACTACAGAGTTCAGAGGCTTTTTTAAAAAAGATTATTTACTGCTTGCTGAGAATATGTAAATATTCAAATATCCATATCCTGGCTACAGTTTTAGATTAAGGAACTGAATGCTTAATTGCAATGCGTGTCTAATTGGTTACTACCATAGTTATCATCCCCACTATAGAAGTGTGTCTTTTGACCCTGGTGGACGCTTTAGCCTCCACCAAAACTAATTGTACCCTGCTTATGCTAGGAGGTTTATTATTCTCTCATGGAAGAAAGCTGCTGTGCAGACCCTGTCTGCCTTGAAAACCCTGATATTTAAAATGTTACCATTTTATAAAGCCACATATACCAATAGAGGGGTACCAGCCAAGTTTGATAAGGTTATGGGGGGTGAGTCAATTTCACATGCACAGTGTCAGAATCATTGTTCATATACCTGGTGAATGTCTAATTTGTAATGCTCTCTGGACATTTTTATTTTAATCCTTTCTATGACCATGGTTGGTTTGTGTTCTAGTTAACTTTGTATTTGTGATATCCATCAAAACTAAGCTCCTTTTAGGTGCATGTCTTACTTTGACTTCTTAATGGCATGTGGAACCCTTCATGACCGTGACGGAGTCACCTTGGCTTGTGGAACCCAGCTTACCTTATAGAGCTCTCGAAACTCCTGGTCCAACCCCCCCCCGGCCCCTCCTATGTGTAAGTTACCATGTGTCTATTAGGGGCACAGGGTGTCCGAGAAACCCAGTAATATTCTTTGATTGCTAGACCAAAGTAGCCAACGGTTCTAAAGCTAAAGCAAACAACAAAGGTGATAATGGGCATCCCTGTCTTGTTCCTCGTTGCAGTGAAAAAGGTGCTGATATATGTCCATTTATCTGCACCTGTGCCACTGGGGCAGCATAAAGTAATTGTATCCATCTTAAAAACTGGGGTCCAAAACCGAATTTTTCTAAACAAAACCACAAAAAGTCCCATTCTATACTATCAAAAGCTTTAGCCGCATCAAGCGTCAATATAGCTCTATTACCCAAATTTTCCTTTGGAACCTGTAGATTAAGAAATAAATGCCTTATATTCACAGCCGTGGATCTATTTGGGATAAAACCTGATTGATCCTTATCAGGGATGAGCTTCGTGTTCGAGTCGAACATCGGCTGTTCGATCGTTCGCCGAAGATCGAACGTTATGGGCCGTTCGCGCCAAATTCGAGTGACGCGAACGGCCCACAATACACTGCGCTATCGCAGTGCAATCCCGGCGCTGTGATTGGCCAAGCATGCACTGTGACCCCGCATGCTTGGCCAATCACAGCGCCGGCAGCGAGGAGAGCCATAATTGGCCACAGGCAGGATGCCTGTGGCCAATCATAGCTCAGGGGTATTTAGTACACGCCCCACACTATAAAAGGCCGCCAGCGCGGCGGCCTTGTGCAGTGTGTTCCGGCGTGCAGGGAAAGAGATACATAGGCAGGGACAGTGTGTTCTATGTTCTATTCTTTTCTCAGGCATCTGCAGGAGTTAGTGGCACAGTATACACCTGTATATACCCGTCATTTCTGTTCTCTAATACAGGCATCTGCAGCAGTTAGTGGCACAGTATACACCTGTATATACCCGTCATTGCTGTTCTCTAATACAGGCATCTGCAGGAGTTAGTGGCACAGTATACACCTGTATATACCCGTCATTGCTGTTCTCTAATACAGGCATCTGCAGGAACTAGTGGCACAGTGTACACCTGTATATACCCATCATTGCTGTTCTCTAATACAGGCAGCTGCAGGAGTTAGTGGCACAGTATACACCTGTATATACCCGTCATTGCTGTTCTTTAATACAGGCATCTGCAGGAGTTAGTGGCACAGTATACACCTGTATATACCCATCATTGCTGTTCTCTAATACAGGCATCTGCAGGAGTTAGTGGCACAGTATACATTTAACAGGGGCGTGTAATTACAATTTTTGATGCAATACTTTGCAACAGGGCTCATTGCTGTGCTCCAAGTACAGTATCTGTGAGGGGTTGCAGTGTTGTGGCACCAGTGCCTAAGGCCCAATTTTTCTGCCCCTGTTCAACAGGGGCATGTAATTACAATTCTTAAACTAATAATTCACAGCAGGGCCCATTCCTGCGCCCACCAAGAGTAACTGTGAGGGCTTACAGTGTTGTGGCAACACTACCACCACCACCACCAAAGGCACAATTTTTCTGCCCCTCTTCAACAGGGGCATGCAATTACAATTCTTGATCTAATAATTTACAGTAGGGCCCATTCATGCGCCCACCAAGAGTAACTGTGAGGGCTGACAGTGTTGTAGCACCAGCACCACCACCAAAGGCCCAATTTTTCCTACCACGGTTCAACAATGGCATGTAATTACAATTCCTGATATAATAGTTCACAGCAGGGCGTTCCAGCGCCCACCAAGAGTAACTGTGAGGGCTCACAGTGTTGTGGCAACACCAACATCTAAGGGGCAAATTTCAGTAGAGTATATACGGCAGGCCCCTACTTTCAAACATCCAACTTACAAACGACTCCTACTTGCAAACGGAAGGAGACAACAGGAAGTGAGAGGAAATCTACCCCTAGGAAGTGAAATTCTCTCCTGTAAGAGTTAATATGGGAAAAAGGTGTCTCCTCTCTACTGATGCTTTATCACCAATCCTTGTTTCAATAAAAAACCCACTTTTCCAAAAACATTTGTCATTGGGACGGAAAGTGAGGTGAAATGTTCTGAACAGATGCACAGACAGCAAAAAAAATGTTACAGGGGTGATAACCCTTCCCTATGTTTTCCAAAAAGCTTAAAAATAGATTTTTTGGCTGGAGCTACACTTAAACAATGTACCTGTTCAAAATTACAAACAGATTCTACTTAAGAACAAACCTACAGTCCCTGTCTTGTTTGCACCGCCTGTATACTGCTGTTCAGAGTATATAGGGCCTTTTTTTATTTTGGGTGCGGGGTTCCCCTTAACCACTTAACGACCGCTCACTGTATATATACGTCGGCAGAATGGCACCGACAGGCACAATCACGTAGAGCATACGTGATTGCCTTTGTATAGTTGGGGGGTCCAATCGGACCCCCCTCCTATACAGTGAGCGGTGGCTAAGTGTCCGGGAGCGTTCCGGGATGAGGGGGCAGCCATTTGTTTCTGGCCACCCCCTCGCGATCGCTCCCGGCGAATGGAAATGCCCCCTCTGTCTGTGTCAGACAGAGGGAGCAGGAGGAAGTGATGTCATCTCTGGTGCGGCGCTCACATATACCGAGCGCCGTACAAGAGAAGATATCAGGTCAGTGCACACAACACTACACTGACACCAGGACACATAGGGACATAAATCGCCCCCCCAGGCCCCCCCAGACACCCCAGATCACCCCCCAGATCACCCCCCAGCCCCCAGTCACAGTGTCACTGATTGCAGTGACCATTTATTTAGTGATCACTGCAATCAGTGACATTTGTGACTGTAAAATGTCACCAAAGTTTAGTCTTAGGTCCAGTGTAGCCCCCTAACCCCCCCTAATAAAGGTTTAACCCCCTGATCACCCCCCAGATAACCCTTTCACCCCCTATCACCACTGTCGCTTAGCAATCATTTTTCTGATCGCTGTCTTAGCGTCAGTGATGCCGATCGGCAGCCAGTAATTTTTTTTAGGTTCGCCGCAGGTTTTTATAGCGTCCGGTACCCCAATATATTATCTAATAAAGGTTTAACCCCCTTGATCGCCCCCCAGGTAACCCTTTCACCCCCTATCACCACTATCACTAAGCGATCGTTTTTCTAAACGCTGTCTTAGTGTCTGTGATGCAGATCGGTAGCCAGTAATTTTTTTTAGGTTCGCCGCAGGTTTTTATAGCGTCAGGTACCCCAATATATTATCTAATAAAGGTTTAACCCCCTTGATCACCCCCCAGGTAACCCTTTCACCCCCTATCACCACTGTCGCTAAGCAATTGTTTTTCTAAACGCTGTCTTAGTGTCGGTGATGCAGATCGTAGCCAGTAATTTTTTTTAGGTTTGCCGCATGTTTTTATAGCGTCAGGTACCCCAATATATTATCTAATAAAGGTTTAACCCCCTTGATCGCCCCCCAGGTAACCCTTTCACCCCCTATCACCACTGTCACTAAGCGATCGTTTTTCTAAACGCTGTCTTAGTGTCTGTGATGCAGATCGGTAGCCGGTAATTTTTTTTAGGTTCGCCGCAGGTTTTTATAGCGTCAGGTACCCCAATATATTATCTAATAAAGGTTTAACCCCCTTGATCGCCCCCCAGGTAACCCTTTCACCCCCTATCACCACTGTCGCTAAGCAATTGTTTTTCTAAACGCTGTCTTAGTGTCAGTGATGCAGATCGTAGCCAGTATTTTTTTTTAGGTTCGCCGCATGTTTTTATAGCGTCAGGTACCCCAATATATTATCTAATAAAGGTTTAACCCCCTTGATCGCCCCCCCCAGGTAACCCTTTCACCCCCATCACCACTGTCGCTAAGCAATCGTTTTTCTAAACGCTGTCTTAGTGTCGGTGATGCAGATCGGTAGCTGGTAATTTTTTTTAGGTTCGCCGCAGGTTTTTATAGCGTCAGGTACCCCCATATATTATCTAATAAAGGTTTTAACCCCCTGATTGCCCCTAGTTAACCCTTTCACCAGTGATCACCATATAAGTGTTACGGGTAACGCTGGTTAGTTAGTTTGCTTTTTATAGTGTCAGGGCACCCGCCGTGTATATAACCCAATAAAGGTTTAACCCCCTGATCGCCCGGTGGGTGATATCAATTAGGTTTTAGCGTCAGAGAGGGTCTGAGTCACACCCCAGGCAGCGTCAGGTTAGTGCCAGTAACGCTAACACCCACGCGTGAAGCATACACCCCCCTTAGTGGTATAGTATCTGAACAGATCAATATCTGATCTGATCAGATCTATACTAGCGTCCCCAGCAGTTTAGGGTTCCCAAAAACGCAGTGTTAGCGGGATCAGCCCAGATACCTGCTGGCACCTGCGTTTTGCCCCTCCGTCCAGCCCAGGCCACCCAAGTGCAGTATCGATCGATCACTGTCACTTACAAAACAAAAACACACATAACTGCAGCGTTCGCAGAGACAGGCCTGATCCCTGCGACTCCAGTGCTGTAGGAGGTGATTTCACCACCACAGTTAAAAAAAAAAAAGCAAATGTGCCGAAGCATTGGGGCAGCAGGGGAGGAGGAGCGATTTTGCTCCTAATGCCGCGTACATACGGTCGAAATTCCGACGGAGGCTTGCCCGTGGAAAAGTCCGACCATGTGTGTGCGGCATAACTTTTTTGCGGGAGGATGCCCCCATGCTTCGGCATATATAAATGGTGCGTGTATGCCCATCATTGGAAGTGGGTGGATGAAGGGCGGTATTCTAATGGTGGGCATACCCACCGATCAATCTCTTTTTTCGTTCAGCCAACTGGCTGCATGAAATAAAAAGATTACAATACATGTCCAACAAGGACCAGCAACGTACTGGTATGTTGCTGGACTTTGAATGTTTATACCAGAATGATGCCTGCGGGTTTAGGTATCATCTTGGTATCATTCTTTTCAGCCAGCAGCCGGCTTTCATGTAAAAGCAATTCTAGCAGATAATTAGCCTCTAGACTGCTTTTACAAGCGGTGGGAGGGAATGTCCCCCCCGGATATAAAAAGCGCCATTGGGAAATTGGGAAAGCATTTTATCACACCGATCTTGGTGTGGTCAGATGCTTTGAGGGCAGAGGAAAAATCTAGGGTCTAGAAGACCCCAGTTTTTTCAAAAAAAGAGTACCTGTCACTACCTATTGCTATCATAGGGGATATTTACATTCCCTGAGATAACAATAAAAATGATAAAAAAAAAAAAAATACTTGGAAGGAACAATTTAAAAATAAAATAAAAAAGCAAAATTAATAATAAAAAAAAATAAAAATAAAAAAAAAAGCACCCCTGTCCTGCCCTGCTCTTGCCCAATGGCGAACGCAAGCGTCGGTCTGGCGTCATATGTAAACAGCAATTGCACCATGCATGTGAGGTATCACCGCGAAGGTCAGATCGAGGGCAATCATTTTAGCAGTAGGATAAAGCATTCAACTAGCTAGGAAGAATGAGCATAACAAAAGGAGTTGGGACTTTGTACGAGGCACAGGGCATGTAGAGCCATGTACCTCCATCACCGATACTTGGAAAAAAGGAGAACATGGGTGGGACTTTATATGAAGCATACATCTCAGGAGACACCCGACAAGAAATAACTATGGCAGTATACTGTTGCACTGGAACTTGAACCGTTAACTGAAAGCATTGCATAACAATTGGCAGTCATTACTTTAATTGGGTAATAAATATGACACCGACAAAAAATAACACAGCATACCTAGTATATTGGTTAAAAGTTGGAATGTACATAAAATACAACAATAATGGTAGCATGGTATAATAACATGATCAGTTCATAATAGAGACATTGCAACAGAGCCAGTTCATGGGGTGTCTCCGTGGTGAGTAGGTAGGGCCTAGACATGTTGGTACAGTCTGATTGATATATAGAAATTATTAAAAATGCTGATAAAGTGGGGGCAGATGAGCATCTATGGGCTCAAGATAACATGATATAGCAACATAATTGGTACATAGTAAAACGTTGAAAAACCAAGTTCGTTGGAGTGGAGTCTCCATAGTAGCTGTGACACCAATTGGTAAATAGAGTCCAATTGGTGTTTGATGTAGTTGGTAGACTAGTAGCAATATGTGTGCGAGGGGGCATCTATTGGCTCGACGCGTTTCGTGGCCATTACCACTCTTCAGGAGCAAGTATGAGATGGATGTCTAAAATGTTAAAACAGTAAAAGGGTAAAACTAAATATAAGATTTTTGGGTCAAGGTATGGAGAGGGGGGAACAAAAAGGGCAATGATGATTCCCCCAAAAAATACTTACAAGTAAGCCCATGACTAAGGGTAAAAGCGTGGAGGGCAGGAGGCTGGTCGGGAAGGTATCAGCCACCGGGAGCTGAGGTGGATTGGCCCCAATGTACAAAGCTGGAATGCCAGTTAGACTGAAGTCCCCAGGGGGGGGGGGAAACTCCCGTGGTAAGTATCCTAAAATTAAACAAAAAGTGACCGTGAAAAAGAGTGTAGTAAATGCAAGGACCAGTATGTAGAGAGAAGTGTTGGGATGTGTAGAACATTGTACAACAAAGTAGTAGGATGTACCCCAGTTGTGGTAACAAGGGGGGGGAGGGTTTGGTGATAATGAAACTAACAGCCAACCCCTAGACTGAAGTAGACAGCCAATTATAAGAAGGGATAGGGATCAGTAGTGAATGAGAGGTAAAAGGGAAAAAAACAGAAACATAATGATAGTACTATTGGTAGAGGACCACAGGAATTACCTGAAGTTGAGTGAAAAATCCAAAAGGTGCAAAGGTGACCACGGAAGTGCCGACCCGTAGGGGAGATGGGCTAGACTGGAGGGAGTAAGGATACTCCAATGCAATCGGGGATTTTCCACCAACGGCACGACAGCGGCCGATAGAGGGAGGGACCGCGCTACATAGCCAGGCAGCATGAGCTGCCTGCCATCCGGCGCCAGCTGCCTCGTGGAGGACGCCAGGTGAAAAACAACAGCGTCAGCGCGCCGACGTCGCATATGTAGTGACGCGGCACGCACAACGCCGGATGCGTGACGTCGATGCGCAATTGAGAGCCTGCCCAGACCCTCGTGTGACCAGCCGGAACCGAAGAGGGGAGGGGCAGGCCCCAGGAGCGCATCGCAGCTCCCGAGACTGAAAAGGCCAACCAAAGCCACCCACCTCAGACACGCAAAGGCCCAAAGCATAGAGCAAACTACACACTGTGGTAACAGTGTTAGAGGAGGGGATACTAATTGGCCAAGCCCCCCTACACCTACAAGACCAATGTAGATTAATAAGAGCATAATAAACACCTAAATGTTTTACCATATTAGACACTGGAGTGTACCAACAAAATAAAATTCTAGATAGGTATAGATGCATGCTTCCATCCCCGGAAATATGATAAAGCATTCAACTAGCTAGGAAGAATGAGCATAACAAAAGGAGTTGGGACTTTGTACGAGGCACAGGGCATGTAGAGCCATGTACCTCCATCCCCGATACTTGGAAAAAAGGAGAACATGGGTGGGACTTTATATGAAGCATACATCCACCTCAGCTCCCGGTGGCTGATACCTTC